>BKCH01000005.1:0-600000 GCA_008635985.1 Ficus erecta
CCAAGGAAAGAAACGTAAAAGAGGTGGGCATCCAAGACAAAGAAGCAAAGATAAAGCAATTAATTGATCATAAATATTCAAGTGTATATAAAAATTTTAAAAATAAAAATGAAAAAAAAAAAAAAAACCCATTTTACCAAATCCGCCATCTCTTTCCTCTGATTTCACATGATTTTTTTCGTTTTCCTTTCTTTTTTTTAAATAATAATAATATTAAGAGAGAAAAAGAGAGAATCCCATGCCATGCTGATAATATAATATTCTATATTGTACAGGGAAACAAGAACTAACCCACTAACAAATAATCTCCTTCGAGACAAAGCTACTTAATTTTCTTTCTTCAGACCTTTCATTTCACTACTTGCTTGCCACAAAATAAAAGATTCCATATCTCGAAAATTGAAACGGGCAAAAAAACATTGTCGTTTTTTGCGGACGACGTCTTCTAAGAGGACTCTAGTATGAGACTAGACGTCTCGGCAACAGAAAGAGAGTGGTTGTGTTCGCCTTCGTAGGTCACCACAAGCATTGCTGGATCATCCAGAGCTCTCTCTACGTGTTTACGAGCTGGACATCCCCTAACACTACTACACTTGTAATATCCCCTGTTTTTCACACCCAAAAATTAAAACCAACAAAAAAAAAACAAAAATTTAAATACGAAATTACATTACACAAATTGAAGAAAAATTACGGTTAATTAACCAAATTAAAAATGAAAAATTGTCCAAACTTGTAGTACCTTGGGTGTGGAGATCCTTTAATGGGCTTTTGTCCGTACTTTCTCCAAGAGTAATCGTCCGGTGGAATATCCGCCATCTTAAGGCTTATGGCGGGAACCCTAACCACTCTCTTCAACCGCATTTTTCTGTTTAGACACAGTTTTAAACTGTCAGATTTTATCTAATGATATGTTTTTTTTTTAATTTTTGTTAAATACTTTTTACAAGGACTCAATTATAAACAAGTACCTTTTCTTGGAGCAATGGCAGCGGCCGGAGGAGCCACTGGCGCACTTCCCCGATCCAAGATTCTCGGAGCTGCACTTCCTCTTCAGCGACGTCGTCGTCGACGAGGAAAGAGGCGGCTTCCCCGCCGACGAGAGGTTAGTAATCTGAAAGCCCGGCGACGACGACGACGGCTGCTGCTGATGTTGATGATGGTGTTTGATCTCGGTGTCGCCGGTCAACGACGAGACGAACGACGTCGTCGAGGAGGAGAAGTTGATGGTGGTGGAGGACGAGTCCTTCCTGTCGAGGGCCGGCGCCGGCGCAGGCGGGGGAGGAGGAGGAGGAGGGGGGATCTGCTGAATAGGGGTGGCGTAGTAGACTCTGGGGGTGGGGGTGGTGGTGGGGGGGAGATCGAGGGGGGCGCGGCGGAAGCGGGCGTGGCCGGTGCGGGTGCGGCCGAGGAGGGAGATGACACGCTTGAACTTGGAGACGGCGGCGTCGGCGACGGCGTTGCAGTCCATGGAGTCGAGACGGAGGCGGCGGTCGGAGAGGAGGGAGATGAGCTTCTCGACGCTCTCGAGGCCGGAGGCGGCTTCTTGGACGGCGCGTTCCTCTAGCTTCGAGGAGATCAAGTTCTCGCTGCTGCTATTGCTGCTGCTGCTTCTATACCCCATGAAATCCACCGCCATCTCTGCATACCAAACAAACCCAACACTAATTTCTCTCTCTCTCTCTCTCTCTCTGTCTTACTTTTTCTTTGATTCTTTTTTTGTGTTTTTTCCAAAGTAGAGAAAGGAACAGAAAGAGAGAAAAAGAGTTGAATGGAAAAACGAGGCAAACGGGAAGAAGAAGAGTTTTAAAGAGTTGATGAGGAGGGTGAGTTGGGGTTGTGTTGGAAGATGAAACTTAAAAAAAAAAGAGGGTCTTGTTCTTCTTCTGATTTTTTTCTTTCTTTCTATCTTTCTTTATTTTCTTTGGTTCCTTTTGGTTTCATTTTATTATACTTTTGTTTTGTGGTCAAACCGATCCCATCGGGGGCAGTGAAAGCATCGTTGGCCCACTTGCGGTGACATACCTGTCACGCTAGCACTTGCCGTCAAATGTAGGTACAAATGAGATCCAACCACATAGACTTTTTTTTTTTTTTTTTTTGCTCTGCTTCTTCTCTTGGAGTACTCTTATTGTAAATTATTTGAAAAATTATTTGGGAGTAATCATCCCTGTTGAGGATAGCCATGGATAAAAATGGACATCATCCTTGAATTTAATGGGGCTCACCTTTTTTTTTTTTTTTTTTTTTATTAACGAGTGATTTTTGAGTGTTTCTTACCCTTTTTTTTTTTAGATTATTTTTACTAATATTGTGTATTTTTACCATGATCAATCATAATAGGTAAGGGGATTGGGGAAGGTTTTGAGTTGAAAGTAAAATGTTATGGATTTGATGTCATTTATTATTTGTGTCTTTTATTTATTACAGGATGACACGCGTTTAGCCTATGGTCTTTCTTAGAATTTTGCCCAAATTGGGAAAGTAGGCAATATTCAAAGAGTTTAATGATATCTTTTTAGTATTTATAATAATTATCTACTTTTCAACCGTGGTTAATTCTAAAAATAAATTTTATTAGATTGATTTTTTTTTTCTCAAAAACTTTAATAAGACATGATAATATGTCTTATAATTAGATATGACAATAAGGATCGCAACACGATGACACAACTCGAAAACGACACGAATTTTACGGGTTTGGGTTGAGAAAAATAGGGGGCGGGTCAATTTCGGGTCACCCGAAATTGACATGGAAAAAAAAATGGATCGTGTTCGAGTTGGACCCGTAGAACCCAAACACGACACGTTTTTTTCGTGTCAATTTCATGTCGCGGGTCAATTTCGGTTCGTGTCGTGTCAACCCGTGACGGGTTCGTGCCGCGGTTTCGTGTTGTGTTCGTGTCGCGGGTTGTGTTCGGGTCGAGAAAGAAAAAAATCGACACGGCTCTTACACGACACGAACCCAACACGTGACACGAATTGCCACTCCTACTTATAATGATATTATTTTAAATAGGTAATTTTTTTATTTTGCTAAAATCCTCATAAAATTTGCCAACTGATTTAGTTTTGATATAATTTTCATGTGGTCCGTTTATACATCAATTTTAATTTGACTTGATGGATTATATCTACGAAAATTAGATTGAGTGTTCTTTTTTATCACCAAATCTAATAGATAGTTGAACATTTTTTTAATTTAGCAAAATGGTTGTTTTCAGATTTGATCAATCAATGATTGACTAGTGGTTAATCAGTGATTGATCATGAAACTTGATGATTTATGTTATAATCAATCAGTAATTTACTATAGTCAATCATTTAAGAAAATTGATTGATCATTTAAATTTTACTGTTAAAAAATTAGTCTAACGGTAAAAAGAAAATTCCTCGTGACAGTATAAATTAAGAAGTTATATTCCAAAAACCCATTCTTTTTATTTTTTAATATAGTTATAGGTGTAAGTAAATATTCCTACATATTAATATGATTAGTAAAAAAGAAAATCGCTCTTGTAATTTCAAGTATAATCTAACGATAATTTCATATTTAATTTCATCATAAGATATAGAATTTGGATTCGCTAACCTCGAATTGGAAAAAAAAACAAAACAAAACAAAAAGAGAAAAGATGTTCTTATTGTATAAACTTCATAATAAATGTTTTCCCAATTTTTTTTTTTTGGGTAATTTGTTCGTTTAAGCATTAAATTATATACATTCTGTCATTTTGGTTTCTGGAGTTTTAATTTAAGTAAATTGGTCCTTAAACTTTTGATTTTTATCAGTTTTGGACCATGACATTAAAATTGATGAAAGCTTTTTCCAATATAGCGTTTCTAATTATGTTTCAATTCCATGCTAACATGAAATTCTACAAAAATAAATACATTAAGTATAAAAGTTTCCTTATCATTGTTATTAAAAACCTTAAAAACTAAAACATTTTACATTTAATGTAATAATTTCTTTAATTTTTAGTTACTATGCTACAGATAAGCTTATATATGTTAAATTTCAGAAATCCTCTGTTAATTTTAGTGTTATGAACCAAAATTGTCCAAAGAACAAAAGTTCAGGGATTGAATCACTAAAATAAAATTTAAATATCAAAATGAAAAATATTTATAATTTATAGATTAAACAAATAAATTATTATTATTATTTTTTCAGTTTTTGGTTTTGTTTTCCTTTTTGGGATTTGAATTTGTTTTCCTTTTTCTAACGGAGAATACTAACAGCAATTTTGGGCATGTCCGAAATCCAATAAAAAAAGTAAATTATTCCTTGCTTTTTTTTATGTTTAATTAAAAAAAAAAAAAAAAAAAGGTTCAGGATATTGACCTGATTAGCTGTGACCTGTGGAGTCTTATGGAGATTTTAAATATAGTCATAGGTGCGTTGGGACACGGGGTGGAGATTAGGTCAAACCAGCTGCTCAGACCGTCCGATTTGTGAGTGCGACCATTTTAATATATACATACATATATATATACACACACACACAGAGGGAGAAAGAGAAAAGTTGGTGCCAGCATGATACAGTTGACTTTTTTGTTTCCTTTTTTGGCGTTTTCATTCTTTTTACTGTAAGCGATTTTTTTTGGCAATTTAATAATGTCCTGATTTCTTAAGCTTTTTATTAATTGTATATACCTTATTTCATAATTGGCTTTACCATCTTATTTCTTTTAGGAAATTATAGGCCCACCAATTTTTCGTCTTTTGACTTTTAATGTGGGGTTAGATTTAACACAAATCGATAAATTTTCATACTAACCGCATAAGTGGTTCACTAACATTTGAAAAACATTTTCTTTTTTAAAGGTTAATAGAGTTGTAGGTCCTCAAACACATTTAAATAAATGACCATCTCAATCTAATTTTAGAAGTAAAATTTCATTAGAAATTATGGATTTGTTTGATATATCATTTCAACTTCAATTAAATTATATTTTTCATATTATTTTTTATATTTTTTTTAAAAAATTAATAAAAATTATAAATAGTTTTTGAAAAGTTAACATATTTCAATTTAAAATTTTTATCTCCAACCAGTGAACCAAACACACACTATATTGTAATTGCAATAGTAATTCAAATAGTTTAACTAGGTGAGTAGTGATTGATATAGTATTTTAAGTGTAATTATTGAAAAAAAAATCATAGCCTTAAAAATCTTATAAAAATTAAAATAAAACTTAATTAAATTTCTCAAAGTCATATTAGTCATTGATCGAATAGATGTGTTAATTTTAATTGTTGATTTTTCTTCGAAGTGATGAAACCCTATAAGCCAAATAAACATCTCAAGATTTCGTATTAGCACTATCACATAACTTGACAAAGTTCACATTGAGAGTAAAGTGGGATCGCTGTCTAAGTTGTGGGAGGGGGTATGGTTTTCGTGTCGACGGAGTGGAGTAAAGGTCGTCGTCCGAGTCGAGGAGAGGGGGTGTTTGTGTCAACAGGGGGCAAGAGGAGTCGTTGATGTCGTTTGAGTCGCGGGAATGCAGGAGTAGCTAAGGGGGATCGAAGGGGGTGAACATGGATGAAGGTAGCATAGGCCTAGGGAGGCTTAAGCCTTCCTCAATACTTGCTTTTTGCTTTTAACCTTCTATATATAGCTATACAAATTTTGAAAATTAACTCTCATATTCTCAAATTACATTGTATTAATCTTAAGCCTACAATGATAATACAAGAACAATTATTTAGTTCAATGAATTTTTTGTTATTGTTAATATTAGTTCCTCCGGCAAAAATTTATATTTTCGTCACTGGATTTGAATATTAATATTAAATAATAATAATAATAATATAAAAAAAGATATTTAAGATAAATTGACTCTCCATTTTGCCCTTTGAGAAGAGGATCACAATCTCGCAAGCAATTCACATGATGCAATTTGTAATTTAACAGTACTTAACGATTGGCTTGGGTCATCCCGACGACAACAAATTTTATTAGTGAGAGTTTTATATGTAAAATTTGATTGTGGATAAAAGTCATTTACCTAAAAGTTCAGGGGTCTATGATACCGTTAGCGCCCCCCCCCCCCCCCTCTTTTTTTCTAAGATAGTTTGTTCATTGATTTTCTTCTGCAGTATTTTTAGGCATCTTTAGTAGATTTATAACATGTTTACTTAAGAGTTGGCCTTTGTTTTACACATTAGTTTAACTCAAATTAAATTATACTTTTTTTTGCTGAATTTTTATCTTTTTCTGAAAAGTCAACAAAAATCATAACTAGTTTTTAAAAGGTCAATCAACTCCAACTTAAAAATTTTAATTCCAACTAACGATCCAAATGGACGCTTAGCCTTATTATCTATTAAATGAAAAAAATTTCATGAATTTCAACGAAAACAAAATTATATATATTCTATTTCATATTAATCCTTTTCGGACAGATAATTCGAGTAAAGAGAGAAATAAAAGATGATGAGATTGGTAAAGTAACCATAATCATAGATATATATATATATATATGTATATATGTATGTATGTATGTATGTAAAAGTTTGAATAGATATAATAATCGTCAAATGACTAGAAATTATCCAAATTTTGAGGAAAATGGAATAAGCGTCCCATAAATCATGGGTTCAAAATAACGGCAATTGAAAGCATAAGAATAAGCAGAAAGGGCCAAAAAAAAAAAAAAGGAAATAGAAATTGTAGCATATAATTAGCCAAGTCTGAAAACTTTGGAGGTAAAGAACAGGTTTTAAAATATTTTAAATAAATAAAATTAAAGTCAGTATTTGTTGTAAAGCATCTTAGAAAATGAGAGGGAAAAAACACAACAACTACAAAATGACAAATGCTAAAAGAGAATATTGATGCATCGTGATTCTCTCTCTCTTTATCATTCTGAAAATGTTGATGCCGATTATAAAATGAAAAGTATCTGATCTAATATTATTTAAAAAAACGAGTTAAGTATTTACTCCTTGTCACTACACATCCAGCATCGCCCTCGCCCAACAAACAAAGATCTCAAAATAAGACTAATAATCATTTTGAGAGAAGACAAAGAAAAAACATCCATAATGTAAATCACATATTAGATTTCAGATACCTATTTGTAGCACATATAATAGAAAAGAAAAAAGATACCAACTATATAGGATTAGGTTAGACGACATCTGAACGGGATAAGTTTAATGAATTATCATACACTAATATTAAATATTCATTGGGTAAATTAAGATTAATCCTCAAGTTTAAGGTGTACAGACGAAAATAAGTTTAAAAAAAAAAAAAAAAAGTAGCTACATACTAGTGTTTTTTTTTTTTTTAATCGATCCCTTTCTTTTTAATGGGAAAATGAAGATATAGCACTAAATAAACTGCAATCTGACACTAAACAGTGGAACAAAGCAAGTGGGTGTACTAATTTCGGCAAAAAGTACCAAAAAGATTTCAACTCAAAAAAGAAAAGTAGTGGAGAGAAAAGCTATAAAATTTGACTGATTGGAGTTTGGGGATTTATTGGATGAAAATTTGGATTGTTGTTCATTTTAATGGCTGCTACGTACGCTAGCATGCAATAAAACATTAAGAATTATTTAAAAGAATGCTTACAAGTTACAACATTCAACAACAATAATATTCATACGTTATGTTCCTCTAGAGAAAGTCAAAATCTATATGCATAATGCAAGGAAGATAGGAGAATAGACGGCCTAAGCACGAGGAGAAAATTTTGAAACGTCATTAAAAAAAGCTGTACAAAATTTATCACGGAATCAAAAAAAGCTGTACAAAATTTATCACGGAATCAAGCTGATTGATGGTCCTTGACAATGTCATTATTGGCTTTATTGTCGGAGGCAGAGTGAATTATTATTGAAGGTATTCTTGTGTATTTCTACACGTTAAATTTGTTTAAATTAAATCTGTATAATTTATTAAATTTAATGTAGAATCATATAAGAAAGAAGTTTTTATCATACTAATGTCATTATATACCCCCTTTTCTTTGATGGACGACGACGAGCAATAATATTGCTTCTTCCTCGTCAAAATGGTCATTTTGAATTTCTTAACTACAATTCTAATGCGTATTTTCAAGGGAAATGGTGTAGTTGGAAATTTAGAAAATTTGACACTGTTATATTAATGTCGCTAGTCTAAAATGTTTTAGGTTTTGATCAAATTCCATCAGACATACGTCGTATTTTTTTTTAATCTTTTGATCTTCAACATGATGTGTTTACAAGCGCTTAATATCGCTATGTAATTCTTTGGACAAAACTCTTGAAATCAGTATTGTTATTCATTGATCGTTAAAGTAATCAAACTATCATGTTTCTTTGATAATGTTTTATTTCTGACGTGTGTTTAACATAGCTCCACACTTGAATTCTATGTATAATGAAATCTATACGAAACGTAATCGGTTAAACAAAAATTGGAATTCACATTGAGTCGGTACCTCATATGTTTTTGATAACAAAATTAACTTTCACGCATGTCCATTTGGAGTAATAGATTTTTATACTTTTTTCTTTTTCCTGATTACATAAAAGGTAATGTCATCTCGATCAAGATGTTCTCGTCTGGCCCGTTCAGGCTCTTGCTTGAATCGAAACTTTTATGCATTGGTAGGCTTTTGACTCAATCTAATAGCCTACCTATCGGGCGTCTTGGAATGAAAACCCACTAATTAACAAAAAGGATGTCCTAATTTTATTCAAAAAATAAATTAAGTTTCACTCATATCCCATAATAACTAGGTAAAAGTCCGTATGTAACATTTTATTGACTGAGTAGGACTTTGAACTGATCCTTATATGTAAGTTGGGTAAGGTTTTAAGCTCGACTAACATACGGTTTGACAAATGTAACATCAAGATTCATTTCGTGTAATACCAACTCATTAATATGTAACATTTTTTTTTTGTTGATATATGCCCTCTCTTACCTATATTTAAAAGCACAAGTCATTGCTTTAGGGGCTGTCTCGTGATAGTCTTATCACTCATTGTATGGAGAATTAATAATTATCACGTGATTTTATTTGTTTTTTTTTTTAAATTTTATCTATGCATGTTCGTCAATTAATTTATAATAAAAGTCTCGAAACGTAATACATTATGAGGGTGTTTGGTGTGTAAGTTTGAGTTAAGATTTGTAAGTTTAAATAGTAAATTTTTTTGAATTTTTTTGAATTTTTAGAAATGACAAACAACTTTTTGAGGAAAAAAACAAAAAATATGATGAAAAAAATATAATTTAATTTAAACAGAGTATTTTATCAAACAAGACCTATGAATAAAATTATATAACATGTAAATCAACTAATAATTAAATAATTATGTGATCAGTGTAAGAAAAATTACATTAATATACATGATTGATATGACCCACGATCTAAGTTGCAAAATACAGAAAGAAAACTAGGCACGTGTGGGGAGTGAGTGAGTGAGTGATAGCTAGCTAGCTAGGAATGGTGGGAACAGAAGTCAAAAAGACGGAAAGCAGAATAAATTGACCAGGAGGGGACAGGGACAACATTGGTGCCGGAGGAGATAAGACTTAAGAGAGGCGTGCTTGAGTAGGCTGCCTAAATTTTGACTTCGCTACGAAGAAATTGGTACTCCCAAAAACGTCCTCAAGTTAATTTGTTTTTTGTTTTTTTTTTTTTTGTTTTGTTTTTTTTGTTTTGTTTTTTTTAACAAAAACATTTGTTCAAGACATTTACATGTGAACAGGTCATGACATTTTGTTCATGTTTTTCAATCATCCGTCTATAAGGCTCCTTCAAATTTACATTGTTGTGAATAATAACATGATCTTCAAATAGTTTATACATACATATATATATATATATCTCCATTTTCTTTTATATCTATAAGGAATATTCTTCAAGTTATAACTTTTTAATAAATAATTTATAATAATTAGTTGAATTATTTATAAATTTTTGTAAAATTATGTATAGTATGATATTATTTAAAAACTGTTAATATAAAAGATAATATCAACAAAAAAAATATAATGAAATTAACTGGTTAGAACAAAAATATTAAAAAAACTAGAAGTTGAATTGCCGCAATTGCCAGATTAGAGAATATACTTTTATATATATATATATATATATATTTTTTTTTTTTTTACTTCCTAAATTCAAAAGTTTCATCAAGTTATGTCAGGTTAACTTTTTAGAAAATTATAAAATGTGAATTTTTAAGAAAGTTCTTTTAATTAAAAGATCTAAAAAAAAAACAATTTACATTATTAAATTTTTAATGACATGTTATTCGAGTGTTCATACTAAAATTTTACAACGCGTAACACAATAATGTTTTCGGTTATAAATCAGATCGTTAAAAAATTAATCTAACAATTAAAATAAAAGTTGATAAGAGCATAAAATTAAAACAATCTCAAACGGCCGATTCTAAACATAGTTTTAAATACACATTTGTTTGTGAAATCATGAACCTCCCGCGGTTCTCTAAGAATCGTTTTAGCGATATAGTTAAATATGCCCCTTACGCAATTACTCTTAATTTCAGCTATTAATTGTATTAATGAACTTACCAACGAAAAGTAATAATTCACTTTTTTTTGGGCTCTTATGATTTGTGAGGAGGAAAATGTTACGTATGCTACTACTATATTGTTTAATTAAAGTATTCAAATACCTATATAACTTATAGAAGCTTTTTTGAACACGTGATTGGAACACTAGCAAGCTATCTAGGAAGCTACGTTAAGGAAAGAATTCTCATGACTTATTAGTCAAAGATCTAAAAATAAAAAACAACATATTTTTTATTGATATGATGTTATATAGCTATCATACTATTAATTTCTTTGAGATTTCCATACGGACAAAAACATAAACTGTTTGGTCTACACATAATTTCTTTGCGATTTCCATGCACCTTCGTTTATATTAGATAATGGTAGGCAATGGTATGGGTGGCAGAAACATCTTAGACGTTGAAAATTATTATTATTATTATTTTTTTTTTCAGATAATATAAACTTTGGCTAAGGAAAGAAAGTGGACAATGATATAATATATATATATATATATTTATTTATAGAATTTTTGAGGAAAAAAATATGGTCTAAATGTAAAATAACTAGATGAAAACAGTTACCAAAGACTTTAGATGACACTTGTGCAAATACGTCTCGTCTATAATACTTTTGGACGACACCCATAAACAAACAGGTGATGTCTAAATTCCGTTGTCTTTTCCCTATTTTTCACTAGTAGTGAGATAATAGACTGGTCTATTAAGGGAAGTGGTAATTTTTAATCATTCACATAGCCAAAAATAAATTAGTGAAAAAAAAAATGGTATCTTTGATGTAAAGGAGTGGACTTACGACACCACTTGTATAAGGTAGTTATAGTTTAATGGTATTGGGCGAAGTGATTAATGGATAACAAAGGTGCATTTGGTTTTCACTCTTTAACTCAAAATTTTATATTATTTTTTATCTTTTTTCTGAAAAATTAATAAAAATTATAATTAATTTTTAAAAAATCAATCAACTCCAATATAAAAATTTCATCTCTAACCTGCGAACCAAACGAAGACGAAGTCTTTATTTCTAGTCTCATGAGAAAAGTTTGAAATTATTTTCGGATAACACAACAATATTTGTTAACTCTTAACATACAAGTAATTATGACTTATTGCATATATTCTTTGATACAGGTGATCCTAATTGTCATATCTTAAAAAATATAAATATAAATAAAAATTATAACCGGTCACCATCCCTCGTATTTTTTTCTTGATTAAAAAAAAAGAAAAAAAGAAAAGAAAGGAGTGGACCTGTGGAGGTTGCGAAACTCAATTGAAAAACATTGTTTTTGACCATTCTAAAAACTTTGCAACCAAGGCGATCGAATTAGGTTAGTAATTATGTTTGCATGGTTGAAAAATAAATGAATTGGTGGCAGACAATATCTTTCAAGGTGGTTGAAGCTCAATTGGGAATCCGATTTTCTTCCTATTTTCTGTTGGGAAATTTAGCTGCAGAATATCCACCGAATTTGGTCGACCATTTTCCATGATATATATATATATATATATATATATATATATATATATAGACACACACACACACACACACATTCCTACTTGACTAAATAAAATTCCACTCCATTTTGTTGGTATTCTCTTACTATATCATAAACAAAACTCACGCCAACTTCAATTGGAAGATAAGGACGTAACTGCATGTTGGAAAATATTTGAGCCTTGTCATGTTCATTCTTTTAAAGAGAAAAAATAATAACAGCAATAATAGAGATTTGACTAAGAAGAAATTAGGCGTGGGGAAACTTTTTTTGTCTCAACCACCACCTAGAAGGTTAAATTATCCTCATGCTTGCTTCTTACAATAATTAGTTTGTAGTAGTGCCTATGGCACTTGTCTAGGTTTTTTTTTTTTTTTTTATATTTTTTTTATCAGTAAAAGGGATAAAATATTTAATACGAGAATTAAAGGTCAAGAATTTATAATTGCTCATGAAAGTTGATGCTTCATTTGAAACACACTTTCAATTTTAATATAAATTATTTGAATTTTGAATTGTATATCCATAAAATGAATGTTGAAATTTATAAAATCACCTAATTACTAATACCCTGTTCATTTGGTTATTCCAAATAATGTATTTGAATACACATCCATTTGAATGATATACCCACGCAATTAATTATTCATTTCTTTTCTTTTTTCCTATCTACTTTAACCAATCACATCATCACATAGTCTTTCTCTTTCACAATACTCATTAAAATGATTTTTCAAATGTAAATAATCAAAGCCCACATTACATTTGAATGCAATGATTAAAGGGGACATCTAAACTCATACTAGAATGCATACATTTTTTTAGAATATAATACTACATTGAATGGGACATCCAAATAAAGCATTAGAATATAAGAACAAAAGAGTGAAGATAGATCATGGAAATATAAACTTAATGTAAATACCTACAAAGCTTCTTATATATATATATATATATATATATATATATATACCATATATATAAGAGATGTACAAGACATAGAAGTTAAAAGACAAAAATAAAATTGGTATAAGACGTGAGAATATAAACAAGCCAAGTGAATTTTGAACAAATTCTTATATTTAAATTGAGTTTTAAAAAAAAAAAAAAAAAGTTTGAATCATTAGATTGAAAAGTTGAAATACAAAAGTGCAAAAATCTTGCCACTATATATATATAATTATAGATATTGCTCATCACCATGTAAGAAATCTTTTACCTTCCAATAAATAAGCCAGTTTTGGGATATAAATTATGAAGCTATGAACAATTTTAACTGCTTTAGGTATAAAAGATTGGAATTGGATTATCATGTGCAGTACTAATTTGCTTTTGTCACATATATGACGACTATATTGTACTTGCCCAATTTTTATTGGTTGGGAATATAATTGGAACCTGCTAGGAAATTTCTTTAAATGGCAAATCAAGTAACACGTCTGTCTTTGAAGCTTGTGATGTTTGACATTAGTAGGTTGAGATAATAAGACTAACCCTCGATGTTAAACTGACACGTGCACATATCAAAGACCTACAGCTCTCCAACGATACCGAGATCAAAGAAATTTGTACATTAAACATATATCTACATCGAGATTACTTACTCGAGGTTAAGAATTGAGAACTCGAGGTCCGTCCTCAGTCAAAATGACGACTCGTGTTAATGTCCTATGAAAAATACTTTTCATCTCATAAATGATGAGAAAAATTCTAGGATAGTTCCAAGCTAACTAATGGCATATAGATGAATCAACTTGGTTGTTCCCTCCACATCTCCTAGAAAGCTTAGTCTCACATTTTCTCCCATGATACAAACCTAAAGTTTGCATTTTTTTGTTTTTTTTTTGTTTTTTTGTTTTTGTTTTGGTTGTTGCTGTTGCTGTTTGTCTGACTTAAACATTGATTACCTTCTTCAGGTCCACCCCTAGCGCACCCCTGACAGAAAACCTCAACAGACTGAGAGGGAAGATCAGTGATGTTGTCAACATTATTTTTAAATCACTTATTAGTAATTTGTCTTCACAACGTTATTTTTAAATCTTAAAAAAAAAAAAAAAAACCACATTACAATTTATGTCTCAAGGGATATTGACTTAGAGCTATCCAAGGGACAAATAGAACGACAACAACATAGACTACGCATCGCTTATATGCAGACGACAACAAGATAAACAGCCGTCTATGAGTATCTTTCTTTACCTCCCAAGTTAACATCAATATATATATTTCCATGGTTTCCTCTAGGTGTTTTTGCGTTGAAACAACTCTTTATCTGTCGGAAATTAATAAACAAGTTCCTCCTTTAAAATTTTGCTTTTGGGCCTTAACAGTAGTTCTTTATAGATTGAGAAAATAACCTAAATAACCAAAAATTTTTTTTTTCATTTATTTATCAACATGACACAAATTGTTCACAAATTTAGTTAATTTTAGAGGAGATAATACATCTTTCTTTATTGATGGAGATTTAGATCATATGTTGATATTAGATAAGTTTGATTCATGTGAGAGAATTTATTAAATTGTATTATTATATCCACTTTAGAGGTACTGTCTTGAAAATTTAAACCTAATGATCGTGAGGTGGGAGCATGAATAATTCACCTGTCATTTTTATTGCAAAAATGATCAGTTCTATAAATAAAATGTTTGAATTTTGATTAACTGCTAGGGGTTACATAAAAACAGATTAAAGTTCATTAAAGAAACATGTTTGAACTTTGATTGCAAAGAGTTGGAAAGAACAGATTAAAGTTCATAATATTTTGCAGTAAAATCTTTTTCGAGAGAGTCAACTGAGATAACAATCTTGGCATCAATTAATCAGACCAAATATCAAAATCAAAATCATTTGGCTACTATTTCATATATAACTAAAAAGCACACAGAAAAAATAGTGAAAAAAAAAAGCATTAATAAAAATATAAAGAAACTTCAAAAAACCGCCAGTTAAGATCGTTATTTGTTTTTGTTAAGATCGTTAGTTTCATCACAATAAATAAAATATATATTCAATCTACTAGAAGGCTGTATTACTGTATGAGACAAATGGAATCGTTTGAGACTTTATTACTAGAAGGCTTATAGATTTGAATTTAATACTTCGAAGCTACTTGATGAAAGTATACGCTAGCCGACCTCAGAGTTGTTTGTGGGTCTGTGTCCTACTTTTATTTGATTTTGGGCCGTACAGGATTTTGTTTTCTGTATTGCATACATAGACTTTGGTGTTAAGAAGCCTATATATAAACAAACCATATATATATACATACACACACACACCTCTAGCTATAGTGTGTAACCTTCACGTTGAAGAAAACAATAATGTTCCACCCAAAAAACAAAGGAAATAGTAATAAACTGTTTTTTTTTTTTTTTTTTTGGCCCAACAAAATATGAATATAGATAGTAACAAAAAATAGGAAATTGTAGCAATATGAAAGAGATCTAGACTTTGTCTACAGTCCGCTCTTCCCTTATAATCAATGTACATATTATGTAATAATAGGAAAAAGTTTAATTATCGGCCTAAATCATTGTTATACCTTAGGATAGTCAGAAGTACCTGTTGATAAGCCTATACAATCAAGTTTTTTGTTAATGAATACGCTAGACATTCACATTTTGGTCACTGGCTAATATAATCTACATTGGCAGCTTGTCATTTTCTCAGAAAATCTCAGAGGGAATGAAAAGTTGGCAGCCGAATTCTCCGCTTCCAGAAATGCATCTTCTTTGTTCTTGGCTCCTGACACTGAATTTATCCATAGTCATCCGCCGGATGAGCTAAATCGTCGCGTTATTAATTTCTTGGCCGAAACATTTGAAACTGGATTTGGTCACGGCCATCCGAGGCTACTAGAAAATTTCATATATATGACCAAAATTCCAAAGATATTTACACATCATTTTGATGACCAACAGCTGAGTTTCTTTGACAGCCTGAAAAACATTTTTTTTATCTCAAAAGGGGTTATAATTGAAGTGAAGGACTGACTTCTAAGGCTTCTTTTTTTCCCTTAGAAGTGAAGCTTTAGAAAAAGATAAATTCTACTCATTAGTAGATCATAAGATCATGTCACAACCGTTGGATTGTGAGACCTAGGCGGATCACTGTGGGATCTGTATAGCGCATAATAACGCTGTTATACGGTTAGCGGAACAACGGATTGCTACTCCTCATTCGTATGTTTTTTAGGCTGGGATAGATGATTGCCATCCTGTGAAGGAAAACAAGTAGCTAGATCAAGTGTCTGCATTGGTGACCGATTTAACAACCCACCAAACTGGTTATCTCTTTTGTACTCTACCTACTCAGTCTGCCTTAATTTGGTCCGAAGATGATTTTGTTGCATTCTTTAATAGTGACATTTCCTCACCCTTAAACCATGTTTTAGTCATGTTTTGTTCTGTTCCTTTTGGCCTTTGAACACACCCTGTCATTCATAATTTTCCTTTGGAGTTGCTTGAAAATAATGGCATCAACTTAATGAGAGACAACACTTAAATTCATTTGCATTAAAAGCAGAGGAGTTATATATGTATAGTTACACATAAACTTGTTGAAACGTACATATTTTACGTATACGGAATAGATAAATAAATTAAAATAAAAAGTAAAAAAATAAATATTTATTTTAAATGTAACTGACATAAATTATAATCGTCATGCGGTGGCCCTTGAGAGGAAGATGAAAATGAGCATTCATTTTATATATATATATATATATATATATATTATTAAGAGATTATGAGATATGAGATATATATATAATTTTTCTTCAGTTAAAATTACGTACAACGTATTATATTTATTTTTTGCGTAATAATACAAGATATTCTTTTTTTCTGTACCTTAAGAAATCATTCTTGTATATCATTTTACACCTCAAGTTTTACAATTTATATGCGTAGACTATAAATAAATTAATATTACTGGAAAGAAGAAGGGGAAAAAAAATTCCATAAATAATTTCAACCACAAAGTACAAACCTGTTTCCTGGAATTTGCAATCACTTAGGGGACGTTTGGTTAATTGTGGTAATCATTAGGAACCATACTATTGGGAAAGTGATAGTGGGTAATATGATTATTAGGCATTACAAATTACTATGTTTGGTTACATCTATAATCTTTTCTCACATTCCCATAAATATAATTTTGTTGTGTTTGGTTACACACAGTAATGCAATGTATTTTTTCTTATAAAATCAATTAATTTAAATGATTTAAAAGTAACTAAATCTTATTAAATAATTATCACCTTATCATTTGACTTGTAAACTTTTTTTTAATTATTTCATTTAAAACCAATTAATTTTTTATATTAACTAATTAGATCTCATTAAAAAAGATTACAATAATATTAAAAAAAAAAAACAAACAAATATGGGTTTAAAACACAAAACCCAGATTTACCCAACAAAATCGCCTCCTAAACCCAACAGCCCTGCCTCACCTTCACCATCGCCGCCATCAGTATTTCCTTGCCTTCTCTGCCGCCGTCTTCGCCCTCACCTCTTTTTGAGTTGAATTCTCCGCCGCTATCAAAATCATCTCCTGGTTCTTCTCCTCCGAGCCATTGTTAGAGAGATTGTAATATCTTTTATATTACCATTGGGTAGTGGAAACAAAAGTCCCACATTGGAAAAGCAGAAGCAAGCATAGTGGTATAAAATGAAACAAGTGAAGTGTAAGGATTACTAGTGTATAGTTGGGACTATGCACCACCACATGCGTGCGCACACGCGTGAGGGCGATTGGGCGTTTAGGGTGGGCCCTTATTAGGGTGCACTTTGCACTTCGCACGTACGTATCGTCGCAAGGAGCACTCTCTTTTTCAATGCAGTGTTTTTCCAAATTAATTATGGACTGTTGATTTGATCGGGTACGATCTAACGATCAGTTCAAATCAACGGTCCGGATTTGAATGATTTCATATTTAATTTAAACTGTTAATTGAATTATTTCAATCTAACGGTCGTAATTAATTCTGATGACCAACAGGTATGTCTGTTGAAACATATACGTTTTTTGACTGAAAATGTACCATCTTAATTTAAAAGGTGCAATTGTTGTATCTGTTGCAATGCTTCATGAACAGGCATATCAAAGGATATAAAACTCTAGTTTATGATATTAGTTTCATATTTTGTTCTGGAATTTAATAAAATTACTACTTATTAAATTCGTGGGTTTGTTGTATCTTGGAGGTAATTTACTAAAACACCGGATAACAAACTGTTTATAGTGGGGGCAAATAAAACCTTAAGGAAAGTAATTTTTACGCCTCAAACCTTTTTGATTTTCTCTATTCTATTCCTTTTCTTTACACCAAAACAGTTTTCCATCACCCACTTTTTCAACGGCCATTTCGAGAAATCTCTGCCGCCGCCGTGCACTTTTCCTTCTCCTCCAAGCTTCAAATCCTGTCACCGACGAGAGATTCCCTTTCTCCTTCGGCCTCCATGAGCGGTGTGATTGCAAACTTTGTGGGGTGGAGGGCAGCGATGTTGCAAAGCTTAGGTCGTGGGTGGGCTGCATGCGACGGGGTAATGGGCGACAACGAGGTCAGGTGGGGTTGTAACGAAGTTCCGATGAAGTGGTTGTAAGCATGGCTGTAGTGGTGGTGGTCGGTGGTCTGAGTGTTGATTATGGAATATTGATGGGTTGACTTTTTTTTTAATAAGTTTTTCATGGTATTGAAATTTCCAAGAATTTAAATAACACCTTATTGGTTGAGCTACAGATTACCTTAAAATGAGATAAAGTGACTTTCATGAGATTAACTTTTCAGATAATCTAAAAATTACTATATTTATATAAAACATAGGAATCTTGTATATTCTCATTCGCACTCTTAAGATTACCACATACCAAACTCCTTCTATGATATGCATTTTAAATGTTCAACCAAACTGAATAGTATTGGAGATCAATTCCCCTATCAAATTAGTTTTTCTAGAGATTTTAGGACATGTGGTCATATTCATTAATTTTGTTCTTATTTACAAATAATTAGATGACTTCCATTAAAAAAAAAAGAAGCTAAAATAAGGAAAGATAAATAAATAAATAAATAAACGAATTAGTTTTTTTTGCTAAATAAATAAATAAACAAATTAGTTGGTTGGTGCTTTGGTGGGATCTCAACAAACATAGACCATTTACCTAAAACTTTTATTATTTATTATTATTTATTTTTTAAATTTCCCAACAACCGAAGGAAGAGGGATTGAAGTTCAAGAAACGACAACATATGTTTATATCTAGGCCTAAATTAATCTCAGCATGATACATATGAAAATTAATCAATTCTTCCTTAAATGCCCCGATAAAAAAATTACTCAACAAAAATAAAAGACTTCGATTTGACATAAAATCTTGTTCCACATACTAATCTCCTATGAGACTCTATCAGATGCCCAATAAAGTAAGCCTAATTTTCCAAGTAAACCCCTAAAACCTACTTGTCTAATCCGCCATTAAAACACACATTTCCAATAACACCAGGCTGCTGAGACCCCCCCAGGGTGGACCGTCTTTGTCTCACACACACTCATCACACTCCCTTTAGGTCTCACTCCATCAACCACTGGTTGACTTTTTTATTTTTTAATTTTTTTTATTTTCATTAACACCAAAAAAAAAAAAAAAAAAAAAAAAGAATCCCTTATTATTTCCCAAACTAATAAACGACTTCGTTCTTTTTTTTTTTTTTTAAGCATATTAAATAAGGAAAATTCTGTTTGTAGAGTTTCAAGAAATCATCATTCTAATTAACTATTAATTGTAATAGTTTGGATCACATTAAATTTATTAGAATTTATTCATTTTACATATTTTTTTTCATTATCATCATGTCTTATATATCGATAGTGATATCTTATTATAAAAATACCTAATAAAATTAATGAAAATATGACATTTATTGTGCTCTATTGATTTTTTTTCCACACCATATCATAAAATTTCTTGAAAGATAAAATAAAATAAAAATAAGAAAATCACACGTACAATAAAAGCGTAAAAGCAACAATATTTTTCCAAAATTTTTCCTAACGCTGATAATTAGTCCAGCCCAAAGCTTAGGACCCTGAAATAATGGGCCTATGTCTCTTTCTCTCATTCATTGACTGTCCTTTGTGTGTGTGAAAACGAAGATAGAGAGAAGACGAACAGAAATACGGATGGGTAGTTGATAATCAAAGCCAATTCATCCTTAAACTCGAAGAAATCTTCAATTAATTAAAACCACTCCTTAACCCACCACCACCACCACCACCCCCCCATTAATCTCCTTTCTTTCTCTCTCCTCCTTTCTCTCTCCTCTCCACAGTCATAAACCAGAAAAGTTCCGAACAGAAGCTCAACAATTCTCTGAACTTTCTCTCTCTTGTAGGGCAGAGAGAGAGAGAGAGAATGAAGCTCTCGGCGTTGCAGCAGAGCTACACGAACCGGCGGAGCAACAGCTTCAGAGGATCTGCGCCGTTGGATTCGTCGGCGGACGGTTCGATCAGGTCGCCGGCGGCGGTCTTCTGGCTCGTGCTACATGGACTCTGCTGCCTCATCAGTCTCGTCCTCGGATTCCGCTTCTCTCGCCTGGTATTCTTCTTCCTCTTCTCCACTTCCTCCACCAACCTCTACACGGCGCCGTTCCGCTCCGCCGCTGAGCTTGGCGGCGGCGGAGTCGGTACCTTGAACCTCCACCACCGCGACACGCCGTTGGGAGTCGAGTTCCAGCTGAACAGGACTACGGCGGCCGTCACGGCGAGCTCCAGCAGCCGCGTGGTGGTCGGCCGGCACGGGATCCGAATCCGGCCGTGGCCGCACCCGAATCCGATTGAGGTGATGAAGGCGCACCAGATCATCGACACGGTCCAGAGAGAGCAGAGGCGCCAGTTCGGCGTCAAGAGCCCTAGGACGGTGATCGTGGTGACTCCGACTTATGTCCGGACCTTCCAGACCCTCCACATGACCGGACTGATGCATTCTCTGATGCTGGTTCCTTACAACCTCGTTTGGATCGTGGTGGAGGCCGGAGGAGTCACCAACGAGACGGCTTCGATCCTGGCCAAGTCCGGTCTCCGGACCATTCACATTGGATTCGACCAGCGGATGCCAAATTCCTGGGAAGGTCGCCACCGGTTAGAGGCTCGGATGAGGCTTCGTGGTTTGAGGTGAATAATTCTTTATTTTTTCCCCCTCATTTCAGTTTGACTTTGTCTTTACTCTTTTCTTTTTTTGGTATTTGTTTTTCCACAAATTAAGGTAGAAATCTTATAAAGATGATACATTTACTGTAATTGAATAAGAAAGTTTAGGAATTGGCGAAGATAACTTGCCTGTGTAGGATTTAAAAGCCTTGAAGTTAAGCACATTAGAGTTTAGGTTAATCTGTAGTGTGTGGAATCTGATTCATTGGTTCTGTGATGGATTAGAACTGTGAGGGAACAGAACCTGGACGGGATTGTGATGTTCGCAGACGACAGTAATATGCATAGTATGGAACTCTTTGATGAGGTCCAGAATGTGAAGTGGTTTGGTGCTCTTTCAATTGGGATACTTGCTCATTCGGGTGAAACAGACGAATTGTCGGTTTCCACAATGCAGAAAAAGGATGATGATGAGCAAAACGTGCCAATGCCTGTACAAGGCCCTGCCTGTAACTCATCTAACAAGTTAATTGGTTGGCACACCTTTAATGCGCTGCCATATGCGGGAAAGAAATCAATTTACATTGACGATAGGGCAATGGTGCTTCCAAGGAAGCTGGAATGGGCAGGATTTGTGTTGAATTCCAGAATGCTTTGGAAGGAAGCTGAGGGTAAGCCGGAGTGGGTTAAGGATCTGGATGAATTAGATGGAGTTGGTGAGAATATAGAGAACCCCTTGTTCTTATTGAAGGACCCTTCCATGGTGGAACCACTTGGAAGCTGTGGGCGCCAAATTTTGCTCTGGTGGCTCCGTGTTGAAGCTCGCTTTGATAGCAAATTCCCTCCCAGGTGCGTCTTGTATATTTTAATTAATGTTGTTGCTTGAATTAGTCCCAAGTGGTCTGATGCAATTAAATGGTTTATCTGACAGTATAGTTAGCAACAACAAAGTGGTCATTAATGCTTATGAAGTGAAGGCTTTTGAATTGATCTGTCTTAATGCCTTCATGTGTAAATAATGCCATTGCCTAGACTTAATTTTTGTAAATGTTGAGATTGCCACTGATTTGTATATTCGAATTAGAGTGGCTCGATTTTTCTGCATTGTTAAGTAAAATTGGAGCCAACATGCTTCCAAGAAATGGATTTCTGTCAACTAGAAGAGGTTAACGATGTTGCAAATGAGAACTTAGTGACTACAAGCCGTTGTCTAGAGTTTGAGCTTAATTAACTGAAGTTAACAAAAAGTTAAAACTAACTAGGAGTTAAGGAGCTTAAGGTAAAAGGCTTAATTGTTGGAAAATACCATGTAGTTTGAATCGAAGTCTTAGCTTAAGGTAAAAGGCTTAATTGTTGGAAAATACCATGTAGTTTGAATCGAAGTCTTAGTGTTGGACTTACTGGCCTGGAATTGGAGCAAGCTCACCATATACTATTTGGGTCATGGGGCTAGCATGTTTAACCAAAAACCATTTGGGTCATAACTTTTTTCTTGGAAAATGTTTGCCTCTATGTTTATGCTTAATCCAGCATGGTAGCACTTGCTTTTAAGGACTAATGCTTTGATGTTGATAGATTGGATCTTGATGCTTAAACATCTTCACTTCAACATATTGATAGTTTTAGAATCATCAACTTGGGTTCTGAATGCTTGCTTGTCATGTGTGCCCATGTTAAGATGTTTGGGTGAAAAGAAATTATGTTACATTAAGGTCTCGTTTGGACAATAGGTAGGAGCTGGACTTTTGGAGTTCTGTTTGGAAATGTGTGTTTTGTCGAAGTGTGAGTTGAAAATAAACTATGATTTTCTAATAGTGTAAAAGCCTAAAATGTGTTTAGATTCTGATGAGAAATATGGATCTTGTTTCGTTCTCCTAATCGTTGTGTGCATTTAGCCAAAAAAAAAAAATCTTATTTCGACTTGAAGAAAAAAGTTATGGACTTTTTGAAGTTTGAATTTTTCATGGAAATGGAAGAGAGAGAGAGAGAAATGTGGATTTGTACTATAGCTAATTAGAGTAGGAGCTTTTGGAAACCAACCTAAAAAACAAAGGTTGAAGACGGAGGTCTAAATGAAATCATCTTTTTTTTTTTGGGATAGTTACCTTCGGTTCTTTATGTTACTAAGTTGCAAGAGATATAATAAACTATGATTTTCAAATAGTGTAAAAACCTAAAATGTGTTCAGAATCTAATGGGAAATATGAATTTTGTTTCGTTCTCCTAATTGTTGTGAGCATTTAGCCAAAAAAAAAAAAATCTTAGTTCGACTTAAAAGAAGAAAGTTATGGACTTTTTGAAGTTTGAATTTTTCATGGAAATGGAAGAGAGAGAGAGAAATGTGGATTTGTACCATAGCTAATTAGAGTAGGAGCTTTTGGAAACCAACCTAAAAAAACAGAGGTTGAAGATGGAGGTCTAAACGAAACCATCTGTTTTTTTTTTGGATGGTTACCTTCGCTTCTTTATGTTACTAGGTTGCAAGAGATGCAAGGTAAATCTCTCTCTCTCTCTTTTTTTTTTTTTTCTCAGTAAATCCGGCTCATTTATGTTAAATCGGTAAATTCTCTCTAATAGATAGCCTGATTAACAGACATTGTAAAGTTGATTAATGGTCCTGTTAGAACCAAAATATGTAACCCTAAACTTTTGAGGTTTGCCAATATTCTGGATATTTCGTGTGGGGTGGCATACTAATTAATGTTGAGAGTGGGATGCTAAACTTCGAAAATATTTGTGGGGCATGTGTAATCTGTGTGGGTATGGATCCGAGTGCATTTCTGTTCTGCAAATGAATTGCTAACTTCTCAAGGATGGCCAGTATATAGTTATAGATAAGGTGGCGTGACTAAAATATTTTAGTGACTCGGACATCCCTTTCTTGATATGTAAATGCAGACCCAGAACAGACTTGAATGCAGGACTTATTTTATTACCTTTTCCATAACGTAATATGTATGTACGTATTACATACATATATATATATATATATATAGATTATATATAACAGTGTTATCAGCATTATTTGCCTTGTGATTGTTCTTACGCTATTTGATTGAGTCTTCATTTGCTTGATTGATTTAACATTTGTATCCCAGTCCCACATAGATACTTCTTTTAATAGGCTTCTTGGTGACCAAGTAGGAATTTTTTGCAGCCTCTTTTGCTATTTTAACGACAAATTTTGTTGTGCTTTTATGAAGTTTCAAAAAGTTTACCTTATTTCTTGTGATTTGACGGTGGAGCGGTGATTTTTTTTTCATATGTTTTCTTTTCGGCATATCTAATTGTAATTTTATACAATTGCCTCTTGTTCTCGTGTGCTTTAAACACCAGATTACTTATCGCTTTTATAATATATATATATATATATATATATATTATAAAATTCTTTATGCTATATATGACTTTATACTTTGATGTTCCTATATGATTCTGTGAAACTATTATCAGCCATATGGTTTCCTTGAATAATTAATGATTATCATTCTAAATGATTAACAATCTCTGTGTGTAAAGGAAACTAAGACATAAAATTCATCGCTTTGATTTCCCGATATGAGATTTTTTTTTTTTTAATTACTCAGCAATACTCCAGCTCTCCAGCTAATTTATATAAGTTTATACGTTAATACAGATGGGTTATTGACCCTCCTTTGGAAGTCACGGTACCAGCAAAACGCACCCCATGGCCTGATGCTCCTCCAGAACTCCCAACTACTGAAAATCTAGCAATCGGAACCCAAGAGCATGTAGTGAAGCATTCCGCAAAGACTCGATCGCCGAGATCGAAGCGACGGAGTAAGCGAAAGCAGGACACCACGAGAACCGTAGACACGCAGCAGGTTTCCGCAAGACACACCGAGCAAAACTGAAAAAAAAAAAAAAAATGTGGTCACCAGGGTCGACACAAGAACAACAACAAAATCTGGTGTGTCAATTTGAGACTGATCAAAAGAATTTGCATTTGGCGCCGCCGAGAACGCTACCGCTCTCACCGTGTATATGTTGGGAACGCTCCTCTCATCTCATCACGACCGGTTGATCCACTTTGAGTCTGATTTCACCGAAGTTTCACAAATTTTTTTTTTTCGTTCCTCTCTCTCTCTCTCTATATATATATATATATATAAAAATATTTTTTTGTTGGGGTGATTGATTTTTATGGTCTCATGAAGAGGCATGTGAACAAACAAAGTAGTCTTTGCTGGGTCTGTTGCCTTTGTAGGAAATCTTGTATCCAATGTGCTCCGAATTCTATACATAAAAAACTTCCGAGATAGGAATTTTAGAGTTCGTTTTTTGCGTTTTTTTTTTTTTGGGGGAAAGAAAAGAAACGAAATGTAATAATAATAATAATTAAAAAAAAGGAAAACTTGGATACTTTGATTTGAACACTAAATGGGTTTGTCTGTGTGTCTGGTGGGGAGTGGTTTGCCCATGTTGCCAAACTGAAATCTGACGGTTATAGACTGGTCCCAACTGAGCTCACACAGCCAACCGGGCAGAGAGAGTCTCTGCAACATTTGCCCATCATCAGTCGGCGGTGTCATGGATGATGAATTCATGAATTAAATCTCTTTGCTTTGCATGTGCAAGGTATGAAGCTCTTTAAGGTGTCGGAAATTGTTCTGTAATAAATAAATTAAAGTGGAAGCAGGTTTTGTGACGTCATTTTTGCATGGGAAATCAGAAATACTTTTTTAAAAAATAAATTTTCACGGAAAAAATAGGTGGAAACATTTTTCAAAGGACTGGCAAACTTTGGGCGGCCGCAATTTATGATATCCTGACATGTGATGTGCCGTGGATTCATATTATCTGTTTTTTTTTTTAATTTATTTTTTTAACTTTCCCAAACAAGTTGGAACAGAGATCTTACTTTGGGAATTGTGGAATTTTCTAGTGGGAGTAGAGGAGTTCCAACCGATCATTGGAATTTGATGTTTTCAATAAGCTCTTTATCATTCCGGAAATTAATGAAGAAAGAACGTGAAATCTTCAAAAGGAGACAATTAACAGTTTGAAATTTCGCATTTTGCTGAAGCCATAATAGCAGAGTGATTATCATTATTAAAAGAAAAAAAGTAAAAAAAAAAAAAAAAAAAAAACTGTTGGGAAAACAGAGGATTTTGAAGGAAATGACTAGTCGGTCAAAAATTGCAGCATTAGATTTTCTTCTTAACAAATGAAATATTCGTAGAATCATACATTGGAATTTGGGTCATTATCTAGGGGGGAAAAAAGATGAGGGAAAAGTGTTTTGAACAGATTAGTCTGTAATGTTTCTTGACCAATAACTCTGAGCGGTGGTTGAATCCTACTTTTAGGGGAACAAAGCAAGAATTTAAGTAATCAATATGTTATCGGTTAAAACAGACAAGTTTTAATGTCAATATAGTGCTGTTTTGAACATATTAATTTGTAGTGTTTCTTGACCGATAACTCTGATCGGTGGTTGAATCCAACTTTTAGGGGAACAGAGCAAGAATTTAAGTTATCAATACGTTGTCGGTTAAAATGGACAAGTTTTAGTGTCAATATAGGTGACTAAGGGCCTGATTGGGAGACATTTAGAGATGGTGATTTAAATGTTAAGTTGGAAATATGTTTTTGGAGGAAAACTTTTAAAAAAGTTAGCCGTTTTAGAAAATAATGCAAAAATTTGAAATGTGTTCGGAAAAAATATGCAAAATAAATATGGTCTCGTTTGTCTCGATACGAGCATTTTAAACATTAAAATCATCTTATTTCGATTTGAAATAGAAAATTATGGATTTTTGAAGTTTGATTTTTTGAGAATAAAATAGAGAGTTTGATTTATAATTAGGATTTTGAAATCTAAATAGTTAAGAAACATCTACCATCTAGAGATGGCATCTCAAACGGATTCTAAGGATAAAATTGTCAGCAATTGAAGATGGTTTTATTTAATGATGTTTTTTTTTTTTTTTTTTTCATTTTTTTCTCATAATTTATTCCCTTATTAAAAAAAAAGTATTATATGTTTTATTTTTGAAACATAAAAGGAGATTTTGGAAAATTTTGGAATGGAACGGGAGATGTTATCGATTTTATTTTGGCAACGGATGAAAATAAAGTAGCACCAACATTTTTTCCCCTCTAAAATAGCTGTTTCTTATATAGAAAGAAAGGAAAATTTCAAACAGACTTATCCACTATTCGCTTGGCCAAGATCAACCGTTTGATGGGACAAAAGGTGGAACTATAACCCCCCACTATTTTTCTTTCCTTTTTTTTGTTTTTTTGTTTTCCTATTATCATAATTTTTTTTTCTTGTTTTTTTGTTTGCTAAAGCTTTTAATCAGAACTTACGTCTTAAGCTCTCTGCAGCCACGCACATTCCTTAACTTTGATCAATAATTTTTAAGCCCCGTTTGGGACGTTTTGGAAAAGTTTTTTTTTTAATCTTTTTCTTTTAATTTTATTATTTATCTTTCTAGATATTTTTAAAAAATTCAAACTTTAAAAATTTAAAATTTAATCATTTTAAATCAAAATAAGATGATTTTTTTTTTTAAATTTTATAGAATTAAAAAAAAAAAAAACAAAATAAGGTTCACAAAACCTTAAATCATTCCTAATCTCTAAAATACCGTTTCAAAGGTGATCTTAAATGGGCGCTTAGATTATGACAACACAAACAACAAAACACATACACAAAACCTTGCCTCTAAGCAACCGGTAAAGGCAGTAAACGTGGCCACTACTGGTTTGCCATATGTCTGAAATCAAAAAACAAATTCAGTACTTTCGGTTTGGTTTCTAGTTTAAAATCTCATCCTCATTTACTTTCTCTCTCATCAAACAAAACTCTCTCTCTCTCTCTCTCTGTAGACTTTAGTCCTGTTATATCATCATCTGTTAAAACCGACTCTTCTAATACTAACTAACAACGACCCACGAGACCACATGGTCTACTGTGCCATTCTCTGCATCTCTTTACGCCTGTTTAACCCCCCCATCTCTCTGTCTCTCTAACATCTTTCTCTCTCTACAATTATTCCACCACTTGTTCATATTTAAGAGAAAATAAATTAAAAAAGAGAAAAAAGTTTCCCTCCATTCCCCTATATAAACCACCCCACAACCCCTCCATTAAAATCATCATCACCTTCTTCTACTTCTTTCTATTCTTCTTCTTCTTGTTTTAAGCCATGGCTCTCACCGTATTCACGACTGTCCTGACGCTCGTCCTCTGCTTGGCTCTGTCCTATCCGCCATTAACGAGCTCGAGAAGCGACGCGGAGTTGAGGGAGATGTACATGAAGTGGATGGCGACTCATGGGAGAGCCAACAACGGTCTGGGAGAGGAGGAGAGAAGGTTCGAGATCTTCAAGGACAACCTTAGGTTCGTCGACGAACATAACGCCGTACAGAACAGGACGTACAAGGTCGGGATGAACAGGTTTGCCGACATGACCAACGAAGAGTACCGCCGCGAGATGTTGGGGACCAGGTCCGACCCCAAGCGCAGGGTCATGAAGGCCAAGGTCGCCAGCCGCAGGTACGCCTCACGCGCCGCCGATCAGTTGCCGGAGACCGTCGATTGGAGGATTGACGGTGCTGTTAATCCCGTCAAGAATCAAGGAAGCTGCGGTTTGTTCTTTCTTTCTTTCTCTTTTTCTTTTCCTTCTTTACGTTTCAGAATTATAGATATATATATATATATATATGTATAAATATCAATGGAGAACTTAATTTCATTTTTTTTTTTTTTAATTTTCGTATGACTTGATAAAATCTATATGAACATGAATTATCAACTAAGACTTTGTAAATGTGAAAAAGCTATCTTTTTTGCTTTATAAGTTTATGGATTTTGGCTTTTGTCGTTTGGTCATTTTTGTATATCAACTGGTGGGAAGAGAACAGTGGACTTGTAGGTTTCACTTTTCCTTCCATGAGGGGAAAAGAATCTATATACCAACTTGTTGCCTTAAGGCTTAAGTTATCCAAAAAAAAAAAGTCTTGTTGAAAATTATTTAAAAAAAAAATAAAAGGAAAATTTGTTGTTTGAAAGTAAAAATAGTCTTGAAATAAAGGAGGTGGTTTGTGATCTTGTGTGATTGTTGGGTTGAGCAGGAAGCTGCTGGGCATTCTCAACAATAGCAGCAGTGGAAGGCATAAACAAGATAGTGACAGGGGAGCTGGTGTCTCTCTCCGAGCAAGAGCTCGTCGACTGCGATAGATCCTACAACGCAGGTTGCGATGGCGGTCTCATGGACTACGCCTTTGAGTTCATCATCAACAACGGTGGCATAGCCTCCGAATCTGACTACCCTTACTCTGGCCTCAACGGCCAATGTGACTTCTCTCTGGTCAGTCTCAAGACATATATATATATATATATATATATATATTCACACATTACACATCCACTTTTAGCCGATGCAGGTCTTGAGTAAAGTCAAAAAAAAAAAAAAAAAAAAAAGAAGATAACGAAAAGTTTGGGCCACGGCCTCAGAATAACGTGCAAGTTATCGGATTTCATGATTGGAATCGGTTTTGATCAGATGATGTTGTTGCAGGCCAACAAGAAGGTTGTAACCATTGATGGGTACGAGGATGTTCCGCCTTATGACGAGAAGGCGTTGAAGAAGGCTGTTGCTCATCAGCCTGTGAGCGTTGCAATTGAAGCCGGTGGAAGAGCTCTGCAGCTATACGAATCTGTAAGCCGCCAACAAACTCCATTTTTTGTGCCTACTTCATGGACTGCTTCCTTTAAAATTAAAAGATAAAGATAAGAACATAAATTTTTTTATGGGAATTCTTCGAAATGCATGAATTATAAAAGTGAAGATAAGACTTCATTTCTTTATTTTGTTTGGAAACGCCGGATTTGGATTGCATACAATCAGCCCTTATTCTATGCTAATATTGAAATACTTGCGCTATGGTCATATTTTTTTGGTGTGAAAATTAGTTACTTGTTCAATAAAGTACTACACATGGTACAATATCACGGTATACGTGAGAACCTAGTTAGTTTTATGGGAGCGTTGTTGAATAAATTCGGTAGCAAGTTCTATGTTTAGGTTGGAAATAAGTATGAAGGATGTTTGTACCTTATAATTCTCTCTCTTTTAATCCTTACTAGGGTGTTTTCACGGGTCGATGTGGAGTGGCCCTTGATCATGGTGTGGTGGTGGTTGGATATGGCATAGAGAACGGTGTGGATTACTGGCTTGTAAGGAACTCATGGGGTCCCAAATGGGGTGAGGAGGGGTACATCAAAATTCAGAGAAATGTGGTTGACACACACACCGGAAAATGTGGAATCGCGATGGAGGCTTCGTACCCCGTTAAGAACAGTGAAAAATCGAATAAACCTTACTGGGCTCATGAAGTTGCTGCCGAGATGGTAGCCGTTGCTTGAATAATCTTCTGTCTTCTGCCGGAGAAGAGATTGAAGAGTGGCGCTTTCTGTTCGAGTTTACTTAAAAGGATGGATGTGCTTTTGTTGTTTATTTGGATGATGACTGTTGTATATAGGATTTGGAAATTGCAAAACTGCAACGACAAGAAAAAGGGTGTTAGATTGTTGCAGCTCATTGTCATTTCTATTGAATGTTTCCTGAATTCACAATGAAAAATTATGTAACATCTCGTGTTATTATCTGCTTTATGTTGAATGTCAATCCATGCTCTCTAGTTCTCTGTTTCTTTTTCTTTCAAGATTTCTTTCCATTGTAAGAGGTCATCTATAAACCAAATGGGGTTCTAAATCTATAACTTATATGAAGGATTCAGAAATACCGGATCTCCATCTACACAAGTAAATTGTTGATAAAGCTTCAAAATTGCATTTTCTTTTTACTTATCCCCCCCCCCCCCCCCCCCCCCCTCCTCCCCGCCCCCCTATCATTCGGAAAAGACAAGAAAATTTCAAGGCAACAAAGATTTTCTAGAACAGACTCAAGCCCATAGTTGCTAATAGAACTAGCATATATATTTTCAATTTCCTACTCACAGGAGCCCATATCTTGCTTTTCTATCGATCTCTATTTCTAATCTTCCTTCTCAATCTGATATTGTGGTGCTGGTATAGACCAAAATCCTGTTCCGATCCATAGTTACTTGGATGAATCCAATATAAACAGAGCAACCCCAACAATCTTTTTTTTTTTCTTTTTTTCGGGATATCAACTAATGTTTGGAACATAGGTTTGAAAAACAAATTTCAAGAAGATCCAATTTGAACTTAGAAACTCTTTAGATTGGTGTTTGGAAAAGAAAAATAAGTGTAATGTGGACATCAAGTATAAAGAATTTAAGTTGAATTATAATTTTTCATAAATAAAATTTTAAACATATGTGCCAAACATGAGATTAATGTCGAAAGTTGGATTCAACATTTTCAACACAATTGTCCAGAATCTTGTTTAATCCACTCTTTCAGCGTGGTGGAAAAAAGAGGTCATATTGTATAACAGCAATTAGCAAAATTGGCTTTGTCTTGTGGAAGCTTTGGTAGATTTTAACACATTGTTTCCAATAATAGCTTAAAATTTTTACTTGTTTATTAACGTTGGAGAGTGCGTTATGATAAAGATCCAATCCAAGGATAGTGCAACTCTAACTCCTATAATCATGGGAAGTCATTAGACACCAAGAAAGTAGTCAACTCTTCTCTAGCAAATTTGGCCCAATGATTAGCTGTTACTCATGGATTTACACCATCTAGAATTAATATGTTTTAATCTTTATTTTCAACAAATGGTTTCTTTCCATTCTTGTATTGCTTTTAGCCGTTGGTGCTCATATAGCCGTTAGGCTCTCCTTTGTATATAAACCTGTTTTGGATTTTGTATTAATCAAGTGTGAAATATAGCAAAGTACTCTATTTACACACATTCATCTTTCTCTTGTTATTTTCTAATTAAAATTCATTTTGCTATCAGAGCTACATCCTCACGCCCAAAATGACCCCTATTCAAGAACCAAAACTCTCCAGCCAACCCTTTCACCAGTGTGCTAGTTTAATCACTATCAAACTTAACAACTCAAATTTTCTTCTTTGGAAATCTCAAATTTCACCTTTGATTCGCAGTCTTGGTATCTTTCACTATATTGAAAGCTCTGAAAAGCCATCAGAAGAAATTCTTGATACATCTGGCAAGAAGGTGACAAATGAAGAATATTCCACATGGTGCAATAATGATGGGCTCCTTATTGCCTTGCTTCTAAGCAATATGACAGAGGAAGTACTCAACATGATCTACGGTGTGGATACAGCATATCAAATTTGGCACTCCCTTGGTGAACAACTGTTGCCCAACACCAAAGAGAGTGAAGCTCAACTGAAGACTAGCCTATATGTACTATCAAAAGGATCACTTTCTCTTGACGAATACATCAGGAAGTTCAAGAGTAACTGGGACAAACTGGTAGCCATGGGCAAGCCTCTGTCAGACTTTGACAAAATTTTTGAATCTCAAGAGGGCTTGGAAAGAAATACAGAGATTTTAAACATGCTGTGCTATCAAAGCCTCCATATCCAACTTTTAATCAATTAATTTTGTCTTTACAGAACTTTGAACAGTTTTTTCTTGCGGAGGAAAAACAAGAACCTGATTATAATCAAGCATTCCTCGGTCAAAGAGATAAAGGAAGAGGGCAACGCGGAGGAGGAAGATTTAGAGGAAGAGGAGGTTTTACTCAAAATCGACCACACAATTAGAATCAACCTTAAAACTTCCCATCTTCATCACATCAAAAGCCCAACTTCAACAACAATTGGAATCAGCGACAACAAGGACAATTCAACAAAGAAAATCCCAAGGATGCTTGTCAAATTTATGGTGGGACTAATCATACAGCCATTAAAACATGTATGATTATGCCAATGAAGAGGAAAATGCTCAACAAGCCTTTTCGGCCATGAACATAAACAACAAAGGAGATCCAAACTTTTATGTTGATTCTGGTGCAACAACTCATACAACAAATCAAGGAGGTAAATTACAATTTTTAAAATCTTATTTTGGCACTGACTCAATATTTGTTGGACATGGACAAGCTGTACCTATTACTCACACTGGTAAAGCTATGCTCAAAACCTCCCAAATACCAACTAGTAGCTTATCAACCACGGAACACATAAGGCAACCTAAAATTAAATGATGTATTAGTTGTGGCAAAACTTAAAAAGAATGTATTATCGGTTGGCCAACTTATTGATGATAATTCTTATATCTTTGAATTTAACTCTGATGGTTTTGTCATAGAGGATCACAATCAGCAGATTCTACCATCTTCTCTGAACATTTGGCACAATGCGGAATTGCTCAACAACTTTCTTGCCCTTACACGCTTGAACAAAATAGTCTTGCCGAAAGGAAACACCGACATATTGTAGAGATAGGGCTTACTTTGCTCTTCCATGCCAATTTGCCTCTGAAATTCTAGGTAGATGCTTTTTTAACTACTACTTTTCTTATTAATAGTCTACCCCTCTCATCCATTGGTAAGGAAACTCCATTTTTTAAATTGTTTGGTAAGAATCCTTATTATTCTAGCCTATGTATTTTTGGTTGTCAATGTTTTCCTTATTTAAAAAGTTAAGGCTTAGAATAAATTTTCTCGCAAAACTATATTTTGTGTAATTGATAACTTGGTATTTTTACCAACTTGTGTATTTAGGTTGATTTTTTTAACCAATTCACATAACCATCAAACATAAAATATCCATATTTAACCATGTTAAATATAAGGCCTTTTCATGATAAAACCATAAATCATTATCTGCCTTTTTCATCATAAGGTCTTATACTTAAACTTAAACTGTCATTGAGTCTTCTAACACTATAAGAACTCAAATATATTCTGGTAATCAGATCATGAGTTTCCTATTGATATCTATAATTTTCATGAAACATCACAATAATATTTAGTACGGACTTAAATTTCTATATATATATATATAAATCACGAGTCTGAAAAATTCGGTTATTACACATACTAACCCGAGACCTTGTGGGTTATAAAGACCCATATGTGTCTCTCCCATGTTAGATTCTTTTTAACCTCCATCTAGGATTCCTTGTCTCACCTCTTTAGAGATAATGAAAAATCTTTCATTAAGGATTAGAAGGAGAAAACTAAACAAGTTGCAGATTAGCTGGTGCCCACACACGGCTTGCTACAATGAGAAGAGAATAGTGTGAAAGGGCTTGGATTGAGAAGCCTTAAAGGTTCTACCACCATGCGAGAATTGTTCATTGTTTGAAAGTTTTGACAAAACCCCATAGATAGTTATTGCCAATATATATTTAATGGTTCATATTAATTATTTAATGTAATAAATATATGAAATCCTAGGTGAAAAATTTTAAACCATTCTGTTGTATCAAATCAAATTAGAAACAAGTTAAATATTGTCTTCTTTTTTATTGATATAAATAATACCTTTTTATTTTATATTTGATGTCTTAATTTTTTGGTTTTCTAGCGACAACATTTTGTCATCGTTAATGACGATAATTATAGTAGCATTGTGTTATTCTCTGCATCTCTTGATGCCAGTTTAAACCAATAATAAAAATATCGATTACTTAGTAGATATTTACTCGACATTATCTGTAAATGAAGACCTTCAATACAAATACATTGATAAAGGTATTTATCGCCAAAGTATCCATGAAATAGCAATACATTCCGGACAATATCCGTTACATATCAATATCTATTTTCTTCTTTCACAATTTTATTGGAGTATCCAACTACATATAGATATTTTCATGGATAAATCAGTTAAATATTTACTGATAAGAATCAGTAATATTTGCCACAAGATAGAGATATTCAGTTATCACATATAATTGAAGACTTTTTTAGTACGTCAATCTTTACAATAGTACTAGTTTACTATTAGCTAGGAAAGAATCCGTTTAGCTAGCGAAGAGCTGCATCAAGAGGACAAGCCTACATGGCCAAACCAATACTTGGAATTAATTTACTAATACAGTAAAATGTAAAAAAATATTTATTCATTATTTCGAATAATAAATATCAATATTTTTAAAGAGGGTACACCTGATAAAATAATTAAAAGAATTTGCACAATAGGATATAGTTAGGAGAGGACACGTGGCACCTCCATGTTCGATGTGTTGAACAATACCAAGAGAGGGAGGCGTATGCTAGGCGTATGCTAGCCCACTTAGCATACACCCAAGTGGGTGCTTCTTTCCTTAAGTGTAGGGGTGATTTTAAAAGCATTTCTACGAACCCTATACCTAGTGTTATGTAAAGACCCGTATACCTTAATCAAGGGTATTTGTGATTTTAATTATACCCTTAATAATAACCCTAGTCCTAGTGGTATCATATATGTGTATTCCAGGTTAGATTCTTTTTAACCTGATCTATCTAGGATTCCTTGTTTGACCTCTTTATAGATAAGGAAACCTTTTACATTAAGGATTAGAAGGAGAATACCGAACAAGCTGAAAATTAATTGGTGCCCACACGCTGCTTGTCATAATGAGAAGAGAATAGCGTGAAAGGGCTTTGGTTGAGAAGCCTTAAAGGTACTACCTCCATACGAGGATTGTTCATTGTTTGAAAGTTTTGATGAAAACCCCATTGATAGATATTGCCAATAGATAATTAATTATTCATATCAATTATTTCATATAATAAATGTGTGAGATCCTAGGTGAAAATCTTTAAAATCCATTCCATTGTATCAAATCAAATTACCAACAAGTAAGATGTTGTCTTTTTTTTTTTTATTGGTATAGATAATACCTTTTTATTTTATATTTGATATCTTAGGCTCTGTTTGGAGACGGATTACAAAAGTTTTTTCCAACCATATTTTTGTGTTTTTCCTCTAATTTTACTATTCACTTTTTCAAATATTTTTAAAAAACACAAACTTTAAAAGTCCATGACTTTATGATTTTAAGTCGAAATCTGATGATTTTTTTTCCCCAAATTGCATAGAATTTCGAGAGGAACAAAATAAGTTCCATATTGTTAATTTTTTTTTCCGAACACAATTTAAGTTTTTACACTTTTTCACTCAAAACAGTTTATTTTTATCAAACACACATTTTCAAAACTCAAACCATTTCAAACCTCCAAAACACCGTCTCCAAATGTGTTCTCAAATGGGGCCTTAATTTTTGTGGTTTACTAGAGACAAAATTCTGTCATTGCTAGTGACGATGATTGTAGTAGTACTATGCCATTCTCTGCATCTTTTTACGCCAATTTAGACCAATGATGAAAATATCGATAACTTTGTTGATATTTGCTCGAAATTATCTGTAAATCGAAAACTTCAATACAAATACAGGGTTAAAGATATTTCTTACCGCAATATCTATGAAATATTGATACTTTCCAGATAATATCTTTCACATATCAATATATGTTTTCTTCCTTCACAATTTTACCGGAGTATCCGGATATATATGGATATTTCCACTGGTAAATCCGTTAAATATTTGCTGATTAGAATCAATAATATTTGCCTCAAGAAAAAGATATTCAATTATCTCATATAATTGAAGACTTTTATTACGTCAATCTTTACAATAGTATTAGTGTACTAGTAGCTAGGAAAGAATTCGTTTAGCTATCGAAGAGCTGCGTCAAGAGGACAAGTCTACATGGCCAAACCGATAGTCGGAATTAATTTATTAGTTACGTAAAATGTACAAAATTCTTTATTCATTATTTCAAATAATAAATATTTTTTTAAAAATAATACACTTGATCAAAAATAATTAAAGGAGCTTGTACTCAAGGATGAAAATGTCGATGTCGACGGAATTGTTGAGATTTTGATTTATGGATAATGTCGATGGAAAAGTCGATGTCGACGGATATCTTGAAAAAAAATGAATACTCAAAGAAAAACTTATAATTTTTGCTAAAACTTTACAAAATTTCAAAACAATAAATATTACATAATTTAAACTAATTTATAACCAAAAATAATATATTTTTTTAATCGAATATGAAGTTATATTACATAATGTAATAGTAAATTATAATAATTAAGTATTGATTGTAATTTCAATATGATATTAAGTACTCATTAATCATTACAAATAATATACTACAATATTATAGGGTACATAAAAATTAAATATCAAACATAAAAGAGTACATATAAGTTTCGAGTGTACTTAATCCAAAAAGAGTTTCTAGCAGGTTGGAAAACACTAGTTGTCAATCCTGATCTAATATAAACAATATTTTTGTTAAGATATTACTCTTGAATAGGGATCTCATTTTTACCCACGGGTGTGGGTACCCAAGGGTACCCGCCCCTTATAGGGCATGTATGAAGGATAGTATATGGGTGCAGGGGTGGGTATGGGGGTTAAGATTAACCACTCGAACTAGTGCTGGGCAGAGGTGGGGGAAGCTCTCCATACCCGCACCCACCCCGCATTATTCCCTTATAATAAAAGAAGAATAATAAAGTCGGAGAAAGCGGCCAAATCCCACCAGCCTGCAACCTTCTGTCGCCATCTCTGACAAGAAAAGGTCCCCCTCCCGCCCCCCTCCCTCCCCAACGGCCTCCCGCTGCAACCCCCCGCCCCCGTGTCACCCTCGCAAGTGAGAAAGCGGCCAGGTCCCGCCGGCCTATAACACCCATCGCCATCTCCAACGAAAAAAGGTTCCCCCCCGCCTGATAACTTCCCGTTGCAACCCCTCGCCCTTGCATCGCCATCTCTTGTGAGAAAGCGGCTAGATCCCAGCCTGCAACCCCCCTGCCCTGGGTGGTCATCTATGATGAGAAAAGGTCCCCACCTGATGGCCTCCCCACTGCCAGATCCCACCAACCCGTAACAACCCCCCGCGACCTCCAGCAAAGTCGCCCCCAAGCCCTTGCCGACAGCCTCGCAGCAACCTCCCCCACCTGCTTCACACGACCTCCAATGACTCCCTTCGATGGCCTTTCCTTTCTTTTTTTTTTTTAATTTTTTAGTCTAGACTAATATGAGGTATGATGCAATGTAATTACCATACAAGTAACATATCAGTACATCTTAACGGTTTAAAAATAAGCTTTACTAATAGGGTATATGAAAAGAACTCTATCGCAGACTTACCCTTTTTTTTTCATAGAAGTCTTCATCTTTTAGTTATTATCAAGTGTAGTAAGGAGTATCTTAACTTCTATAAACCTTCCCCAGATTAAATATTATTAGATTTTACACCATTTATGAGAAAAACAACCTTCCCCCATAAAGAAAAGAAACTTTCTACTTTTTTTATGTCTTTTTCTGTCTTCTCTTCGATTTGCTTCTGTTCCACTCTCGGCCCTAAGGATGGCAATATTCCCTGTGAAGACGGGACCCCGTAAGGATCCGCCCCATACGGGACGGGGATGGGGGGACAAAGTTCAGGGATGGGGACAGGAACAGGGATGAAATCTTATCCTCGAATCTTAACGAGGCAGGGACGAGGAAAGCACTCCCCGCCTTGCCCCCTGTCCTCATATATATATACACACACACATATATGTCTGATTTCATATATATTTATAAGTAAATAATATACTATGAAAATTATTTTTGAAAGTATGTGCATTCATAAAATGAATATTGAAATTATGACTAATAGACAAAAAATAATTATTTTATATTTATTTTTTATGATTTCAAGTTTTTTTTAGCTTAAGTGTTTTATAAAAGTTTAGTTTTAAGAATTTGTAACATTTTGACGAGATTTTTAATAGCTTTATTTTTTTAAGATTTTGTTTGCATATATTTAGAAGTTGGTTTATTTATGAAATCTTTGGTTTTAAATTAAATTTATGATACATTTCTAATTTATTATGTGCTTTTTACTTTGTTATATTTTCAAATTTATATTTATAATAGATGGAGAACGGGACAAGGATGAAAAAAAATCCCTCCGACGAGAAATCACCAACCCACTTCTATTTAAGCAGGGATGGAGATGATTTAAATGACGGAGATGGGGACGAGAAAGCATTCCTCAACCTCATCCCACCCGTTGCCATCCCTTCTCCGCCCACTCCCTTGAATACACTCCCCTAGCCCTTCTTTTTTCCCTTTCTTTTAATCTTTTCCTTTCTCTCACTCGTACAATTGGGGCTCAAATCAGGCCTTCTGGTACGCCTGGAACAGCTGGCACGCACGCACTGGCAGAATGGGTTGACTTGACACGTGGCATATTCTAGCTAGGCAAAGGAAGCGAGCGCGCACGAAAAATGTGGCGTAGGCGTACGAGAACGGACAATCTTAGGAGTGGGTTGACGCGACTGTGATCTTCACGCGCCACTGTCGACTCAGAGTTATACCCGCATTGTGGCGCGATCTGGATAAAATCGGACGGTCCCGGTGGAGAGTTGATGTGCGTTTCTCCTTTCGGGAGCGGTCCTAAGCTGAATCCGATTTAATTTTGCCCATTTTCACTTAATTAACCTACACAAATGAGAAAATTAGGCTCCGTTTATATTGCATATCTATTTTTGAAAAGAAAATTTTTCGTATTTTAAATAAGAAATTTTTTATTTTGAAAATAAGATAATGTTTGGATGTGCAAAAAAATAATTTCTTCTTGAAAATCAAAAATTATTTGAAATGAGAAAAATGATATTGGGAATTGTGCGTTGTGAAAATATTTTTAAAAAATTCATTTTCTTTTTTCAAAAAGATACTATATAAAATAAGTTTAAAAATGAAATAGTTTTCTTTTTTAAAATGAGATAATGATGAAAAAAGTTAAGAAAAACACTCTTTTATAAAAATTTTCTAATTTCTAAAATTGGATATGTCATCCAAACAAATGGTAACTAGTTAAAGGGGTAAATTAATAAGAATATGTTAAATTTAATATCAATCTAAATAAAATAAAATAAAGTTACACAAAGCAAAACAAATCAAAATTAAAATTAATTTAATTTAATTTAATATATATTAAAATACTTAAGAACATAACCAATTTAGATGCCTAGAATAACTCTATTTTTATAGAGTTATCACTCTACCTAGCAACGGAGCCATTTAAGGACGAGGTTTTTTTTTTTTTTTAAATGAGGTTTAAAAAATTATGATTTTCATGTTTCTGCCTCCACTTATATTATATTTTAATATTTATATGCACATATTTTATCTTCATTTATATGTTTTCCAAAAATGATATTTGAATACATACCGTTACTAAATAGAAGGCTGACAATGCAATTATCTTCTCGTCATGTTTACACAATTGCAAGAAAGTTACGTATCTTTTTCTGTATTCCTTGTTCCATTTGCTAATTGCTTTGACTTTTTTAATAGACCTTAAGGTGCCCGTAATCAAACTACAAACAAACAAAAGATTTTTTTTTTTTTTTTTTTCTGTAATATAAGAATCCCTTCCAAAACAGGAAAAGGTAAAAAAGACACAATCTTCTTGTTTTTTTCTCCCCTTTGAACAAAAGGGGTATGGAAATCTGATGTGTTTTGGATACTTAATTAATTCTAGAGATCACAATTGCGGAAACAAATAACAATAATATTTTTTTCTAAATTTTCTAGTCTCTTTTTGTTAACATAAAACGCTGTTGGAGTGGTTGTCATCTGAGGCATCATGATGTCTTTGTCGTTTTATTTCATATATGATATGGGAAAAGGAAGGCTGCTCAAGCAAAAACTTGTATACTTAACCACCAACACTAATAAAGCAAACTTAAAATTAATTAGTTTGGAGAATATTATAATCAAATAATTAATAATGACTCGTTAGGATCATAATTGCATTTGAATATTCATTCAAACAGCATATTTACATTGCAATATATAATTTGAATTGTGAGTTAAAATAAAAAATGTGTTTGAATAGTTTTTATTAAACATACCATTTGATTAATAGTATAAAGGTTTAAAAAAAATTTAGATACAATAATCCTAGATATTCCAAGCGGGTTCTAACCCGGGCTTATGTGGCAAATTTCTGTTGTAATAGGCCTCCTTACTCTTTTCATCAATGTTTTAGAACATGTTAAACTTCGTACTAATAGATATGTAGATTCCACTAATAAACCCTATTTTATGAGACTCATTAAAATGAGGGATGTTTATCATCTTTGATGTTCTTTAACATTTTGTTCTTTCATTTGAAGCTTTTAAACTTTTAAAGTCGACCCCACAACTCTATCATTTCTTCTTACCAGTCTTCTAAAGTTTTCTTCAATAAAAAATTAATTAATAAATACAGCGATATTAACGTTTTTATCTAAGTTTTCTCCTCCTCTTCTTTAAGAAATTTAAGAAATTTTGAACTTTGTTTATTTCTTCATCTTAATACTTTACATTTCTTATCATTTTCCAATGGCAATCTTCCACGAACATCTCAGCGTATTATGCAACGCTCTTATTCTGCAAATTAATATTCAATAATTTATAAATGAAGTAAATACAAAATAAAGTGAAGAAATGACAACACGGACAACATACAAGAAATAAAAATAATACTTTTTATATTAGGTAGATGTCCAACAGAACTAACAATAAAAATAATTAATCAAAATAAGAAAAAAGAAAATTTCGTCGCACGTAGAGAAGCAGTCCTACTAATAAAGTATCATTCAAATCAATTTTACTTGATTTAAATTGAAACTTCTAAATTTGGATTTGTCTTTCTCATAGATTTATTATTATTATTATTATTATTATTTTACAGATGAAAAACTGATATTAAAAAGTGAAAAGAAGCCTTTCAAAAACAAAAAAAAAAGTGTCAGTTTAATTTACTTTTTCTTTTTGCAGTGATATTGAAATGAAGAGGAGCATTGAAAACGTGATTTACATATGCTTTTGACTTGACTTTGAGGCCTACAATTCTTGTCCCTTCAACACGTTGAGTCCTCTTATGATGCTACATTGGATGGGGTTCAAACCCCATAGGGTTCTACAGGAATGCTTTAAAAAATGAGTGTGATATAGATTTTTAAAATATAAAAATGTGGATTTGGATTTGAACAGATTTAAATTTAATTATTTTAAAATAGTGAAATATTTAGATAGTTTCATTCTGACTCAACCAAACACCTATTGCATTTGAGTACAATAATAATTATATTAATAGAATATTCAAATAAAATATCATAAATGTTTCATATCCACCAAAAAAATATGTTTCATTGTCTATTAGTTTGGTCCATTGCTTTCCCTTTAGGACCTTATGAAGCATGTTTTCCTCTGAGGTGCTCTTTATTATTATTACCTTTTCACGAAAATAAAGGTGAAAGATTTAAACTTTACATATAATAAATAGATATAATTAGATATAAGTAATTATTAAGTTATGTTTCCAACCACAAACAAAAGAGAACTAGTAAGAAAGATGTAGGTACAGGCAGAATTTCAAAAATTATAAGGAGGGCCAAAAAAGAGAAAAAGGAAAAGGGAAAAGGGAAAAATAATAAGAGATGAGAAAAGAAAAGGATTAAATCATACACTTGAAAAAGAAGATTGACAGGTCATGGGTTATAGTAATATAAGGTTAGAAGTTTTTTTTTTTTTTTTTTTTTTTTTTTTTTTGGGTAGGTACAATGTTCTAGGCCTTAACCGGAAAAGTGATTGTGCCCTAGTGAAGATTACAAGGACAATGTGGTTAAGTGTCCTCAAGATTTTATTTCTAGGCTTTTTTTTTTTGGGTCCACTCTTTTATAGCATGAAAATCATGGTACGTGTAGCTCAAATTTTAGCTACGAGATTGGGGGGGAGGGGGGAAGATAAAATCATCCTATTAAAAAAGAGAGAGAGACATACCACACAGCTTCAGGTTTTTCTTTTTTCTTTATTTATTTTTGTTTTACTTAAAATAAAAGCGTTTTGCATATAATTTTGTTTAAAATATGAAAATGAGAATGAGAATTTTTTGACAAAGATGATAAAATCATTTTTAAATTATGTTTGGTTGTATATTTAAAGATATTGGTTTAAGCATAAGAAAAAATAAATTATATTTGAATATGTTTCTAAAAATATGTTTCAACTTTCAAGCTTTAAGAAATCAAAACAGAAAACGAAAAACAACTTCTTTTTTTTCCTTAGACAAAATTTTTTTTTGTTTTTACTTCTGTTTTCAAGGCGTTTGTTAAACAAACGCGATATAGAAAGAAGAAGAAGAAGGGGAAAAAAAAAAATCTATCCCTCAAAAGACTATCATTTTATTTCCAAAAATATTTTGAAAACCTTGTCAATCGCCCCCTGTAAATTTGTACTTAAAAAATTAAATAATTTAGAGAGGAGTGTACGCATGCTGAGGCTTTACCTGCGTATTCTATAGTGCATGTTCAAACTACAAACTAATTGCTACAATGTTTTGGTGGGCCAGTGGTTGCCTGGCAATAGCTGTGCAATTATTTAGTCTGGTTTTATGGAAAACTACATCACAAAATTAGGTCCCGTTTGGCACACTGGTTTAACTCAAGTTAAACTGTACTTTTTTCATCATATTTTTTGTCTCTTCTGAAAAAGTTTTTTGTCTTTTCTGAAAAAGTCAACAAAAATTACTATTCAAACTTAAAAATTTCAACTCAACTCAAACTCAACTTGTGCACTAAACAGGCCCTTAGCCTCTGTTTGATATTCAAGTTTAACTCTAATTAAACTGTATTTTTTTATCTCAATTTTTATCTTTTTTAAAAAATTTAACAAAAATTTATAACTAATTTTTTAAAAATCAACTAACTCTAACTTAAAAATTGCATCTCCAACTACCTTATCAAACCGAGGTTAAACATTTTAAATGCATTTAGCTTATATAAGATATATAGACCACCATTCAGATCTGACCTTATCATCCTTAAGTTTGTATTTGTAAAGGTCTTGTCAAGCTGCTTTTATGCTTTCCCTTTGATTTCGGAAACTATATTCGAATATGAAAGGAAAATAGAATAAACCCTTTTAAGGTAAGAATAGAACAGCAACCTTAAACCATGGGGTGGTGGCAAGGCCAATAGTAGCATGAGACAACCGTTTCATATCTCTCTTTCTATCTGCGTATGTATTTAGCCATTAAAAATAATGAGGTTATGTATTTGATACTTTCATGGATTTTTAATGAGAGAGGGTGGACTGATCTTCTTTTTAATAAGCATGTCAGAGAATTATTTAAAAATCATGTTAAATAATGCGATAACGCGAGTACACTCTGATTTCTTTTTTAATAAGGAAAAAAGAGAGAGAGAACATTATTTAGTAGCTAATCTGAACCAAAGGGCAAAAGGGTCCACGTGACCATGACTTGAGCATAATCCCACGAGGGCTACAAGGCTATTAAAGCATAAAGCTTAAAAAAAAAATATCTAAACCAAATTTATACCATCATTTAGCCAACAACCTTTTTTTATATTAGCACCAGATATGACTTTTAGGGAGTACCCAAAAAAAAAAAAAACAAAAGAAAAAGAAAAAATCTATTTTTTTATTTTATTTTTCAATACTAAACACAAGCAAATTCAAGAACATAGTTTCCCCAAAAGATGGTTGCTGTGTTCAACAAGGAGCTCTTGAGTTGGTATCTGATCACCCTCAAACTCAGAGAAACCGTAGAATCTGGAGTTGCAGCCACACCTAGCTCTGTTAAATCCATTGAATTCCCTGATCAGAATCAGCAACATGTCCAAAAACAGCAGCAAGAACAATCTGAATCCCTCCAGATTGTGGTGAGAAAAGACGGCGGAAACCACGAAGAGGGACTAAAGTCGCCGGAGTCCGAGTGGGTGATCTCAATCAAAGAAAAGCTAGAACTAGCCTTCCAAGACGATATTGCAGGGTCATGGGAAAAGCTCTGCATTTACAGAGTCCCTCACTACCTAAGAGAAGGAGATGACAAGGCCTATTTCCCGCAGATTGTCTCCTTGGGGCCTTATCACCACGGCAAGAGACGCCTTCGGCAAATGGATAGCCACAAGTGGCGTTCTCTTCACCGCATGCTCAAGCGCACTAATCAGGACATCCAGCTCTACCTCGACGCCATCAAAGAGGTCGAAGATAGCGCCCGCTCTTGCTACGACGGCCCGATCAACCTCAGCAGCAACGAGTTTGTGGAGATGATGGTGCTCGACGGCTGCTTCATTCTAGAGCTGTTTCGCGGCGCTGCAGGCGGGTTCAAGCACCTCGGTTACCCTCGAAACGACCCCATCTTCGCGATGAGAGGCTCGATGCATTCCATCCAACGGGACATGATCATGCTTGAGAATCAGCTCCCACTCTTCATACTCGATCGGTTATTGGGGCTTCAGATTGGAGAGCCGGATCAGCGAGGACTAGTAGCCAAATTAGCACTCCAATTCTTCGACCCTTTAATGCCAACAGACGAGCCATTGACAAAGAGTTACAGAAACCAGATGGAATCGTCAATGGGACTAAAACAAACATTTGATCCGTTATCCGAACAAGATGGTCTCCATTGTCTTGAGGTCTTCAGAAGAAGTCTCCTCAGGAGAGGGCCTCAACCGGAGCCGAGAGTCTGGATCAAGCGCTGGTCTCACGCCAACCGTGTCGCGGATAAACGGAGGCAACAACTGATACATTGCGTCACGGAGCTAAGAGAAGCCGGTTGTCAAGTTCAAGAAGAGAAAGACCGACCGCTTCTGGGACATAAAGTTCAACAATGGGATGCTAGAAATCCCTCGGCTCTTGATCCACGACGGCACGAGATCCCTCTTCCTCAACCTCATCGCCTTCGAGCAGTGCCATCTCGACTGCAGCAATGACATAACTTCCTATGTCATCTTCATGGACAACCTGATCAACTCTCCTGAGGATGTCGGGTACCTCCATTACTGCGGTATAATCGAGCATTGGCTTGGCAGTGACGCTGAGGTTGCTGATCTCTTCAACCGGCTATGCCAAGAGGTCGTCTACGACATCAACGACAGCTATCTTTCGCGGTTGTCGGCCGAAGTGAACCGCTACTACAACCACAAGTGGAATGCCTGGCGTGCAAGCTTGAGGCACAACTATTTCAGCAATCCTTGGGCCATAATTTCGTTCTTTGCTGCGGTTGTGTTGTTGTTGCTAACTTTTGCTCAGTCTTTCTATGGAATTTATGGCTATTACTACCCAGCACACTAAGCTCCTCCCATCTTTTTTTCTACTTTTGGTTTGACAGAAGAAGAACGGTTTTTTTGACTCCAAAATCAAAGCTTAAGGATTGTCTGGTTTTTTTGTGAGACTTCAAAAAAAAAAAAAAAAAAAAAAAAAAGAGTTTCTACAAATTATCTGACTGCTATAATAAGCTTGTTCTTCCTAGTTGATGGTTTGGTGCTTGATATCTGATTTTCTTGTGTATTAAAGCTTTTTTTTTTTTTTTTTTTTTTTGAGAAATTCCCAAATGGGTTTTGGGAATATGCTTTCAAAGCATCATTGAATAAAGCCACTTTGCAATTTGGGAATGAAAGAATCAAATACGGTCAAATTTGTGCTATTGTACAATACAAACTTGGCAAAGAAAAAAGCAAGCAATTTCACAGGCACTTTATTGCCTTGGAATAAGAATTTTGTTTGAATCCTCTACCAGGCAATTTCACAGCCACTTTATTGCCTTGGAATAAATAAATATATAAACATTTTTGAAAGCATCAGATTGTATCAAATTTGATCGGTGGAAATGGAAACTCCTTTCCTTATTTCAACGCATGGAGTTATCTTGTGTTTTTGGCAACCAGTTGCACGGCCTGATCACTGCAACCCCCTTTGTAAGGAGGCATCTCTTCTCCCGAAGTTACTGGGCTATTTCGCTGGTTTACTCTTAATTTTTTACTTTTTTTCTACTGGTGTGGTTGTCAGAGTTGGTTTCATATTTCATTTCATATGTCGTTTATGAAACTTTCATACTCTTTTCAGTTTTTTTTCTATGTCGTTTTGTAATTGGTGTCGTTTTTTCTGTATTTTCGTTTCTATGCGGGTTTTTTTTTTTCTTTTTATGTTGGTATATTTTCTATCGATGTCGTTTTTCCTTTCTTGTAGTATTTTTTTCCTTTTGTTTTAAACAGTCTATAGTTTGTGTTTGGTTTCGAATATTTTGTTCTCTTTAAAGTCTATGTCGTTTCTCAACTTGTCGCCATTTCTTACTAGTGTCGTTTATTAGATGATGTGTCGTTATTTCACTATCTTTGGGTGCTATATTGATCGTGCAGTAAAATCAAACTCCTCTCTCACGCATTCATGAAAGTCCTTTTAGAAATTATCAATGATCAAAACTTGAAATTTACTTTCTAATTTGATCTCCCACCTTCACAAGCACATAGGTCTTTTAACAAGAGTTTTCCTAAAAGAGAACTTTCTCGGATTTTAATACAAGTTTTAATAGAATTTGACAATGTTATTTAGAAAATATCGATTTCCATTTGACATCTACGTGGTCATACAGATATTTTCGTTTTTCAATATAGTCATATTCTTAGGTGGTGATTGTTTTTTTTATTTACCGTCGTTTTCCTAGTCAGTGTTGTTTGTGGTTCTCGTGTAGATAAACGACCGCCTTTTGCTTTTGTGGTATGTTTGGAAGGACTGAGAGAAAATGGAAAATCATCTAGGTAAGGAGGAGGAGAGTCCCTTTTTTTTTATAATAAATGTTTGGTATGTAATCCTTCTAACAATCTCTCCTATATAATCTCTCCTATATATTATAATTGCGTTGTTTTATAGAATTTGGAGTCATTTTCCTGATCTCTCCTCTCTCTCTTTTCTCTCCTACCAAACAATCTAAAATGTCTAAATACTTATACTAATCCCTAATATCAAAAAACTTATACTAATCCCTCCATCGCTCTAGTTCCTTCCACTTTTCTCTCCTACAATACTAAATTGTAGTACCAAGGCATAACAAAAGATGATAAAAATGAAGGGTAAAATGTCTTTTTAGAAAACAATTAAAAGAAATAAATATATTCAAAAGTCAAAATATTTAAGATGAGACAAAATTCCTTAATAGGTCTACTTAAGGGACTTTTTCCTCAAATTTAATGGACTTTTTCCACAATTTTTTCGACAAGCAGTTTTGGAAGTACTTGAAATAAAATAAAAAAATAAAAAAATAAAAAAATAAAAAGCATTTAACAAATGGGGATTACAAACATATTCTATCAATAATTTCATAACTGACTTTATCATAAATTGTGGAGTTTGTATTCTCCCACCTCCGACTTCAAAGAGTAAAAAATAAAAATAAAGCATTTCACAAGTTGCGTTTCAATTCTGTATAATCAAAATGCTAAAGCTTTGTTGTATCAGATAGTAGACTAGTAGAATTTGAATCCCCTCACCCGCACCAAAAAAAAAAAAAAAAAAATCCAAAACAAGTTAAATCCTCCGAATCTCACCCTCAACATGTCGACCTGGCCACACTAATAACCATATTGAAAGAGCATTATTTACATTCACGGCAATAGAGACTTTAGAAATTCAACGAAGTTGTGAAAGAATCAAAAGTCAGACGAAAAAGGCATCAAAGGAAGGACTAATGGTTTCTGATTGGCAATTGAAGATTAGACCCGCCATCATCCTATTTTGATTTTCTATATTGTGGTTAAAATAACTTAATGAAGTGTGTTATAGACTTATAGTTAAGCTGCTCACCGACCAACTCAACGATTTCAATCAGCAGCTCTCATTAAAAATTCTGAAACAACTAAATGCAGAAGAAATGAGATTTTAAGACCACAATATAATTGAACTTTTCAAAAGCCCTGACAGGGAAAGAGGCATTGCACAAATGATATAAAGCAAACAAGCTGCAGCCTGATAAGTAAAACAAAAGAAAAAATAGAATGAGAGGAAATGAGCCAAAAAAAAAAAAAAAAGACTTCTGGGATTAGTTCCAATAAGGTTGCATTAAGCCTAATTCCAGTCAAACAAGGGAAATAAGAGGATAACTGGCATTTCCATGGCAAAAAGACTCTGGAAAGTAAATGCCATAGGATTAATTATTGAGCCAGAAATTGGCATTTCCCTTCTATACAAATGGATTTTTCATGCTACTAAGTAAAAGAAAAAAACGACTTCAGCAACCACTTGATCCTCCCAAAGCTACGTTTCCAACAGGGACATGTGAAAAGCTAATTGTTTGAAGAAAATCCAGAGTAATTGAACAACAACCAAGGTGCCTGCCTAGTGTAGCTTTCCACATGGATTACTTACCAACTGCAAAAATTATTTGTCACCTGGATGTGCAACTTAAAACTGATATGTGTTGCGATCTACTTAGAATATCTCAATCCCTAGGTTCGCCGTCGCTTGAAGATGCTCTCCTTTTGTCATATCGCTATCAAAGTTGAACGAAAAGAATTAATCAGAAAACCATATGTTATTGACCACAATTATAGGCATTCACCTTTCGTTTTTTTTTTTTTTGTTAATTCTTTTCTTTTTATTTACACACATTAGCAAGTTGGTTTAGAGAAACTCCATACCTGTTTTCCAAAGGAGAACGGAACGTATTTGTACTTGATCATGTGGGATATCTGTCTTCTCATTGTCATAACAAATAGCACCATCCAGTAGAAAAGAAGTATGGGCCAGAATACAGGTACATCAAAGGCGCTAAAGAATGTCATCACGAAAGCAATGCAGAAGGCTTTTGTGATGGAATACCTTTACAAACAAAACACCCAAGTGCAGTTATTATGATTAGCCAAACTGTGTAAAAGTGCATTTCAATGCCCTGAAGGTTACAAATTCAAAAAAAAATTTGCTAGTGTTAAGGATGAGAACTTATGAATAGACTGGTTTTATGGTAGAAAAGAGTGGCATGACAAACGAACCAGAGAAAACTAACATAATTCTCAGACAGATAAACATGAGAAACCAAAAAAAAAAAAAAAAACATTCTTTGAAAAATATAGGGACAATGCAGACATAATAATAAACAAATCTGATCGGCTGTTTGTTTCACACTCGATTTAATGCCCAATTGAACATTCTAACAAGCTATCAACTTGCTGAAGGAGTTATTGGTGTAGAGAGAAAAGAAGTGAGGATTAATGGTATTGAAAGTAACTCAAATTTGATTGAAAAATACACTCAAATTGCTCAAGGAGCTATTTTATTCAAAGCATTTTCATTATTCCAAAGACCTAAGTTTGAGCATGTACTGAATGAATATCTTGCAGTTCATGATCATAATACTCCCTTATCCTATATCATTCCTCTAACCTAAACATCATCCAAAAAAGGGGAAATTTTCCACACACAAAAAAAAAAATGAAAGTACTTCTTTGATAATGAAACACAGAGATCTCAACATCATCAGGAAGTATCTCCATTACAATGCACAAAAAATAAAAATAAAAATAAATAAAATGACACCCCCAAAAAGAAACCCCATATTTCATATAAATTTCAGACATGTGCAAAATTAGTGAAATTTCTATTTCAAAAAAAAAAAAGAAAGAAAAAGAAAAAGCGAGCAAATTTGCAATTGAATTTCATATATTAGCAAACTTTTTTCCAATCAAAGAGGGCAAAAAGCAAAAGGTCAAACAATGGCGAAATCGAATTGGATGGATTTAAAAAATAAATAAATAAATAAAAGAGTACCAGAATTTGAACTCGGGGAGGCGGCGGACGAAGGGGCGGAACTCGTCGGAGCCTCTGGTGGGGAGGGTGGGACCATCGGAGAGGTCCTGGATCTCGGGGTCGACCTGAGGAGAGAGAAAGCCGATGAGGAGGTTGAGGATGTAGATCCCGAGGCCGTACGACACGATGTAGAAACCCTGGACCAGGTACACGCGGAGAGCGTACACCACCGCCACCCCCAGGCACGCGATCCACCGCCGCAGCACGTGCGGCGTCGACTTGTCCAGGAGGTGCTGGTACCGCCGAGACACCGATAAGCTCCACCGCGAAAACGCCGCCGCCGGGGACGACGACAACGCCGCCGCCGATGATGATGATGACTGGTCCTCCGCCGCGGCAGCGAGACCGACGCCCGCCGCTCCGCTGTCCATGTTGGGGCCCACAACTGGTTTCTGATTCTCTCTCTTTCTCTCTCTTGGTTGGCTAATTGCGAGTTTAGAGGACTTTCTCTCTCTTCTATGTGATGGCAAGAGAAGAGAAGCAGCAGAAGAAGGGGACGCTTCAAATAGTGAAATGGCTGTCTGTCGTTTAATGGGGAGGAGACCTCAGATTCCGGTCCCGCTTCGAACCTGGTTCTTGTCCAGTCAACGTCTTGGGGCCATTTCCAGTTTTCCTTTGGGCCGATTTGGGTTGTCCATGGGCCTTCTTTTACGATTTGGGCCCGCAGTGTAGGGGCTTGAATTCGGTGGGGGATGCACTTTAATGACACAAATTTAAAAACCAACGCCTCAACATGATATAAAAAATTAATATTAAATCAATACGATATAAAATTAAAATAAAATAAACTAAAATTTATATCATGTTGATCAAGATGAGAAAATTTGTGTCATATTGATTAATAAATGAAAAAATGTTATTATTTGGGTAATTATCTCAATTAAGGACCCATTTCGGCTCGTATTTAAAGACAATGTTTTGAAGGTTGGAGATGTTTTGAGTTTTGAAAATATGATTTTCATGAAAATAAACTATTTAGAGTGAAAAAGTATAAAAACTTAAAATGCGTTTGGAAAAAAATTAGCAATATGAATCTTGTTTCGTTCCTCTAAAAGTTTTATGCGATTTGAAAAAAAAATCAACTCAATTGGATTTAAAATAATAAAGTTATGAACTTTTAAAATTTGAGTTTTTTTTTAAATATTTGGAAAAATGAATAGTAAAATTGGAGGAAAATAACCAAAAAAAACTTTTAAAAACTATGTTTCCAAAGATGTTCACAAACGGGGGCCTAAAGGTTTTGAATCGCTGCGAGACAAGTATTTCATACTTAGCATTTATTTGGATAATAGTATTAGAATGTTTACTCAATTTGAATGATTTGATATAAATACAAAATTTTAATCATGTATTCAAATAAAAATGTATATTTAGATAGTTTTTGTTAAAAAATATATCATAATGATGTAAAGGTGGAAAATTGTGTGGCATGAATTTTGAAAAAGTGAAAATTTGAGATTTACATTTAAGTTGAATAGTTGTGAAATAATAAAGTATTCAAATGCTTGTATTGGAACAGTTATGTAACCAAATACATATTAAAATACAAACATTACATATGAATCAAATACCAAATTGAACAGGTGATCCAAACAAATACTAATTATTTTTCCTCTTTTTATTATTTCTTTCAAACATGTAGCCTTTTTGAGTTATAAAGTCTATATTACCCTATAGTAAAATCAATGATGGACTTTGGTATTCAGCGATTAACTGTGATTTATCATTGATGGACTATGATACATCTAAATTGACCATGTAATTTCAAATTGTCCCTTAAAAATATATGTTCTCTCAATTTGCTCATTAGAATTTAAAATATTATATTATTGACATCTAAGCTTATTATATGTTTCATTATTGGTCCATTTCAAACAGAATCAGGGGAAAAAAAATTATGAAAGGGAATGTATGAGTCTTACGAGATGGATGGATGAAGGCTAATTTAGTAAAATAAATGTTAGGTGATTGATTGTACAAGTGAATTGTTATTAAATTGAATTCATATTATTTAATTAGTCCAAAATTATGATTTTCATATGTTAAATCAATTAGGTAAGGGAGCGTCTATTTACACTTCTTAATTTACTTTTTACACCCTTTTTTTCAAATTATCATACAATTAAATTTTAAATATCAATCATTACTTGTTACATCTCTCTCAGTATTCCAAAAAAGTCTCTACAATAAAGTTTTAGTTTTTTTTTTTTTTTTCACCCACTCACCATCAGATAACGCTCTATTTTTTTCAAAATAATTTTTATATCAGTTTAGCTACTCTTCTTCTTTTTCTTCTTAGAAATAGGACATTAATTTCTCTAATGGGTTAATGCGATTTATGATCTCATTTCTCTTCGGCTCGATTTCTTCCCCAATCATAGTAGGTACCCAACAGCCAATAGGTCCAACCCTACTCGTCATTTTCTTCCCTTGGATGGTTCTTTGTCTTTTCTTATCAAAGCGTTTAAGGGGTTTGTGGGTTGTTGCCCATATTCATATTGAAGTAAGAAGAAGAAGAAGAGCAACCAAATTGATTTTAAAAAAGGTTGTTTTAAAAAATAGAGGGTCATTTATTGATGAGTGGGTGGATGGAAAAAAGGATTAAAATTAGGACATTATTGTTGGGATTTTTTTGGAATATTAAGAGTGGTGTAACAAGTAGTAATTGATATTCAAAATTTAATTCTTGGATAATTTAAATAGAAGATTAGAAAAGTAGAATGAGGAGTGTTAATAGATGTTCTCATTAAGTAATTGAATTCACTTCAATTCACTCATTGAATCAACCACTAATATTTGTTTTACCAAATGACCTTATATTTGTGCATCATTTTGTCACTTTTATATCACTGAATGATCAATATTAAAACATTTGATAAACTCAAGTATAAACCGTGTAACTTTTGAAGTTCTAAAAGAAAAAATGAAACAACATTTATTGTTCAACGTTAAAATTGAAAGCAACTCTTCAAAAATGAACATAAATACGTTAACAAAAATTATGATAAAATAGCATTTTGCCTAAACTAAAGAAAATAAATGATAAGATTTTAAAATGTTTTAAAATAAATAATAATAAATAAAAAATTTACTAAGTTTATAATTTACTTTTTGGTAGACCTTTATTATCTACTTACGCCAAATACTTATTGCTGCCATTAATTAAAAGTACAAATAGAAAAAGTTTATGATAGAGCCTCTTTAATATTTTATACTGATAAAGTTTATTTTTAAATTGTTTAAATATAATTTAACGGTTGAAATATTATTTATGTATAATAGTTATAGTGCATTTAACCTCATAGTAATATAGATTAATGGCTTGTTTGGTTCACCCATTCAACCCACTCAATTCAAAATGTTTTTTGTCTTTTTCCCAAAAGTTTTTTGTCTTTTCTAAAAATTCAAAAAAATTTACTATTCAAACTTTAAAATCTCAACTCAAACTACTTTACCAAACTCCCCCAGAGATTTAAATAAAAAAAAATCCAAAAAGATAAGAATATTTGAAATAAAGAATTAAAAAAAATAATTTTAAAAAAAAAAGTCAAATTGACTCTATATACGTCGATCGTTTATCCATTTACATGAACTTCTGTCAGGATTGCAGGTCTGAGGTGGTACCCACAGGTCGCCGGAGGGGGGGGGGGTGTACAAGGGTGGAAGGTCGGCGGGAGAAGTTCGGTGGAATTGTTGAGGCTTTTTTTTCTTTGAATTTTTTTTAATTTCTTAATATATAATTATGTGAGGTAAGATATATTGTAATTACCATGTATAAATAAAATTTTAACTGTTAAAATCCACTATATAAAAAATAAATTTTATCGATAATATATATAAATGGTGTTGTAGTTTTTCCTGTAAAAATATATGTGGAATTTATTTATACCATTAATAGTCCTTTTTATCATGAAATTGAAATGCTCCTCCTTTTTTGCGTCATGCAGTAATGCGAGAAAACTTCCGTACGATCCTGACGTTGTCATCATTCATAATCAGAAGTATATCCATAGATAGATATTACCAGGAAGTTCTGATTGAATCCCGCGAAAATTAACATTCCTTTTTTTTTTTTCTTTTTTCTTTTTTGGCAAATAAACCAACAAAATTACATCATCAAGGAGAGGAACATTTGAACTGGGTAAAAATTTGGCCTTGGGATCGGAGGGAAAGCCCATCTGGGTCACTGAAATCTGTCTTCTTCCTCAGCTACATTAAGAGATCGAATCCAGTTTCTGTAAGCTTCCCCACATTTCTTCATTTCATCTCTGGATCTCCATCTTGATGTCTTTGTTTATGTTTATGTGCTTAAATTATGACACCAACTAGTAATGCTGTTCGTGGGTATTCTACAATGTCGTTTTTTTGTTTTTGTTTTGCTTTCACAAACGAGTCTTGCCCAGATCTTAATATCACTGTGAAATGCATTGTAGCAACCAATATTTGAAGGATGAATTTCTGGGCTTTGTTTTTCCAATTAATCTTGCAGACAAAACAGGTTTATTTTGGCCTTAATGGTTGTTTGTATGGGAATGATAATGATAATGATTTTCATGATGCAATCTAAGATAGTAATTTTCATTATTAAAAGGATTATAGTAAGAGGTTTCGTTGGTCAGTGACCCTTTAATAGATCAGAGAGAAATACGGCAAGTTTAAAAGGCGTGAGGTGGTGAAGAGTATGATTATCTTGCAATCTTCTTTCTCATTGTGGTGGAATTTTGCAGCGACTGAAAGTGGACGCTCACATTGAGGATGAACTGTTATAAATTTTGCGTGTGTGCTTGTTTGTTTTTCTTTTATGTTATTACTATTGATATGAAAGGATTTGGGCGTGCTTAATCTGTAACAAAGCTTCGATGTGAAAAGGAGGAGCATTTTCTTGTCCTTGCCTTCTTGTCTTTTTAAGTTTTAAGTCTCTAGTTAGCTACTTGTTTTTTATTTATTGGCAGTAATACATCATGCTCTACTAGCAAGTGTCTTTATTAGTGTTAAGATCTATGTTTCATTGGCAGAATGGAGTTCAAATCTACTAACCCGTCGTCTCAGCCTTCTGCTAAAGCTTCTGATGATGTTCAACATTCTGATCCTGTCTCTGGACAAGATGATAATAACAGTAAGCGTGAGTTAGCATCCGCACCAACTCCGCCAACAACTTCATCTTGGGCACTGAAACTACAGCAGTCCTTGGGAGCAATTCAAGATAGTCAAATTGGAAATACTGGAATGTCGGCGCTTTCCCGTCTTACGAGAGGGTTTGGTTCACAGATGTCTACAGTGGATTCTCCACAAGATAAGGACGTTAAAGGCAGTACAGAGAATCAGCAGTTTGGTGTTCTTGAATCATTCAAAAAAGGTTTGGTTGATTCTTCTCGGAGCGCAGTGAAGGCTATGCAGGTTAAAGCACGTCATGTAGTCTCTCAAAACAAACGGAGATACCAGGTAGTTAAAACTTTCTAACTTTTACTTCACTTGTCTTCGTGATATTGAAACAAGATATTCAAATATTGTCTGCCAATGCATGTTCTAGGATGTGTTTGTTTTTCGAGACATAATTCAAATATTTTATCACAAAACAGAGGCACGGGTGTTTTCTGTGTGTTTGTTTTCTCTTTTTGATGCAGTCTTCTAAAACATAACAAGAATGTAATTATTGTATTCATCTCGTGCATCTCCTTTACTAAAGATCTTGTCATTGTTCCGTATAAACATTTTTTTCTTTCTTTCTTGAGAGAATGATAATTACACCTTCACAATATAAATGTTTCATATCACTTGCAGGATGGGGGTTTTGATTTAGATATGACATATATTACCGAGAACATAATCGCAATGGGCTTCCCAGCTGGTAGTTTAACCTCTGGTTTTTTCGGATATCTTGAGGTAAGATTTTACATCGTTTTCAATTGAAATTAAATTCTCTATGCTGTTTTAGACAAATTATTAATGTCAAAAACATTGGTGCAGGGTTTCTATCGAAATCACATGGAGGAAGTAATCATATTTTTTGAAACTCACCACAAGGTAGGATCAAGCGTTCCACATATTTTTTTCTTTTATCAGAATTTAGAATCTAGTTTATGGTTTTTTCTTTTCTTGGGCTCATCTCCGATCCACGTTTCTATCTATCATGTGTTGAAACTCTTTATATCTGAAGTGTACTTATTGTGCAGGGAAAATACAAAGTATACAACCTTTGTTCAGAGAGGTTGTATGATGCTTCACTATTTGAAGGAAAGGTGTGTTTTCCATTTTTAGCTCCATCTTAGTGTTCTTAATGAAAATGTTTGTAATGGTGGATTCTAAGATTTAAGGTGTTGCCCGTGGTAGTAATTGCATCATATTCAACTCCAAAGGTACAGGTTACCAAAAGAGTAAAAATCCTGGCTTAAAAAAAAAAAAAAGGAATCTCCATTAGATTGTTATTTCGCTAAATCACCAAGTTGTCTCTTCCATAATTTGCTAGTTTGGGAAATATGATCAAACGTTCGCAATTCTCTCATTATTCAAATTTCTATTAATAATCCCATATGATGTAATGCCCTCAGGTTGCAAGTTTCCCATTTGATGACCATAATTGCCCCCCAATCGAGCTCATAACATCATTCTGTCAAAGTGCATTTGCTTGGTTAAAGGAGGATATCCAAAATGTTGTAGTTGTTCATTGTAAAGCTGGTATGGCAAGAACGGGGTTAATGATATGTAGTCTTCTCTTATTCCTTAAGGTAAATTATTATAGCCAACACCATCAAGATTTTGGCATCTTTTTTTCGTTTTAATCTTTTATTTTAATTCCATATGTCTCTGCTTTCATACTTAACCTTTAATATTTTGTTTCATTGGATATTTATTTTTTCTTTTTCATTTCTGCAGTTCTTCCCGACAGCTGATGAGGCTATTGATTACTACAACCAGAAAAGATGTGTAGATGGGAAGGCTCTGATTCTCCCAAGTCAGATTGTAAGTCGGCTGATCATTAAAATGCATCTCTTACAGTTAGGTATTTTTTGCATAACCCTGATTAGCCATTGTTCTTTGTTTTCTAGAGGTATGTCAAATATTTCGAGCATGTCTTGATAGACTTCAAAGGAGAATATCAACCTGGTCGAAGGTATAATTCTTTTACAGCTTTTTCAGAATTTGTTATTGGACCCTCCAGGAAGGTACTGAAAATTATAATATGGTACAGATGCATGCTTAGGGGATTTCGGCTTCACAAATGCCCCTACTGGATTAGACCTTCTATTACAATCTCTAATCACAATGGTAAGCTCGGCTTTTTTGTTGCCCTTATCACCTTCATCCTTGACTATTAATACGATGAATCCGCAGCCACACAACTCGGATCTTCATAATGTATGAAACTATTATTCTGATGAGGTTGGTTTTTTCGCTGCCCTGGAGAAGACTTGTTTTGTCTTATGCGGGTGTCTATTTGTCTGTATGAAATTGCTTCTTTCCGGTGATGATAGATTTTAGACTTCATATGTTCGTGCTTTGTTGCTTGTCTTGAGATTTATGTGAATGGAGATTCAGGAAAGCAGTATGAATTAAATTAATAAAAATTTGAGTTTTTGGTCGTGAATATTTCGATGCTTGTGTGTTCATTTCGCTAAATTATACATTCGTGCCCTTTAACACTTTGATCCTGTTTGTTGTGATTCCGGTTATTCATTCATGTGAATTTCCTGTATTTCTCAGAAAATTGAATACTTTCTGGTTTTGTAAGGACATAAGCTGTGCTGTTCTTATTTCACGTTTCTTGTCAATAATTACCTGTGTTTTAGAATGTATTAAAAGAAGTGCCTTTCCTAATTTACAGGAATTTTGCTCACCACGAGAAAGCATCCCAAAACAAAGGATCTAATGGTAAGCATCTATCAAAGTTAGTTGTCCTTGCTGCATTTTTGGTCAGTTTTCTGTTAGTTTGATCATTTGATCAATGTCGAAATACGGGCTATTTTACTTTTGGCGTTGAGCTGACCAACTCATTTGTGCAGCCAGAAGATTTCTGGATCAAAACGGCAAGAAAAGGGATCGTGGTTTTTGCTCTACCTGGAGAACCCGGTCTTACAGAGTTGGTGGGGGACTTTAAAATCCATTTTCAGGACCGGCAAGGAGATTTCTACTGGTTTGTAGTCCCTCTTTTCTCCTTATAAATCCTATAGTCAGTTATATATGACCCCACAAGATGGTACCTTCAATTTTGAATCCTTTTGAGAATGTAGCCTCTTGCACCTATATGGCATTACTATTTTCATTTAAGCATGTGAAAAGACACTGCCAAATGGTTAGTTTTGGTTTTTTGATCGCTCTTCAGTTGGTTGAATACAACAATGACACAGAACAGAACAATCTTAGACAACTCCGAGCTTGATGGTTTTGACAAGGTATGATGGCGTGAACTTACCTCTAATATTACTTGATTGCTACAATTTCATCGAAGTTAAAGACATATTAACGTAGGACAGTAGAAAAGAAAGAGAATAGTGAGAGACATAGAAAAAGCAGAACTAGAGAAAGAGGAAAGAATTTAGAGAGAGAAGAGGATCAAGAGAGAGTTGCAAAATTTTCGGTTTCAAACTCAAAACAAAATATTAAGAAACTAGGCTTAAAACTAATTTATATTTTTATTATATCGATCTTTCTCATACATTCTTCATAACATATTCTCCCTTTTCCCTACTATCATTTCCCTCTTGTTGGTTTTGAAAAGCCTTTGCTTGTGGTTGGCAGAGGAAAGTGCCTTCTCCAGGATTTCAGGTTGAAATTGTGATGATAGACTATGACGGTACTTTGCCTACAAGGTTTAAAGCTGGCTCCGCAACCAATAAATCCGACGGTAGCTCTAGTTCCGCTCCGAGATCAACTGTTGGAAGTGAAGCTAATTCCAAGAAGAAACAAGCCTCTCAGAGTGAAGACAATGATGATGTGTTTTCGGATAGCGATGGCGAGGAAAAAGGAGCTCCCAACCGCAAGGCTGGTATAGCTTTTTCTGGAGTTGAACATGTTCGTCAATCAAAAACTATAGCAGAACAAACTGTAAATTTAGCCCGCGAAACTGAACGGTTATCACTCGGAAGCGAGAGACATTCACAGGCGAATGTGTTGCAAGAAGCGACTGTTGACGTGGTTAGAAAAACTGACTACGGCAATGAGGCCCTTCCTAAGCTAGATTCTGCTGGGGTGAGTGATATAAAGGCAATGGCCGCTGATGCTTCGGTTTTCACTTTTGGGGATGATGAAGATTTTGAGAGTGATTAAAGTGTCTGGTTTCCCAATTTCTTGGAACCGTGTCCCAAAGAATTGTATACAAGCCTCTTAAACACACGATAACCTTCTGGAAATTGGGATGAGATGTCAGTTCATTGTTTTTCTATTTCTCTAATTCTATTCTTTGTTTACATTTATATCTTATACGTTCAACTCGGGCGTCCCTTTATTCTTTATTCTTGTTCCCTTTGTTATTTGTCGTAGTTCTTTTTTGCACTGTGCAGAAGGCAATACAAGGTTCTACTCGTTAAAACTTTTATACATCGTCGCAGGCATTTGTTTGTACTTTACTGTTTATTCATCTTTTTTTTCCCCCCCTATAAACGACAATAAAGGAAGATGTCATTTTGTGCGGAGTTCCTTCTGATCTTGGGAAATGAAAGTTCGGGTAATATATCAACAGCAGTCTTGAAAATTGAAAGCAGGATTTGTCTTTTATGTCAAATGTTCTTCGCAAAAGTAGAAATATCTTCCATAACAAAATGAGGTCAACTCTCATGAGGGTTAATCTTTTATACGGCATGTCGTTTCCCGCATGGCAACAGATGAACTCAAGACAAAAGGTTGTGGTTTGTACTTATCGGGGGAAAAAAAAATCTTGTCAAGGAAAAAACTACACAAGTAATCCGCAATGATAGTATCCTTCGGCGAGATTTTTACTAAAACGACATATTTCCTAGTTGCTGAAACTACAGCAACCCTCGAGGAGAAAAAGGTTTATTTACTAAAGATTGACTTTCCCAAGTTCTGTCTGTAAATGGTTTCTATCAAACTTTTGCTTTCGTTGTTCCCTAGTAATGACAAGTTGACAACAATTTCATAACAAGTGAAACAGTTGGAAATATCATCAGAAACGACAACAAATTATCGGACAACATATAGGACTTGTTTTTACGAGTATAACGTTACAAAAATTTGTTGGAAAATAATTTATGCTCAAATAAAGACGCAAAAGAAAACAAAATTGCAAAACATAATTATATATTTTTTTTAAAAATCCCTTCAACTGCTACATCAAATACTTCGTTCAGTCTCTGAGTTATCTAATTTAAATTTCCGTTTGCCTCTTTTCCTTCGCTTTCTCTTAGCTATCCCTTGAACTCCAAGGCAAAATGTGCACCTGTACTTGACAGAAAAACTAATTCAGACATGTCACTCAAATTCTGCACCATTTCTCCAGTTGACCAGAAGCCAAACCATAAGAAACAGAGCAGAGAACGGTGTGGCTGGCGTCCTCAACACAACCTGGAGATTTCGTCTTTCCACTACATTGTTGAGCAGTCATTCTGACATAGAAAGAAATAATATGAATATATGGGCCACGTGCGTTTCATAACGATCAAAGGTACCACCTAATGCCGTTTCTTTTTCCCTTTCTTGTCTTTCTGGTGCTTGGATGCCTTTCTATTCACCCTAGATATTTCAGTATCCTTGGCTTTCCGTTCTTTCTTTGCTACCTCAATCTCCTCAAGTTGATCACTACACTCATTTTGGTCTGTCATTGTCTCCTCTTTAATGTTCTCATCTGTTTTCAGTATTTTCCCTTTCTTGTCCTTTCGGTGCTTGGACGCCTTTCCACTTTCCCTAGATATTTCAGAATCCCTGGCCTTCCGTTCTTTCTTCACTACCTCAATCTCTTCAAGATGATCTTGGTCTGACATAGTCTCCTCTTTAACGTTCTCATCTATTTTCAGTTTTTTGGATCCATTTGATGTCTCCTCAACAGGATCAGCTCTCTTCCTAGACACATCTCCCTCAAGGTCATCACCGTGCGCCATTTTACGAACATAAATACTACAAGTTTTACCGTTGCTGAGTTTCAATGTGATAAGTTTCTGGGGCCGTCCAAACGAATCCTAGCATAACATTCATCATTAGATAATTTGCTTATTATTCAATCACAAAATGAAACTAGACTTCTCTCCTATCATATGTTGTTGCCATGACAAAATATAAATTTACAAATAATGAACTATAATTGACGCAGAATATGCCTGTGAAGGCAATAGAATTTCCATGTCCCAACTAAAAGGGAACCAAAAAGATATGAGATCTGCTGTCCCAACTGTTGTCCCACTAATAAAATTTTGCCAAGTGTCCTTAGGGTAAACTCCTAGTGAAACTTGTTTGGCAGCTTTATAAAGTATTATCATTATTTTTAATAATATATTAAAAATAATCGACAAGAAATGCAGTTAATGGGACTAGATCCTTGGGAGAAAACCCAGCACACCAAGTATTGGGCAATATAATTGACAAAATGGATTGAATTACTTCGACATCACTAGAATGCAAGTCAATGGGTTTCTCTCCATTATTGGGGTGATTTGGTTTCTGAAATCAATTAACTACAGAACACACATGTATAATTCTTTTGGCAACCATGTTTTCGAACCAAGTGAAAACTTGTTATTGGGTCCAACTCCAAAATCTGTTGTTTTCAATTTGTTTTAAATAACTCAGGGCAAAGTTGAACTGAGTTGTCTACCCTGTTTCGGCAACATCTTCGTTCCTCAGCCTCATTTGGGTCAAATCTGATCATTTCTGATGTTGGTGTTTCTGGCTTCATCGTCGCTGGATGGAGACAAGAACAAAAATAGGGCTTCCATGGCCGATTTTCAATGAATCTCTTATTTTGATTTTCTTTTTTATATTTAATAGGTCTTCGTTGTTTCCAGCCTCCTCAAAATATTGTATTTTTGGTTTTCACTGGTATTATTCTGATAAGATTTCCATCACAAAACAAGGTATAATAGGAAATTACCTAAGAGACATATGGCTGTATTTCACAAATGTGATAGCGAGACAGCATATGGAGACAGCAGATCTCCTCTCAATCAAAAAGGCAGAAAAAATAGCAAGCAGATAAATTACGGTTTTTTTTTTTTTTTTCAATGGTCAGAGGAAGATTCTAGATTCGTGAAAAGGAAAGATAACACTTTATGGTGTTTACCTTTTCTTTGGTTCCTCTAACATCTTCGTATGCTTGTTCTGCTTCCTGGGAATTCTTAAAGATAGCATAGGCAGAATATTTATTTCCTCGAAATTTCCAAGATGGCTGCAGAAATCATCCAATGCATTAATAACTTTACGGAGGGAAGAAAGAGTTAAATAATACAGGGTAAAATCTATAGAAACGATCAATAGATCCAAACACGCATAAGTGAATAACTCAATTTGTGAACAATTTAAAACATCGTGACATAGTGACAATAATTCGCAGGGCTCAGTATCTCATCTTTGATCATTTCCAGTAAAAATGTTTTTCCATGAGAAACTCAAAAAGCTGAATCTGGGCATTCCATAGCAAATATAGGGAAGCTAAAAGAGTGTGCTCAACCTTGAGTTCGATTGTAAAGTCTCCAGGCATAACCTTTAGCAATTCTTCACTAGGCACATACACAGGTATCTTGTGAAGAAATAGCTTTGACATGTCACATTCACGTACCTACAATTTAAAAAATAAATAAAGGATTTAGCAAAGATTGCATTAACGGAAACAAGAAATTTAGAATAAACAAAAGCTAACTCACGTCCACTTCAGTCAAGGGAATAGTATCTTCAACTTCATTCTTTAACCTAGCAATAACAAGTTTCATAGCAGCACAAGCATCGTCCAAACAATTATGTGGTGAATCCTTCTTACGTAATTCGTAGCCCAACAAAGACTGAGTCAAAAGAAGATATACAGAACAGTCAGAACTTAGAATTACTTCTAAAAGTTAAAAGTGGGGGCTTGCATTCACATTCTACGATGATGCAAGATGATATTAACCATAGAAAAAGACCTAATGAAAATACACTACAAGTAGAAACCACAGAAAAAGACCACAAGTAGGAAGAGCAAGAATTGGGTAGTCCACAAGATTTTCTAAAACACCATCTAACAACCTAAAATAAATGGATAAGATGTACTCCAACAGTGAGACAATTAAGATTGGATAAATAGAGTAAATAATAACATTTACATAAAAGTAAACAAAAGAAAATTAATTCCAAGATTACAGATTGCTAGTTGAAACAACTTAATGATTTAACTTGCCTTGCATAAATTACTCAAAGAAGGTCTTCTATTAATAGGTGCATCTGAATATTTGAATATAAATGAGGTATCGATCACCCATGTATGGTCTATCTTCAATGCTGATCTCGCAAAAAACAGAAAAGATGGGAAACTTAGTAGAAGCAACAGAGATTCAAAATGTAATTAAATTGCGTTTAAAGGCAAAAGAAAATTTCAGCAGCAACTAGTTCCACTAACCATTTAGATCATTACTTAGGCTGTGGCCAACTAAAATTTTTCCCTTCGACAACAATTTCCTCATTGATTGCTACATAATGCACCAAACTGCTTCAGATAAAGAACCGTAATACTTAATAGGCATTTATCAAAACCTACAAAACAATCACACCACACCTGCACATCTGCCAACGAGCACGTAACTCCCTCCAGATCTGCTGCGGTAATGCCAGTAATCTCAGTTCTATAATCTGCAACTGCTTTATTAGGGCATACAATTTCATCCAATTTGACCTGAAAATCCAAAGTTCAAAATTAAACATTCAAAGGGCACCCTTGACAGGTCTAGAAACACCAAACAAATATAGGATTCAGAGTTTGTAAGACTTCACTCATTTCAGAAAAAGCTAACAACCTCAGGAAACTTGGCGGATCCCAAGTAATTCGTAACAGGATTCAACTGAGTTAGTTCATAAAAGACCAGAACCAAGCCACATGGTTACCTTTAGATTGTGATTCACAACGCACACCTTCACTAATGCTTCAGTTCCATCTACACACAAAACCATCTCACAGTCAACAGCAAGAATTCTGTCTGATCTCATCACCTTGGACTTTTTACCAAGCTCTGTAACGACCCAATCCTAAATCACCATTCCACAAGTTAATAGGAAGATATAGGTGAATTGAAAGATAAATAGAAAACACAATTGATCCTCCTTCAGGGTGTAGTAGGTTGAGCAATTTACAAAAACGATAATCACGAGAATTTGCAATCTTAAAAGGATAAAAATAATCACTTACCGGACCACTTGAAGGGAATGAATACTCTAAGGGATATAGCGGGTGTTCAAGAGTTAAGCGAACCAGCCTCTGTACTGCCACCGTCACAGGTTAAAAAGACTTGCAGGTTACAACAAAGTTAATACAATAAGATAGAGCTAGCAATTTACATCGCAACTTAGAAACCAATACAAACTGAAAATCTCAAAGACAACATGCAACTGATGCAGGGGAAGCATAACAATAGCCATTAAAAAAAAGGATAAATCTTCCCAAAACACATTGATTCACTTAGGATCCCGAAAAATAAGCAATCTACTAACCAGTTGCTTCACTCATGAATGCCAACAAAATGGGGATAAAGCACAAGGTTTCTTCATAGAAACTCGTGCTTTTTATCCCTATTGTCCTGCCAGTCATGAGTGAATCATTATGCCCTGTTTTCCGGTATTCTAAATGACTGAAATTCTTATTTTGTTTTTCATATATCAATTCTATTCAAGTAATAATTTTATAACAACCCCTTAAATTATTAAGGGGGATAAAAGAACTATAGAAGTGACTTTAAATGAGAGCTTTAGGAATTTTAAAAAAAAAAAAAAACAACATCTCATACAAATTGAACCACAAGAAATGAATCTCAACAATTACCAAAAGTCTCACCTGCTCAGGAGACTCGTCATCCAGCGAGCCCGTAACTTGTTGAGCCATGTTGCGTTTTGAACAAGATTGGATTACCTTAGCCAAGAACTGAAGAAAGAAAGAGCAAGACACAAGAGTCATCATCTTTATAGCATAAAAATGTAAGAGCGAACAAAAGCCAAAATTCTGCATGAACATGACAGCCCTCTCAGCCTTTAGGGACCGTTTGGATCATAGGTTCAAACTCACAATTCAAATAGTAAATTCAAATTACTGCCATATAAAACATTAGTATAGGAAAAAAAAAAAAAAAAGTTTGAAAAGCGGTTTTGAAACGGGGTGTCAATCAGGAGCTTAATAACTAACAAGAGTGTACATTACCTGTAAATGATCCTCTTTATCAAACGTCTTCAGAAAAGCAATCAAGACGCTAGTGGACCGCCTTGCCGGATCACTCAAACTAGCCCCAATCTTCTTATCATAAAAATTCAAAAACTCCTTCCAATCTCCTTTACTACCTTTCCATCCTCTTTTCTGGACCAACTTCACAATCTCAACAAGGGCCTATCAAATGGAAGCATCCAATGAAAATGAGATTCGGCATATATATATATCATTGATAATAATTAAAAAATACAAACTTCCACCACAACAAGCAAAACACAAATGAGAAATTTCAAATTTCCCCCAAATACAGAGAAAGGTCCTCCCTTGCTCTCCAGATTCCTCACCCCTAATTTCTTTCCAGCTCACCAAACACTGCCTTAGAGACGCCATTATTTTTCCGCAGAGGTTCTACTCTACAAATAAAGGTTAACAAATTTGAAGTTTCTAAAGAATTCAACAAACAAAGGCTTTACCTTTTTCTCTGTGGTAGCGAGTAGGTCGTCCATGGGAGATTCTTCTGGAGGAGACCCAAACCAGAGAGAACGGAAGAAGAATAATTGGAGAAGTGAAGCCTGTGAAAGTGGCTTTGGAAGCGGCCGTTAAACGATACAGGGTTTTTAGGGCTTTAATATCAGAAAACTACATGTCGTTTAAAATGCAAGTAAAAAAAACAGGTGTTTATCTTCCTCTCTTTTTTTAGGGCTTTAATATCAGAAAACTACATGTCGTTTAAAAAGCAAGTGAAAAAACAAGTTTTTTTTTTCTTTTTCTTTTTCTTTTTTTTTTTTTTGAAAATGAAAAACAAGTATATTTCACATCATTTATTATTCGCTTAAAAAGAAAATATCATTTTGTTTTTTTTTTAAAGTAAAAAAATATCAGTCGTTATAGAAGCACCTCTTTACTTTATATTGTCGGTTATATATAGGACTTGTCGTTTCTACATTAATTTATATTTTTCGTTTATTTATAGGAGGTGCGTTTCTCCTTTAATTTATGTTGTTATTAACCGACACAGTGAATAATGGATTTTTATGTCGTATAAAAATTTGTTGTCGTTAATAAATGATATACAGCATGCTTTGATTCGCAGGTTTGGCTTTGCAGCTCATTTAAAAAATGAAATTATTTTCGTTTCAAATCTATTTCTTAAAATGACGTTTTCATATTCAAAAATATTCTTTTTCTTCTATTTCAAATTTTAAAATTCCTTAATTTTTTTTTATTTTTATCTCCTATGAAGTGCATTTTGCCCGGTGCATTCATAATGAAAAGAGGAACAATTGTAAATCCATATCGTAATAAAGTATAATTATCTATACAAAATATTAGGGGGTGTTTGATGTGTAAGTTTGAGTTAAGATTTGTAAGTTTAAATAGTAAATTTTTTTGAATTTTTTTGAATTTTCAGAAAATACAAATAATTTTTTAGAGAAAAAGATAAAAAATATGATGAAAAAAATACAATTTAATTTAAACAGAGTTTTTTTTATCGAATAAGATCTTAGAATGGAGAAAAAAGTTTACTGTTTTCGTCCAAACCGTGCGTTTTGGACCGTGTGGCTGACGCATGGAGGCAGAGGCAGAGGGAGAAGGGGGAAAGAGAGAGATAGAGAGAGAGAGAATTTTTTTTTTTTTTTTTTTTTTCTCTTAATGATGCTGACACACGGGGGTGGAGGTAGAGGGGGGAGAGAGAAAGAAAGAGAGAGAGTGTGAGAGATAGGATGCATTGGGAAAGTAAAAAAAAAAAAAGGGCGAGGAATATATTAGTGGGGCCATGAAATGAGAGAGAGAAGAAAAGAAAGACATGAAATGAAAGAGAGGAGCGTAAAAATCATAATACAGAAAAAATCTAACAGTGTCTAAGAAGTGTCAATACTTCTGACTATTTGAATCGAGCGTGCTTTTTTTTTTTTTTTTTTGCATTTTGTTTTGCATTTTTTTTTTGGTTTTGTTTTGCTTTGTACTTTTTTTTTTCTTTTGTGGGTTTTGTCTTTTCTTGTTTTTTTGCACTTTTTTTTTTATCTTTTCCTTTTTTTACTTTTTTTTAAATCTTATATACTTTTAGTTTTAATTTTGTATAACAAAATATTTTTATTATAAAATAGTTTTCTTAAATATTATCCTCGATTAAGTGTTTGTTTGGTTCACAAACTTAAATCATAATTTTCAAATTTCTTTTTCTCTTTTTTTCAAAAAATTTTTATTTTTTTCCTAAAATTTTTTTTATATTTTCTGAAAATTTAAAAAAATTTATTATTTAAACTTAAAAATTTCAACTCAAACTCATGAATCAAATAAACCCTAAATTTTCTCTAAATATCCTATTAAATTTCTTTTGACAATTGTGTCTTTATTTAAACATTATTTTCTTTCTCATATATTTTAATTAACTTTTTATATAATTGTTTTGTTCGCTTGTTATTCCAACATTTTATCCATTTGTTTTGATCATTTATAATTTTTTTATAATTTTTTTTCTTTTTCTTAAAATCTTACACTTTTTCCTTTTTATTTATCCCTCTTTAAATAATTGTTTTTTTTTAGTATATCCTTATTTTCTCCTTCCATTTTCTCATTATAATTTCTTTATTTTCTTTTAATTTTTTAGAACTATATCTTAACGAAGGACTTTTTATTTACAATTTATTTATGAAAGAGTCTGTGATGAAGATTCTCTGAGATTAATTACTCATAATGTTTATTTTTAAGTCATTATAATGTAATTTATTGATTGAGATTTTGCCTCTGTATGTTAATTATGGTAATATTGTACACTTAAAAAAAAAAAAAAAAAAAAAACCGCAAGACAACCACAAATTTAACAAAAAAAAAAAACCCAATACCCATCAGCCAACCCCCCGCCTGCATCTTCATCTTCTCCGGCGAGATCTTCATCATCTCCGTCACCGGCAGCGACAGCTCGTTTGCACTCTCCCACGACGAAAATGCCTTGCATGGTCATGGGCACCTCGAGCTCGTCGTCTTCTCAAGCGACGTCCTCCTCTGTATCGGGTTTGGGTTAGGACATCCTCTGCCCACCGAATCACGTGTTGGAGAGTGCCCACGAGATGCGATCATTCTCCCGAGATCCACCTCCTGAGGCACCGCCGGAGAAATTCTCACAACGGTCGCCGGCGAGATCTACGGCAACAAGGAAAGAGAGAGATGGGTTGACACCAACAAAAAAGTGTTTTTTCTTTTTTTAATTTTTGGGAAATTGTTTTGTTTGGTTTTTTTTCCCCCCTTTCCATTAAATTCACAAAATCCCAAAAAATGACGATTGCTCTAGATTTTGAGGAGGTGGTGGTTGAAGGGTGGATTCGAAGCATTGGGCATAAAAGAGGAGATGAAGAATAAGAAGAGGATTTGAGTTTTTTTTTTTTTTTTTTTTTTTTAATGAATTGAAATAAAAATTTATGGAGTTGATTTTTTATTTTTTTGGCGTTGTTGAAAATCAAATCGAAACAAATGAGTTTGTGGTTCTTTCATCCCCCTTTTTGATCCTCCTTTCACTATGAGTTAATTGGTGAGATATAAGCTATAATTCGTTGCCTTTTGTCGGAATATGCATATTGCTTCCAGAAAGGGGACTATTTTTTTCCTCCCATCTCCAATTGGGAAAGGGCTCCAATTACAACATCAAGAATCGGCATCCCAAATCTTCCAAGTAAATGTCTGTACAAGCAATCATGTCTCAGAGCCCTCGTCGGACGCCGCCATTAACGCCGACCATCCTTTTCCTCAGAAATGTACTACCTCCATGTCGGCGTTGAGGAATGAAATTATAGAAATAGTGAACTTCCTGAAGCTTTTTTTTTTTTTTTTTTTCCAAGGAGCTACATGGAATTTTCAGTAACACATAAGCTTAAATATGCTACTACACAAACCATACCACACTGGTTATCTAGCTACACATTATAGATAGGTACTCTGAAGTTTGTTTGGTGAATGAGTTTGAGTTGAAATTTTTAAGTTTTAATAGTAATTTTTTTTAATTAAAAACAAAAAACTTTTTAAAAAAAACAAAAAAAAATTTCAGAAAAAGATAAAAACTGAATTGAAAAATTTGTGTTTGAGTTAAAACTCCAAACTCCCCTAAGAAACTCTATCACAATTTCTCTCTTTATTTATATCAAAATGATTTTTTTTTTCCTCAAATACATTCTTTCTTATAGATCCTTTTTACATAAAACAAAAGCATACATGACACACACATGCATAGCATGTGTTTATAAACTAGTATTTACAAATAAAAAAAATGAATTTTCAAAATTAAAATCTATTCAAACACTATTTTAAAATTTTAACCTTTTCAAAAGTATATAATAAATGGCACATTTAGCTTTGAATGCAGAACATACTTAAAATTTGGGAGGCGATCTATTTAATTTAGCCTCAAAAAAAGGCCTAAGTCCGTCCGTTAGGTATTCTTACAGATTCATAACGGACTCCTTGAAATAAGAGCTCAAACAAATAGTACTTGGGGTAAATTCTCGAGTCTGGTGATAAGTGGTGTTTTAAGGAGTTGATTACTTTTCTCCCATCAGTTGCAACTTTTGGAAAGAATGGTTGCATCACTCATACATCAGTAATACTATTTCAAAATAAAAAAGAAAGTGACTTCTAATTTCAAAACTCTCCAAAACAAACCTATAAACTAAACAGATGTTCTTTTCTTTCAAATGGTTATGTCGTTTACATCTTCAACAACATGTACTTCTTATGAAGTAAGATTCTCAATGACATTATAAGTAGGTATTTTCCTTTTTCATTATATATTTGAACTGCTAAACATAACGATATTTCAAATACTATATATTTCTGTTATCATAATTATTAATCTTCAAAACTTGTGAAAAAATGTATAATTGAAAAAAAAAAAAAAAAAAGGAAATTGTATTTGATCTGCTAAACATAACTGATATTTCAAATACCATATATTTCTTTTATCATAATTATTAATCTTCAAAACTTGTGAAAAATGTATAATTGAAAAGAAAAAAAAAAGGAAATTGTATTTGATCTGCTATTAATATATTTGATCTGCTAAACATAACGATATTTCAAATACTATATATTTCTTTTATCATAACTATTAATCTTCAAAACTTGTGAAAAATATATAATTGAAAAAACAAAAAAGAAAAGAAAAGAAATTGTAACAAATAACATGTTTTATAGGTACCTTTGAAATTTATTGTATGTTTTTTAAAATTTGATAAATTATAGAATAAATTTCTGGTAAATCCTTAGATTTCCTTGGATTTTCCCTAAAAAATTTCAGATTTACGGTCAACTTTGAACAACAAATTTGTGTGCATAGTATCATGCTAGAGAGAAGAGGGAGGAGGAGTGAGGTTTTTTTTTTCTATATTATTTGATCATAAATTTGATTATGTTATTTTTTTAGAGAAAAAAAAAAAAAAAGCCTAGTCAAATTTATGATCACATAAATATCAAATTTATTATGTGATTATGTTATTTATTATTATATTTAAAATTTGATGCTATAATTTTATTATTACCCTTTTGAAAATGTTATATTTTTGCTCTTTCTTCCTAAAAATAATATGATTATTAATTAAACAAAGTTATTAAATTGACGTGTCAATTTAACATTGCATAGTCTAAACTAGATTGAAACCACTTGAAATTGCCTCTCAAGGCTCAAAAAGACCGACCTATGTAAGCAAAAGGAAAGGATTGGAAGGGGAATTTTAACCTATGTTAAGTTGATGGAGGGATTCTAAAGAGAAAACGAGAATCGTTTATTTTATTAAAATTTTCACTCTCATTTATTTCCACAGTTATGAGGATTAAAAAATACGGACTCCGTGTATTTGTCATGAATTTGCAATTTATTTTATTTCTAATTCTCTCTAATTCTCTTTTCATCTCTAAAAGATGGATGAAAGAATCGCAAGGAAAGAAAATAAAATACAAAGATGAGAAAAATAAGAATAAATTTGATAGAAGAGAAAGAAAAGAGAAAAGAAAATTTCTCATCTAGTGCGTTTAATTATTATTTTTCTCTATAAATATGATGTGTAGGAATTAAGCTCAAAATATTTTTTTTACTTGTCATTTTTTTGTCAAAATTTTCCCTTTTCTTTTCTTTTCAATGTTGGAAAGATTGAAAAATGTTCGGGTTGTATGAATTTACAACTTTCTTTTTTTTCTTTCCCTCATCAAACAACCTTAAAAGCATGTTACACAACCTCAATCATACCTCATCTATTAAGCTTGCGTTTGTTATACGAGTTTGGAATGAAATTTTTATGTGAAAATTGATTGATTTTTCAAAAACTAATTATAATTTTTATTTATTTAATAAAAAACAAAAATTGATATGAAAATTATGTTTGTACTTGAGAATCAAAAGAAAGCTTAGAATTTTAAAATAAACTAGACTAGACATATATTAGACAACATGAAAGAATAACCGACTCCTCTTTTTCTTTTTGGATTTAGAGCTAAAATAGCCTTTTGTTAAGAAAAATTTTTAAAACAAATTACTGAAGTTTTAAAAATTAGATAAAACACTTTTTTTTATTTTTATAAAATGATCAATTGATTTTCTTAAATAGTCAATCGGTGATTGATCAGTGACCATATAATATTGATAGCTTGATTAGTCTTTGATTGACTATGCTCAATCATAGATTGACCATAACATAAATCACTAATTTTCATAATCAATCATTAATTTACCATAATAAATTACTGATTGACTAAATATGAAAAAAAAAAAAATGATAAACCATCATTTTGCTCTAAAAAAAAAAAAAGAAAAAGTTCGGTCATCAAGTGACCAAAAAATGTCACCTAATCTAATTTTCCTCCCCCCCCAAAAAAAAAAAAAAAAAAAAAAAAAAAAAAAAAAAAAAAAAAAAAACCCAACCCTCTCCTTGCCTTGATATTCTATATACCTCTCCTCCCTTTATGGTTTCCATCCCTAAACATGGCATAAATGCAGCAAGCAAATTATCAATCATATAAACAGCTCTTAAGCAAAGATGGCAACAGATTAAGGCAAGCAATGTCAAAAGACAAGATTCAAAACCAACGTTAAAACTTTATCGGCACGCACTCCATATTGTTCACCGACCTTGCAAACGGAATCGCATGAAATACTTGTATCCCTGATTTCATAACCACATTCCACCCACTGGCAACAACAAGAGCTTCTTTTCCTTCTTATAATTCAACAACTGAGAAGTTACCACTTCAACACGCGCATTATGTAAAGTCCTAAACAAATACAACTACAAATACCAAAAAAAAAGAGACATAATGGAGTAACAAAACATCAGCAGCTAAGACAATAAAACTCAATCTTAGCTCGCTAGATCAAACGACAGATCTCTCGTAACCTCATGGAGGCTGCAAATAAGGAATGCAAAACTAACAAGTTAAGAACCCGATTATATAACTGAAATCCAACTGAGCCAGTGAGAAACCGTGAAATTGGATAAGCAGCCATGAAAACACTGGTAAAGAAAGAACGACTGTATTGCAACATTGTAAGAGCATTGAAAATTAAAAGCAAAGATAAAAGATAGTTAGATTTGAACAACACATACATTTTCCGAGGCCAGCATTCTGGCATTTGCAAATTCCTTTGCAACTAAAATCCAAATCATAAGGACCATATAAACGAAGCCAGAAACAGGCAATACTACACAAAAGAATTCTTTGTCAATAAGAAAGAAACAACTCGAGCGAAAATCGCGTTCCAGCTCTAACATCATATATCTATAAGTTTCCATTGGAACTAGTACTATTGTCGCTATTGGGAAACCTTCTAAAAGCGCAAGGCACTAGATTTCTATATGCCAAAATCTTTGTTCTCAACAAGTTCATTGGACCATTACTACTTGACGCTGCTGCGGAATCACTTACTTGAACAGCAGTCCGAGGAAATTCCGCGACGCTTTCGGGAGCTCCAATTTCACTAGTGGTACCATCCAAGCGCTCAACTTCAACATCATCCCAATTCACAATCAACGATTCCCTCCGTTCCCGCAGCCAATCTGCAATCCCGCCACTCACTCCCCTGCACTTCTTGACCTTAATCTTGGCCAAATTTGGGCAACCCCAAGCGAGAGATTCGATCCCGACATCAGAAATCGGGCATCCCTTGATACAAAGCTTCTTAAGCGCCACACATTTTGCGGCAATGCAAGCGATTTCGGCATCACCGACCGAGCCACTTCCGCAGAGCGCCAACCTTTCCAGCTTATGGCAATTGGAGGCGACTGCTGCAAGACCTAAAGCAGTCGGGTTGACACCAATTAGAACAAGCTCTTGCAGATTAAGGCATTGTCTGGCCACAACAATCAGACCCTCGTCACCAATTCTATTAGTCCTCCACGCATCGATGTGAAGCTTCCTCAATAGCTTGCAGTGTTCCGCAACACAAATAAGACCGGAATTCGTACACTCAGGGGTCTTCACGATGCGCAAAACCTCCAAATTCGTGCATTTCGAAATACCCGAAAGCCCCAAATCGCTAACCTGCAGCCTCTCAAGGTGGATTTCAATCAAACCAGTGTTTCCGCTGCCAATCTTTTCCAGTACTTTATCCCAATCCCCCAAACAACGAATCACCTTCAAAGTCGTGAGCTTTTTCGCTCCGATTATAAGCGGCTCAAAGCATTGACCGTTGATCAGCTCCTTCAAGCAAACAGATTTAAGAGACGGCGCATCTATGCCAGACCCGATCATCTCCGAACCGTCTTGGATTCCTCGGAGCCGCTTCACCGAGAACTCCTCGAGCGCCTTGCAATGAGTTAGAATAGCGTTCATCGCTTTCGAGCCAAACAAGCACGAACCGCAGGAGAATTTCTTCAAACTCTTGCAATTCTGAGCGAAAATCTCCATCCCGACGTCGGTGATCTCTCTGCAACCGCGAAGCTTGACGCGCGAGAGGTTCCTGCAGCGAATCGAGATCAGGATCAAAGCATCGTCGTTTATGCTGATCGATTTCCGATCGCACCGAAGAGCGAGCTTCGTCACCGAGTCAAATCGCGTGAACAAAGAAGGAAGAAACGGGAGAATCTCCGACTGAGCATTCAGAGACAACCGGCAACGGTTCTGACCGTCGACTCGGAACCACCGCTTGCACACCAGAGAGCACCGTTTCCGGTCGCCGGCGCCGAGGAACTGAAAGACGAAAGCCAAGCACTCGTCGGGAAGGTCGAAGGTGTAATCTCTTCCTCCGGAGACGCTGCTCTCGAGAACCTCAGGCTCCTCAAATTGCTCCAGAGAGGAAATCACCGCCGTCGATCGGAAGCTAAACCGACGGCTCACCGAAACCTCGGAATCCGACGCAGCCCCGAACGTTGAGGACGATTGGCCCATTGGAATCACTACAGTGGCCGGAGAATTTGGGAGATTCGGAGGTGAATCTGTGTCAGGTTTCGGAAATGGAAATTAGGGTTTCAGAGAGAAAAAGAGAGAGAGAGAGAGACAGAGGTTTTATTTATTTATTAATTTCTTTATTTTTCTTTTGGTCATTTCCTCCTGGAGAGGTTATAAACCAAGAGGGGGATATAATAAGGAAAAGGTGGACCGCACCGTACATGAACTTTGCCAAGTCAAAAGCGGGTGCGTGGCATCGTCGCCAGCGGCACGGCCGAGTATTATATTATAATAATTTCATACTGCCGTCAGAGACGCGCTATTTTTTTTTCTTTTCTTTTTTTTTTTTTTTAATTTCATTTTTGCATCTGCGGTTGTACTTTTTGTTGTTGTTGTTTACACCGTTTGATTGAATGACTTTTGACCGCCTCGGTGAGGTTTGATTGGCTTTGACTCGGACTTCGTCGTGGTTAGTGCCTGTTTAATGGTTTATTAGTTGGATACTGATTTTCAAAAAATTAAAAAAAAAAATTTGGGGAGAAAATTCCATGAACGTGTTTCGCATTGAAAAAGTTTTTACCTTTTAGTAAAGGTGACCGAAAGTTCTGTAAAAGATGTTAAAGAAATAAGCACTTTTATGTTTGGTGTTCTTAAATTAAATGTATCTATTAAGGAATTCACTTTCATTAACTTCTTTGATTATGCATTATTAAACTAAATAATGTATTTTTTTAATGGATATGATAACAATAAGAAAACTTAAAATAGTAATATTAGGGGCGTCAATTTTAATTCTTATTTTATAATATTAATTTACATATCATATTTTTATTGGTAGATATAATCAATTGATATGACAATATAAAACATGACATGTAAATTAGTATTATAAAATAAGAATTAAAATTGACGCCCCTAACACTATTCTTTTAAGTTTTCTTATTGTTATCATATCCATTAAAAAATTTTATTGGTAAATATAATCAATTGATATGACGATATAAAACATTTAATAATAAAAAATGATAACTCATAAGCCACCAAAGTTGGTAATAAAAAATTGATATTATAGTTGTGTTTTAACATTTTTTTTTAATTTAAAATCTACACCTTATTTTACTGGAGTTAGATGTGAATTATCAAACTAAATTCTGTAAAGATGTTAAAGAAATAAGCACTTTATGTTTGGTGGAGTATGGTTGCTGTTCCCTCTAGTAGTCCTTGCTTCTCTTGGTAAGTAAAGTAGTTTCCCTTTGATCAGTTACATTAATCTCTTATACTCAGCTAAAAGAACTGCAAGTCAAGCTCACCTTCTCTAAGGGGTATGGAGCCAATGTCGCAGTATAGGTATAGCTGCACTTACTTCCGCCCCGTTAAGCATCTTGCGGATTTCATAATTCACGCCTTACTAGGGACCAAGCCAAGCCCTGACATTACCTGGTTCCTCATGCCAAGTTAATTAAACTTTTATTTTGTTCGTAAATTTAACTCTATCAAATAACTCACTTTTATTAACTTCTTTGATAATGAATTAAACTAAGGATATGTTTGGTGCACCTGTTAGGAATGGGATTTTTATATTAAAGTTTGTTGACTTTTTAAAATCTACTTATAATTTTTGTTGATTTTTTTAGAAAAGACAAAACTGATATGAAAATTTTATGTCTAAAATGGTGCACCGAACACCAGCTAAAAGGTGTCCTTTTTTACAAATACACTAACTCGTAGAAAATTAAAATATGTGTTGTTAAAACCACTTTTCAAAAAGAAAAAAGAAAAAAGAAAGAAAGAAAGAGAGAAAGAAAGTTTCGAGCTATAATCTAAAATGTTGTTGGATCGCATATAATTTTTGGGGTCTTTTTAGAGGGATGTAGAGCTAAATAGTATTTTTAAAACATTTTTAAACAACTGACCGAAATTTTTAAAAATTAATTAAAAGATCATTTTTTCTTAAATAGTCAATCAGTGATTAATCACATAATATTATTAATTTGGTCAATTGGTGATTGACCATAACGTAAATTATCAATTTCTATAATCAATCAAATGGTCAATCATTGATTAATCAGGTCTGAAAAAATGACACAGGTTATTTTGCTAAATTATAAAAAAATTATGCCATTTACCAGATTGGAAAACCAAAAAGAGCCACCTAGCCTAATTTTTCTTTTCTTTTCTTAATTAGTTTATGGACAAAATTAGATAATTAAGTCTTGAGCTAATAAAAAATAAAATTTAAGAGTAGAGGTAAGAAAATTTTGTATTTTAATCTTATATACATGCACATGGAAAAGAAAACATTATACATGCTCATAAATATGCATGTCAAGTGATAAATAATAAAAACTTCCGAAGCAGTCATTTAATACTAGTTCAATCTTTTTTGATAAGTACAAAAGATTTTGGTGGTGGCTCAATTTCAACTTCACAAGTGAGATCAATTTCTTTGGATATGATAAAAAAGAGATGAGTCTTTAAACCAGTTTTTTACACTCATCAATCTAAATTTTACCTAGAACATCATCAACCTAATACTACCATAGTCAAAGCTTGAGTAGAGATCTTACTGGAGTTTTATAATATTTGAATCTAGATGGACGAAGTAAGAGACTTAGAATGTTGCTATCCTCATTTGTCAATCCATCCATTCAGTGAGTGTTATTTAATACTAGTTCAATTGTTGTTTAACAAATATGCCAATTATTTTAAATATATTTAATCATGTTTTTTTTTTCTCTAAATTTGGCAGCCACTAACCAATTTTCTCTTCAAGATGGTAGATATATATATATTTTTTCTAAATAGAAGCTTCTGAGATTTATTTAGAAAAAAAAAAAAAAAAATCTACCATCTTGAAGAGAAAATTGGTTAGTGGCTGCCAAAGACCAAGGACACGTTGCTTGCAGTCAGTCATGTGATTTTCAATTTTTTTATTTTTTTTTATTTTTATTTTTTTTGCTTGCAGTCAGCCAGTCAGTCATGTGAATTGGATTTGAATAAAAATGTTCCTTCCATCTAGTTTTTCATAATTTTCGGCCTGAGCCCCACAAAAGGAAAAACTATAAATGAAAATGACCAAAGAAATTGGAGGGTGAACAGAACTTCCATTTTCATCTATTGGTCAAATACGTTAAGACAATGATTACCTTTGAGAGGGAAAGAGAAATTATGAAACTTCCTACGCTTGGAAATTTCAACATATTTGAAGCGCCTAATTTCCACGTAATGTTTGTCAAACAATGACCACAAAGTATATATATACATATATTATATGTACAATATGTATATATATGTATCTGTTATGTGAATGCAAATTAATTATGTGCGACTTATGAAATAGAGGAGAAGTTACTAGCAAATTGTCTCAAACATTGTCAAAAGAACACAATGTTACATTGCTGAATTATCATATGCTAATTCGTCTTGAAAACCTCATATTTCTACTATTTTCATACTTAATTTTTATTTAAAAAAAAAAAGTTCTTAGCTATCTGCCAAGTGCCAAGCAAATAAAAATTTATGCCTCGTTTAGTGAATGAGTTTAAACTCAAATTTTTCATCTTAATTTTTGTCTTTTTTTGAAAAGTCAACAAAAATTATAACTAGTTTTTAAAAAGTCAACCAACTCAAACTTAAAAATTTCAACTCAAACCGTTTTACCCAATAGACCATTAGAATTCAAATGTCCAAAAAAAAAAAAGTATGGTTATGCGGTTTCTAGCCAAAAAAAAAGGTCACGCGGTCCACTTAAAATGAGACTTTTTCATATTTTTGCCCCTTTTGAATTTTATTAATAAATCTTCTCATTTTTTAATTTTGAAAATTCACACTTCTACTTAAATGTTGTAATATAATTTATTTTATCAATTTTAATTGTGAATTTTGATCGGATTTGAGCAATTGAATTTTGATCGGATTCTTTTTTCTTTTTTTAATCAAGCGTGCTTTTCTTAGCTAATTTTAAAGATATAGCTTGGTTGTAACTTCTAAAAATTCTGGGTAAAACAAAAGACAGAAATTGATTTGAAAAAAACTTGCTACTAAACAAAATAGTTTTAACAAAAACTTTGAAAAATGAATCGTGCGTGAATGAATACTAAATCACTCTCTCTCCTTTATATACAGTCATCAATATATTATATGGATGTTTTGCCGCACATATCCGTCACTTTGTCATTGACCGTTGGATTGAAATTGAATGGCGTGATTTCACCAAGAGAAATAAGGTGGGGCAAACTACATAATACATTGACAGTCTCAGTAGGTTAGAATGCAGGTAAAAAAATAATTTAAAAGTAGTAAAGTAAGTGAAGACTCATTTATTGTGTCGAATCCAATGGTTGTTAACTAAGGTCATGTTTGACAAAAAGTTTAGCTTAAACTAAATTGTATTTTTTTCATCATGTTTTTTATCTTTTCTTTAAAAAGTTGTTTGTCTTTTCTGAAAATTCAAAAAAATTCAAAAAAATTTATTATTTAAACTTACAAATCTTAACTCAAACTTACACACCAAACACCCCCTAAAGTGTTATTGCTTTAGCGAAAAAACATTAAAAAAAATAAAAATAATAAAAACTAAAAACTAAAGTGTTATTGTGAATACTTTTCTATTAAAAATAAACGAATAAAATAGAAGTAATGCTGATGCGTATAATTCAAATAATATGGTGAGTTTGCACCAAATATGAGCATATATATATATATATATATTGATCCCTTTCAATGTGTTTCTACATTGATGGCCCCATCTTTGTGCAACTTCATCTTCATACAATTTGAAGTTTGAACCAGAGAGTTAGAGAATCACAATACAGCCAAATGAAACCGTCTGTAAGTGTTTTGACGCTTGCCTCATGAACTAAAATGAAAATCACTTGATTTTCATTGTGGATAAAAATATTTCTGGATGGAAAACACCTCAAGAGTTTTTGAAATAAAAATCAAGTTCTTTACTATAAAAATTTTGGTTTTTTTTTTTAATGGAAAATAGAGAAAATAGATTTAGAAATTTCAAATACCGATCAAAAGCGATCTTAAAAAAAAAAAAAAAAAAAAAAAAAAAACCACCAAAGGAACTGATTCCACTCTACAACCCATAAACATTTGGTGAAAGCATTGTCGGATCGAGAAGCATTAGCATGTTGTCGTGCAGGCCAATAAGCTCGTCTCAAAGATCACCGAGCAGAAGATCAAGCTCATACTCCGAACGAAATCGGAACGTTCTTTTACAGCCACCTAGGCAAATAATGCCTTGTTTTCATACTGCAGCTTCAATTAATTTTTACTTCACACTTGTAACTCACTTACAGTTCTAAATAGCCATTGTCACAATTGAAGCATATACATATATATATATATATATTTGTCCATTTTTCGTTTCTCTTCTTTTCATGCTTGTAAAATTACAATCCACTCCTTCATATTAATATTTTACATGTTCTGACATAAACTCTTTTATTATTCCTTCTACAACCAGCCTCCATTCGTCCATCCTTCAACAGTAAACACCTTCAGCCCAATCGGTGTCTTCTCACAACACCTACCAGCCACGTTTGTGCCGGATGGGGAACGAGACTACCTATATATATACACACAAAATCTCATATTTAATATCATATGATAATATTATGTACGTGAACTAAAATTATTGTGAATGTTAATTTTATTTATTAAAAATATAAATTCATATATAAAAAATTGTAATTAAAGTGAATATGAATTTCTTTTTTTTATATTTTCTTTTAAATAAATTCATATTATTAATAATTAAGTTCACATTTATTAAATATCATTTGATATCAGATACGAGACTAACTATAAATATACATACACACATATAAAAGATGTATATAGATATAGATATAGACAGAGACTAGCATATTTTTATGGATTTTATTTATACCTGTAAAAATAGTACAGATGTAGATATAGACTAGCATCTCTTTTCTGGCATTTATTTATGCCAATAAAAAGCGCGTGCTTTCATATAACTCTCTTATTATTTTGAGTTTATAATAATCGGCATATAGTCTCTTAAGGAATTTTAGAAAGAACATGGTGATAACTTTTTAAATATTTTCGGTTTGTAATAAATTTTGAGAAAAGTATGTGAATAACATAAATTTAAAAATTAGTATATTAATATGATATGAAAAAGTAATACTAGATTAATATGATATAAAATTAAACAAAAATTTGTGTCATGTTAGTCAAGATGGAGGAATTTGTATTATGTTAGTCAATAGATGAAAAAATTTACAGTTATTTGGATAATTTTCTCATAATTTTTTTTTTGATACATGACGAGGTATGTTTATTTAAAACAAAACATGTAATGAATCTGAAAAAATAATTAAAAAAACAGTATAGATTAACCAAAATTTTCAATAATGAATTGTTAAGAGTATGTATAGATATGCATAACATAAGCGACTCTTCTACCAGTCATCTTTTCGTTATTTTCAGAGAATATAGAATATTACGTGCATAACCAAATCTAAAGGGGGTGTTCTTATTATTTGTTAAAATTATTATGTTAATTTAATCTAAAGCTTTGATGTTTGTGGAGATAACCTAATATAATGTTTGAATCCTAATCCTCAACCTGAAATAATCGGAAAGGACATAACAAATTAATACCGTTTACTTCATTGCAACAAATATCAAGCGACCTCAACAACCTCTTCCAACCATGGACAGACAAGATCTACTAGTGAGAGTTTGGATGTTATTTGCCAAAATGACAAACCTCAAAACTTAAAATTAGTAAAATAACCTTCTTTCATTTAACATAAGAACGATTGTCTAAAATATATATCGTTTGTTTTTTATCGTTCTTGGTCTTTCCGAAACCATTTTGCTAATAAAACTTTCTGAAGACAATTTAAACCTAAAAAAAAATGTTCAAGTCATTTTGCTAATTAACTCGAGAGTTTGGTTCATCTCCTTAAAACTCTCTTATTTCATTAGTTGGAAAATCCTCAATTCTGACCACAATATATATAGGAATTTCTACTAAACAGAGTTGGAATTTCACACTATGGTAGATCATAAAATAAAAACCAATTTCGTAAAGATCATGTAGTTAAAAGACATTTCGATGTATCATGATAGTCTTCCAGGTACACGCATTCGATTAGACTTTAGAGACTTTTTTAATACGTTTTTGGAGTCTTATGAACTCCAAATGTAGACATGCCTTGGTGCACAAACACTAAAAAGGGAAAATCCGTCGTCGTTCAAATGTGAAAAAAAAAAAAAAAAATCCATCAAGAAAAGGAAAAGCACTTTCAAAAGTCTCTCAATCTGAAAATCTCCTCCTATCTATTAGGTCAAACTTTGCCATCTTAATGTGCAATTATAACCACCATCTCTCGAAGATTTGAAGCTATAGAACCAAGAAGAATTAAGGGTTAGTTTGGAGCAAAGGTTTAAACCCAAATTTTTCAACTCAATTTTTGTCTTTTTTCCCAAAAGTTTTTTGTCTTTTCTGAAAAAGTCAACCAAAATTACTATTTAAACTTAAAAATCTTAACTCAAACTCATACACCAAACACCCCCTAACTCTTTTTAATGATTTGTACAAAAGAGCTTCTAATCTCCATAAATATTTCCTGTCAAAGCCAAAAAATATAACTTATGGTAAAAACTCTTCTGAGTAAACTTTAAAACTTATAATAAAATTTAAATTGTACATTATAAACATCATTTAACATTTTATACTTATTAGAAAACTTTAAAGATGATTTTGATTTCAAAAGCTCATTGGTTCTAAATACTTATTGATAAGTCATAGTTTTTTCTTCTCTTCTTCTACTGGTTAGAAGCAAACGCTATGTCAAATGGACCCTTAGTTTCGTTTGCTGGATATATCTGTTCCCTGGCTGAAGGAAAATAAAGGTAAACCATGATCTACAATAGAAGCAAAAATGATCATGGATTATTTTATAATCGAAATTGATTTGTTTTATAAAAAGAAGATATCATTGAGTACTTATAAAATGGTTTTACGGCATTCAACCTCTTGTATTAATCGTAAGATAACTTGAGTACTAGTAATCTATGCTTTTAAGATTTAAGGCGACTATAGTCAATCACTCACTTTGATATCTTATCGAATAAGAATTATTATATGATTACATAAAAAATAAATATATTATAAAAAATAACAGTATACATTAGAACACATAATCTCAAATATGTATTTTTTTTTAAACTTTTTAACAAATATCGTATTGGCACAAATATATATGTTGAAGAGGGTCTTATATGTATTTGAGAGGGTGTAATAGCCATATTTAAGAAATTAGGGACCAACTGACATAAAATCAATATATTGGGGCATTTTAAAATTATTTCATGCCACATGAAAAAATTCGTTATGTTCATATACGGAAGTAGACGAGATGAAGGGAAGTTTGTGAACTATTTTGTTTAAGTCGGGTTATTTTGAACGTTTAGAAAAAGCGAAAAGCAAAATGAAAAATAATGTAGTACATATGAAATTAATAAAAATATATAGGGTCCTTTTGGAGAAACGTTTCTCAATTCTACATCAAACTTTATCTTTATTTTATTTTTAAAAAACTCAAACTTTAAAAGTACATAACTTTCTCATTTTAAATCAAAATGAGATGATTCTTATGTTAGAATGCTCACAACAACAAGACGAACAAGAAAATATCTATTTTACATATATATTTTTTAACACATTTCAAAATTTTGCACTATTTTTTATATCACATAATTTTTTCAAAAGTCTTCCTCAAATATGCATTTCTAACCCAACCTCCAAAATACCATCTCCAGACATCCCCAAAACGGGTCCATAATTTCAACTCTAGAGAAAAACAAGACAATGGGGGAGAGAAAGTCAGGTTAGCGCGCGAATCATATTGAATGAATGTTGCTAAACGATACGAGTGAATATTAAGACAATCCATATTAAAAGATGAAGTGATATCACTTACTTTTTATTAACATTCATAATGTCTCTAATTAAAAAAAAAAACGTTGATAATGTCAACAAGTTTTCATATTAGGACGGATGAGAATTTTAAACATAGTGGCATGGTTTGAGAACTGAGCCAAAAGAAAATTGGACAAAAAAAATATAGATTCAGTTCATTAGTTTTTCTCCCGTTTGAACAAGGATCAGACTAAGAGAATTGAAGAGAAAAGCTCCAACATTTGAAGACTCCTTTTTTTTTTCCTGACCCCAAAGGAGCTTCCAAGTCAAAAAATAAATATAAAATAAAATAAAATAAACTCCACCAGTAAGTCCAACCCATTTTATGTATTTCCTGGGCATTTTAACTTGATTTTTATTTTGTGTTTTCTCTCCAAAAAAGAAATTATAGAGAAACCCAGATGGAATTTTGGTTCAATTGTGCTTTGTTTTTGTAGATACTGGCAGCTTGTTTAGATTGTTGTTTTCATGAGCTTATGTAGTACTTTCCCAGACGGGTCTTCAGGTTTAGGACCTGTCTTTTCAGGTGAAGTTTTGGAATTTTGGTTCCTATCTACATTGAATATATTTATAGATATATTATTAGATTGTGAATTTACATCGCTAATTTAGTGAGCTATTGTAGTATTAATATGCTGATTTGGCTCTCTTTCCTCTTGAGCTAGTTTTTGAGAGATGAAATTATGAGAATAGTCTTTTTAATGCACATGTTTAATATTTTTGCCTCGCTTCATTTTTGTTTCAGATATTTGCCCCAAATCCCGAAGTCATTATAGATGAGACAACATTTCAATACTCTTTTTGGAGCATTTCTTAAAAAACTTTTTGGGATGACTTTTACCTAGGCTCATTTAACATGGTATATTGTCGTCTAATAATCAGCCTCGTGCTTAATGCTGATCACAATTTATAAAAGGTTAAGAAGCTGATTTTTGTTTTTTGCCATTTAAAAGAAAATCCAACAAAGGTTAAAGGACTACAATGGAAGTCTTTGGCACAGCTGTAGAAGTGTTGAAGTGGGTGGCCACTGCTGCCAACCAAGAGATTAGCTTAGCATGGGGCGTGAAAGACGACCTAAAGAAGACTGAAGAGACCATGTCCACTCTCAAAGCCGTGCTTTTAGATGCCGAGAAGAAGCAGGAAGAAAATGAACAGCGAAAAGTCTGGTTAAGGCGGCTTAAAGATGTCTTCCTTGATGCTTGGGACGTGCTGGATGAAATCGAGTGTGAACTTCTTAGAAGAGAAGTGGTTAAGACCCATGGAAACGTGGGTAGAAAGGTACGCCGTTTCTTCTCAAGCTCCAATCCACATGCGTTCCGCTTTAGCATTGGTCATCAAATAAAGGCAATAAGGCAAACGTTAGACGATGTTGCTAAAGGTAAAGAGTAATATTTCATCTGATAGAACATCATCACGATGAAAGGCAAGGGAGGCGGGAGATGACATCTTCCTTCGTTAGGCCATCAGAAAGACGATCGTGAATGTGCTGATGCAGAAAGACGACAATAACGTAATCTCTGTTATTCTGATTGTCGGTATTGGGGATCTAGGAAAGACTGCGCTGGCCAAGTTGGTGTACAACGATGATAGAGTTACTCATGAGTTTGATTTCAAGCTGTGGGTTTGTTTACAACAAGATTTTAATGTTACTGAATTGACAAGAGAAATTCTCAAACCTTCTATTGGTGCAACTAGTATGATCGACGATAATTTCTCCATGCATCAATCGTTGGAGCAAACAAGAGACATTAGTAGTTGTTCTGTAGCTCAGCTGCAGATGTTCTTGCAATGTCTTGGATGATGTATGGAATGAAGATCGCAGTAAGTGGAATGACGTGAGGGATTTGTTGTCGACAGTGAGTGTTATGGTAAGTAGAGTCATAGTTGCAATACGGAATACTCCAGTAGCCTCAGTCATGAGCACAACTCCTGCGCATTATTTGGAAAATCTGTCTGAGAAGGATTCTCTGTCTTTATTTTTCAAGTATGCATTTGGAGATCAACAGTTGGCTGAACAATTTCTGAAACTAAAACATATTGGCGAGCAAATTGTGCAGAAGTGCAGAGGGGTTCTTTTAGCATTGAAGACTTTGGGGAGTTTGCTTTGCTCCAAAACAGATGAACGTGAATGGATGGATATAAGGGATAACGAGATATGGGAGTTGAAACAAGAGCATAATGATCCTATTTTCTCTGCACTGAGATTGAGTTATAGTACATTGACGTGGGTCTTGAAACAATGCTTTGCTTACTGTTCTCTTATTCCAAAGAACGTTGAAGTGGGTGACGTTGATATGATCAGGATTTGGATGGCACTCGGCATCATTCAGTCGTCTAATGATAAAATGGAGATGGAAGATATTGGGAAATTGCATTTAAAGGAGCTATGCGGCAGATCTTTTTTTCAACATCTCGATGATGCTGAGGAACATTTCACTCTCAGTCAGGGATTTGAAATGCACGATTTAGTTCATGATCTTGCTTCTTCAATCATCCAATACGAGTACTTGATGATTAGTTATAACACTAAAATTATTGCTAATCAGAGAATGAGACATTTCATGATAGATTTTACGGATGGCCATGGTCAAAGAATAATAACAATCTTGAAGAAATTAAAAAAAGTACGGAGTAATTTTCTCATTTACAGAAAGAATCGCGAGCCTAATATTGAGGAGTCCTTCATTTCCACATGCATCTCAAGATTTAGATACTTACAACTGTTTAATTTATCTGGATGTTCTTTTGAGGTGTTGTCAAGTTCAATTGGTACCCTCAAGCATTTGCAATATCTGGACTTGGGTAAAAACAAAAAGATCAAGAAACTACCTGATTCAATAAGCAAGCTACAAAGTCTGCAAAGTCTGTTTTTTCATGAATGTTCAGAGCTTGAGGAGTTACCTAGAGATATAAGAAACTTGGTCAGCCTTAGAACTCTCTACATAACCACGAAACAAACTTCCTTTCCTGAGAACGGAGTTGGACGCCTGAGATTTCTCCGATTTTTTAATATTGAAAAATGTCGAAATTTGAGATCCTTGCCGCATGATATGGGATATCGTATCACATTACGTACATTGTCAATAATTGATTGTGGACAACTTGAGTTGGCAAGTGGACCTGATGAAGTGATTAGCGAGTTGAGTCTTCAAACATTGGTGATTAGTAACTTACCGCTGCATGGAGCTGCTTGCACCCTGCAGTCTTTGATCATTGTTGATTGTCCCAAATTGGCTGCATTGCCGGAGTGGCTGCCAAACCTTACTTCACTTCAGACGCTTAGACTTCAAGATTGTCCAAAATTGTCTTCTTTGCCAAAGGGGACGCAACGGCTCACGTCCCTAACACGTTTGCTAACTTCAAATTGCAAAAGCATTGGAGGAAAGATGCAAACCCGAAACCGGTGATGATTGGCCAAAGCTTGCTCATGTTCCCAAACGTTCCATTGGTCTCAACTCGAATTAATCTGATGATGACTTGGTACGCTTTACATAATTTGTCTATTTTCTATTGTTTCTAGTTTAGTAGAACCTATTCTTCATTATATCTAAACTTCCATATGGTTATATCATGATTTTCTATTTACAAATGTATTTCTCTAGTACATCTGTGTTGCTGGCGTACATGTTCTTGAATGTTGTTCCTTAGAAGTGGGAAAACATTTTATATATACAAGGATAGCTTTCATATTGACAAATAATATTATACAACACCATTGTAAAGAGAATAGAAACCAAGTGTGTCGTGTGAAACCTTAACTTTATGCTCTTTTTTTTTTTTTTTTTTTTTTTTCTTTTTAAATCAAGGAGCTAGTTCTATTAAACTTAAGACTACTTAATTTGAAATTGGCATACTCTCCATTTTTTTTTTCTTATCTGAAAATGAGCAAATGCAATTTTTCCTTCGAAATTTATTAGTGCCATTATTTTGTTAGTCTAATAGTTAAAAGAATAAAGGTTTATTTAGCATTGTTACCCCCAATCTTGTCACCTTTTGGTAACTTTTTCTCAAATTTCTAATTTTGGCAATTTACCCCCTAAACTTTCTAACTTGCTGCAATGCATGCCCCCATTTTGTAATCTTTTCATTAAATTAAATATTTGAATTTAAAAGATTTGCATTAGAGTTCATATATTAGACTTGGGAATTTTTGGTAAGAAATGAGCTTTTCCGTCTTCACATAAGACGTATATGGGCTTTCTGTCACTAATTTAACAAGGAGTTAAGCTAAATGGGCCACATATTGCAACAATGTAAAAATAAGTTCATAAGGAAAATTATTAAAATTAGAAGTTTAGTGAACAAGTTGTTGAATGATGATAAGTTTGGGAGGAACAAAAATACAAAGAAAAACAAAATATTCATTTTACCCTTTTCATTTGATCTAAAACTTCTTTGTCCACATATATGCAGTTCTCTTGTATGCGTTGGGATTGAAGCCTTCAGCCAGTGGAATCCTCAAGTGCCAAGTTGGTGTTAAATTTGATGTGTAAGAAGCAATTGTTTGTCATGTGTTTCAATATAACTACGTGTGTATCTATAGACATATTCATATCAATGTGTGTGCGCTTGTATGATTATTTGGACCGTGAGTAGATTTATGAATGCTTCACTTATGAATATGTGAAGACCATATATATCCTCCTGAGTTATGTATGTGTAAGAATCAATTTTCTAGTAGTTATTATTACAACTATGTACTGGCATTGCTTATGCAGATCGTTTGTCAAAAGAGGATATGAAGTTTGATGATTAGTAGAGTAGAACTTAGATCTTCTGTTTAATTTTTAATATCTCGTATAATGTTTAACTAACAATAATATATATGCCACTTGATTTAAGAACTTTGATTTGCATTATACTTGACTTTTATTAATAACTTTATTCATTTACGTGCCATAATATATTAGGTTCGACACTATTTGATACATTAAAATTAATCAGATGATTTCAATCCTACCTTTCCATCTCTCTTATGCAAAATTAAGTAGGCACATAATGAATGATTCACTTTTCAGAGCAACAAAGTTGGCACATAATCATAAAGCGGACGAGTAGTCAATGCACAAAACGAAGTAATATTGAGCCACATCTACCATCAACAAATTGTGTAGAAAGAGAACCTTTTCTAGTACAAACTATCTAATGCACTAGTACTCTTCATCAAATTCTTTGGGATTTACCATCTAGATGCCTAGCTGCCCATACAAGCTACCTAGTAGTTTCCTGCTTTTATTGGTGATACAGCTAATACAATGTCACAGAAAAATGCTTCAAAAAATCAGCCACATGGTGTTAAATGTCAAAGAAAATGGGTCCCATGCCAATTACTATGTGAGCCCATAGATGAAATTTACCTTTCATTTATGAGCAGTATCGAATGATACTAATACTCTTTAATATTATTATTCATTTTTATAAGGCAAAAGGGAAATTAAACACCATCCATATACGTGTCAAGAATTGCATTTTTTTTTTTTTTATTTGCTTACCTTGTTTTCTCCTAGAAAAAAGTGGGGGTCGGGGAAAATTATACTAGTCGGCTTGACATTTTTGTGCACTGTACTTTGTGAGGGTGAAACTGGAGTGTGTTCTTCCCACTTTTATAAACTCTCATTACTTTAGTGGTGGGCATACGTTGAATCCTTCCTTAGTTTGACAAAAAAACAAAAAAACAAAAACAAAAAACAAAAAACAAAAAAAGAGAGAGAGAGAGAGAGGAGAAAAAAGGAAAAGAAAATAAAAGGAAAAAGAAAAGAAAAGAAAGAGGCATGGTATAATGCGAAAGATGTGTGTGTGTGTGTGTATTCAAAATAGAAATTTGAGTCAAAGCCATGGGCGTCATGATGGGCATGGTTTTAATGGCAAAAATTAATGGGTTGCTTCTCAAGTGGATGGCAAAAGTCCTCATGGTGTTTGTCTTCTCTTTGATTTCTCAACGTGGGTGTTGTGAGTGCAATCTAGAACAAGCTCATTATGTCACTATACCATTTCGATCCTTGCAAGCAAAAAACAAATTATAGATATCTATATGTTTATATAAATATATATTTATGAATATCCTAGCCTGAATACTTGAACTTTAATTGAGAACCTTTTAGATATTAATTAGGTCTTACTTAATCAAATTAGCACGAAATTTAAATTCATACTATCTTTGGTATAAGAGATGGAAATTAGGAAAGAGAAGTAAAATACTTAAATGAGAAAGAAAAAAAAAAAAAGGGTTTGACATGCTTTTTATTTTACCAAAAATTGTTTCATTATATTTTATTTTTCTATCGAATTTCATCTCTATCAGACAACTTAAGAATCTTTTTTTTTTTTTTTTTTGCCCCCTTCCAAATCCATTACTCCAATTTCTTTTCTCTCCACTTTCCACTCTACCAAACATAGGTTTAGCGTCTATAATATAATAGTTAGATCAGCGAATTACAAAGGGTTTGTAAAGAACTAGGAATTCATTATATATATATATATATATATATACATTAATATAGGTTTTCAAAAAAGTGAGATATATAGGTCAAAGGACTCAATTCTCTGCAGATTACTATGTCGTCAAAAGGGCAAAAGAAAGGGACATTACATCCGAAAACTTTGAGCATATTTTGTCATGATATTAATTTTCCATCACCTCAATCAAACACCATTTGCATGTAAACCAAATAAATATGTATGGTCAAAACTATATTACATATTATGATGTCTTCAAGACAATTTTCCCTGCTTTGATCTTGAATATTTTCTTCGTGGAACTCCTAATCTGATGCTTACTAGCTAATTAGTTTATTTAACCAATTGAAGTATCTTCTATATTTCTTTTTTTGTTCTTTATTTTTTGTTGAAGATCTGAAGTTCATTTTCAAAGATGTTTGTGGAGTAGCAATAACGTGTAAATTAACTTGTTTTTAATTAGTAATTAATCACTAGTTTTAATGAGTTGTACAAGAAATGTAGCCTTATAAGTTTAATTACCAAAGAAATTTTACGGACATGAAACTAATAATTTATCTAATTCCTTTATTACCACCAAAGTTCACGAAAATTCCAACAAATATTAAAAAAAAAAAAAGGCTAAAGCATCAAAAGTAGACATCTATATGTGTATATATAATACATATTGTGGATATCACCATGTCTTTTTCTTTATTTGTTTTCACGTTATATATGGCAATTCATAGCTCAAGTTTACATATACATCTAATGGTTTTAGTACGTGAAATAATTGACTTCGAATAAAGGTGAGATTTTGAAAGTTTGCACCTCTCTTACTCTTATATATTAAAGAAGAGAGAGAGAGAGATTGACTTTTAACTAAATTGGTGAAAAGCTGTTGTAATCGTTTTCTGTTTGTGGTTAGGAACTCAAAATTATTGAAACCAAGAAAAAGAAAAAGTTTGAAATTAAAAAAATAAAAATAAAATCTAAAAAAGCATGCAGTACTTGATTCTTCTCAAAAGGAAAAGGGCGGGTAAAAAAGAACGCTTAGAACAACAGTGTACACAATAACATGGTAAGAATATTACACCATCCACCTTTTCAAAATTCCTCCTGTTTCTTTTGGTTAAAATATCAAAAAAAGACCAAAGTTGGGTTTCGCTGGAAATCACTATATATTTTTTATACGTGAAATATTATATGATAATATATGAAAAAATATACCTTGTGAAGATGCAGTTTTCAGCTGTCACATGAAATTATACTAATTTTTAATCATCATATCAAAATTATATAAAATATTCTAATTTAATTTTATAAAAATTTAACAGTTAAGAACTGTATTGTATAATCCAATTATATTTTACCCTCCAAACAACCCTATATCTTTGTCTGAAGCCTCGCAGCTCGAGCCATATTTGAAAGAGAGAAGACACAAAAGAAGCGAAAAAGATGTGGCTCTAAAAAATATAAAACCCTATAAATATATAATAATTTTGTTCAGGCTGGGAAAAGAGAAAAAAACACAGCAATATGAATCCTCTTTAAGCAAAGAAAGGATTCAATTCTTTCTTTTTTTTTCCCTTTAGTCGCTGCCAATATCAGACCCTTTATCGTGGAGCACAAAGTAAGAGGCAAAAAAAGAATTGTAACAAAATATTTTACGTAATATATTATATTATATATATATTAGTATATTTATATATTAATACGAAGATCCTTTATTGTCTGATTATATTGGAGGATAAGAGTTATAAAGAGACGAGGAGATTCTTTTGGAAATCTGGTTTTTGATGAATTAATAAAAGGGACATTGGAAACGATGGAAAGTGTATATATGCTCATATATCTATATATATATATATATATATATATCAGTCCTGTTTAGCTTTATGAGTCGGGTCTTTATAAGTCTTGAGGAAAAATAAAGGAAATGAGAAAATATTTCATTATATATATGTAAAAGTAAGCCACGCGATAGTTATAAAGGAAGGAAAAGCTTCTCTTCTCTGTAGCTTTCTTCACTCGGCATAAGATCTTCTGGATTATTATTTGTACTCAAAGATTTATAAATTTCACTCACGGATAGAGTTTTTAATGCGATACCATATATACATATACATATAAAGAACTCTTCATGCAGAACTCACTCTTGCAAAACCGATCTATAAAAAGAAGGTATATCCAACCATTTTCGACTTGAAATCATGGCACCTCATGCTAGCTACTCGATTTTTTTTTTTTCAACAATTATCTTACTATAACTGAGAAGAAAAAGAAGCTATATGAACATTAGATACTTTTAGTAACAGGGGATTCCAAACTGATGAGAGACGCCTTCTTTGCTAAGATAATCAAAGATAGTTATAGCAGTTCATTAACCAAAACATAGATGAAAATAAAAATATTAATACATTTGAACCATCAAATCATGTCATATTAATAAAAAAGAGTAAGAGATATTATTAATAAGTAAAGCTTGTAAATAAAGATTTGACCGTTAAAAATTGTTATTAATATGATATAACGACTTTTCGTAAGTAATGCTATTAATTAAGCTCCACATAAGTGAGCCCCACACTTGTATCTATATTTCATGCTAGTCTTGCAACTCCCCGAAACTCTAAAACATTATATTTTTTCTCAAAGCTAGCTTATTATTTCATAGAATTTTTCAAAGAAATTACGTCGACATGTAGTAAACGACTAAAAATAGCCAGGTTGCCACCATCATAATAGTGGTAGAACCTTTTACTTTGTTACTTTCCTTTTTTTTTTTTTTTTTGGCTTATAATTATAAAGTACTAAAATTAGAGGGTAACGTATCTAATAATTTGCCGACCATCGTGGCAACACATAGTTAATCAAACTTATATTTTTTGTACAGAGAACATCCACGGAGCCTGATAAGGCTTAGTGCCCTATAAATATTCATTTTGATTTAATAAACATATGCATTTATAACCCCCACTAAACATCAAAAAATTTATCTTATAATCTTATTAAACGTATGTTTTACTTGTTAGTCTTTAAAGATAAAAATTATCGGCTCCGTCACAAACATAGAATGGGTGAGTTTATCATCCTACCAAGATCTCTAGGTGGTTTACTCTATCTTTTTTTTTTTTTTTTAGAGTTCATTGCACTTTTAAGTGTGTTGCAACCTGTAATTAGTGGATTGTACAATTTTAGTTAATATATCGATCAGTCAGCAACACTTTTACATGGGAGAGAGCGAGCTGCCAAGCAATAGTCTTATATATCTACACACACACTCACATGTATATATATATATAAGTCGTTGAATTGACCCGTCCATGGGACAGAATATGTGATGGGAATGAATATGTGTGTCAAAAGTTGGTCCAGGGTGTCATTGTCAAGTCAGAATTATTAAGTAGATTACATGCATGATCTTATATATATTATATTATGACAATGTAATTAATATATTGATCATAAATATGTAACCAGATTAGTGAAAAATTAAAGTTGGTAATGATGATGAGGATGATGACGGCCAGTAATAACTAAAGACCCCTGACGACAATGATGAAGATGATGTAGATCTGATTAGTCATTATGGCGTGTCTGCTCGGCAATAAGTAGTTACGGGGGTGACTTTTTACTAGCCAAAAAAAAAAAAAAAGTGGTTATATAGGAAATCTTTAGAATATCATCTCTTATTTTGAACTATGAATAAGAACTATTGTTTTGTTTGTTAAATTAATTGTGCATTTAAATGTCTTGTTGTATATGGTTTTGTATGTTTAATATACGTTTGGACATCACACTTTTTACATTTAAGTGCATGTATTCCAATTGAATGTATGCTTGGATGTTAACATTTGAATACATCTAAATTAATGTAAAAGTAAAATATGTGTTTGGAAAATTTATATATTAGAATATATATATATATTTAAATGGTAAATAATGTTTATATTAGGGTTTGTTCGAAAAGTATGTATTCAATACAAAACATTAATAATCAAATGAATATTGTATTTATTGAAAAAAAAATCAAATTGAATGGGTGATCCAAACGCTTTATAAGTTTTCAACGATTTGATCTATTGCTTGAGCAGTTTTATATTGTGTACTGCAAATTTTAAGATGGACACTGATAAATGAAACTGTTAAAATTTTAACATAACAATTAAAAAGTAATTCCTACTAATAGTAAAAGTTTGTACAATATAAGGACCAGTAATATGTAGGGTTATTTGCTTTACTTTTTTTTTTTTTTTTTCCTTCTTTTTCAAATTAAGACTAGCAATATCCCTCCATACACACTAGTACTACATAAATCACCATCACGTACTTTGGAGTAGATAATAAAAAATTTTGTAACCATATTAACTTCTTAGCAAACATGCATATCATGAATTTTGGCAAGTTGCTCAACGTATTGGAACCCTGCAGTCCATTTTTTCCCAATAAAAAGAAGCAAAAGCAAACCCTAGCTTTGATAAATTAGGAAAAGATAGAAAATTTGCATTTTGGAACCTTTTATCAATTAATTTATTAATCTTGCTTTCTTGATTGCTTGTAAGTAGTAAAAATATTGGAGATTATCGTGTTTTGGGTTTCGGATGTTATATATGGACGTATCAATTAATTCATTTTCAATTATTAAATAATGAAAATAAACGATTCAAAATCGTTAAAAAAAATTCAATTTACTTATAATTAGCTTAATTTCTTTTTATATTGATTAAAGATTTTTTTTTATTCATTTCCTGACTAAAATTGAGATTGTACAATATGTTTTAAAATTTTGGGAGTTGTATTTCATGAACCGGAAAGTTTCCAAATATATATATTGGTGCCCAATAAGGACAAAATCAATTAATTGGATGCATGCATAGTTGACTAATTAATCTTGACATTATGTAGATATATATATATATATATATATATAGATGGATACATCTGGACCTTAGATTTCCAAAGAATTAGACATCGATCTAAAGATTAATTTCCTTGTTTTGAGGGATATGGTTCCAGCTATGATCAGGTCCTAGCTAAGCTAGTTAAAGCTTTTTTAAATAATATATAATTAGTTAATTTATCTATAAGTTTGACCGTAATATTTGTCGTTAATTATGAGGTAAATATCTTAATAACACCGAGCCACTTGGTCTGGTTTTCCCTGATCTCTTTCCCCTATAATATGATCCACTTTCTATATTATTGGCACAATATGTGTGTGTGTGTGTGTGTATAATTTATGTGTGTGTGTGTGTATATATATATATATATAAATATATATGGCGCCAAGTGTAGTGATATTTGCGGGAAAATTTAATGTTGGTAAGAGGCAAGGAACTAGAAAAGGACATGTACGTGCAATATATTGACTAACTTTGGTCGTAGCATTTTGATTCTATCTAATAACCAATGAAATATTAGATATGGTTCCCTATCTAACAACACAACCCACCAAATTAATATTATAGCAGAATATTAACTAGCCAGGTCGTGAGTACAAACTAAGGCCTTTATTAATGTACACATTTTTGGTTGAAAATTACTAGTCCTGTTACTTTTTTTTTATTATTTAATTTTGGGGCTATAATGCAAGCCATATGGTCTCAAATCTATAATTGTATGGTGACAAGCGTGTTTACTAGCTAAGAAAAATGCTAAAGTCCCTCCCCAGCTAAAGTTGGAAGGATTAAAAAAGTTTGAATCACATATATTTATAAATTTTCTTTATTCTCAATTTTGTCTATCAAATAACGCAAGATTCTTCCCTCAAAAAAAAAAAAAAAAAAACAAAAGCAAAACAAAAACAAACAAACCTCAAGATTCTCCTTTCCTTCTCCAAAATCCTTAATGGACATCTTTTCTCAATAATTAGTTAACCCTAAAAAAATTTCAGTTGCTCACATGGGAGACTTGAGATAAGATCTTGTAAAATGGTAAAACAGCCAAAAACACATCTATGCTACTACTTTTTTTTTTCTCTCTCTTTTTTTAAATAAGAAATAGAAGATCGTCTCACACCCCGATTTTAGCAATCATTGGGTGAGCTCACTCATGGCACTGATGGGATGATAAGGATCTTGATTCTAGTCAATCTTTAACAACTATTAGAGTCCAAACTTTAGAAGCAGACACATTATCTTTTTTCTATCAAAGACTAGAAGTGCACTTCACGGTTTAGACCTAAGATCTGATAATTATGAAGGCATCTATTTACTACTACTTTCTTTACAGTTAACAAATATTTTCATAAATAGTGGATATATTAAAAGAATTTAAACAAAAGAAAAATCAAATGAATCTACAGTGAGAATTAAACCGAGCCAACCTACCTTGTAGATAAATGGAAAAGAAGCGGTCTATATTTTTACCAAAACAATGAAAAGGAGAACTGTTTTACCAAACAAAATGAATAAAGAGTAGTACTGGAAATACAGAGGAAGAGAGTACGCAAGGCAGTCTCCAAAAAGCACGTATGTTCCCTCCAAAAATTAAAAAATTAAAAAAAATTAAAAACACATATGTACATAGATATATATATATATAGGTGTTATCACGATCCTTTTCATTAACGTAATTTAAGATATATATTACATCACGTAAAATAAGTAATACATAATAGTTATTCAAAAAATATTGTACCATGACAATTATTATATAACTCTTTTGTAATTTTTCTCTTTATTATTAATAAAATAGAGTAATAGGAAAATGATAAGGGTACTAAAGGGGTGTCGACTTAGTTGGGATATCTTGATCCACCTGTTAATTTCTATCCTTTCTATTAATTAAAAAAAAATATTGTACCATGATAAATTTAAAAATTTTGTATTTTACAGGAATCAAATTTTATAATATGTGGTAAGTGTTATGTTACTTTTTTTATATTACTATTTCATGTTAATGATTTTAATTACGTTTTATAGATCTCTTTTCGGAGAGATTTTAATAAAACATCCAATATATTATGCATGGATTTTATTAGCATTCATGCCAAACCAACCAGTATGGACTACATATATAGTAAAGCATCAAGTACAACCAACGGATAATGTATAAGGTCTCATAGCTTTCCCTGCAGATACTAGCTCAACTAGTGATAAAGAGAGAAATATTGAATTTTCAAAATTTATGATTGTTTTCAATATTTTTTTAATAAATGAGAGTCATAAATTTCATATATATTTTAAATTCAAAAAAACTGCAAAAATTATGCATATATTAATTGAGGAACATTAGGATATAAAACATTAGATACGAAACATCATATATCGATAAAAAGTAAGTCCTACAAGATTCAACTTATAGATGACATTAGTGCTTGAAGTATTTTTCATATGAATGTCTTCAATTTTTTAGGAATGTAAATATATAATAATATTAGAGATATCAATTTTAATTTCAACTATTCAAATAATAACTCATGTATAATATTTTTATCTATAAATATAATTAATTAATATGATAATATTTTATATAAAATGAACTCTTTTCTTTTCCTATAAAATTGAGTTAAAATGATTAATAATAAGTAATTGACATAAAGATATGTAGGGCCTGTTTGGTGCACAAGTTCAAAATGAAATTGATAAGTTTAAATAGTAATTTTTGTTGACTTTTTCAGAAAAGACAAAAAATTTTTGAGAAAAAGACAAAAGTTTAAACTCATGGTGATGAGTTTGAACTCATCACCCAAACAAGCCCGTATTGGGTTCTGGGAGGGTGCAGATGCAGAGGAATAGGAGACATCAAAGGAGGCGTACGGCGTACGTTTCAGGTAGACAAGACGGCGACATCTATGAATAATTAGTGATAGAAAGGGCAAGAGAGCAAAACAAAATATTGATTATTTTTAAAATTTAAAAAGAGAAACTAACCAGGAAAAAAAAAAATCTCTTTGAAAACTGTGGAGGCTCGTAATTGGAAGAAACTTCTCAGTTTCCCTCTTAACTCTTACCTTTCCAACAAGAGCCTTTTTCTCTCTGATCTCATTTCCCTCTAAAGTGAGTTGCCCTTTTGTACGCTCCACAGGATCATCTAGTGATTTTTTTTTAATAATTTGAAATAATTGATTTAAATTCTGTACGTTTTATGATGAACCCTATGTTTCGATCACATATTCAATTTTTGAAACAACAATTTACTCAAATAGTCTCTAAATTCTTCTAAAGGTAACAATTTGGTTCATATTTTATTTATTTTTTTGTCGAGACGACCCTAAACCCTCTAAATATTGATCATTATAGTCATTTACGTCACATTACGTTAAATTTTTAACGAAATGAGTTATGTGCATTGCATGTGATCTAATTTAAGATGATATTTTAATAATTTAATAATAATTAATTAAAAAAATAAAAAGTCATAAAAATAAAATTCATCGAATTCGTGAACTCGGGAGGACCCAAATTTTGCGAACTCGGGGGGGGGGGGGGGGGGGGGGGGGGGGGCAACGACCGGAGATAGAGGTTGTCGCCAACCTGTCTACAGAGGTAGGTAGGTAGAGAGAAAGAGAGATAAACTTTTGGGAAAGGGTATTTTTAGTCTTTTTACTCCAAAAAATATCATTTTAGAAATTTAACAAAGTTTGACAGAAATGACAGTAATGGCAAAAAAATAGGAGTTTAGGGTTATTTCAGTAAAAAAAAAAAAGAACAGGGACCAAACCGTTAACTTTGAAAGAAATCAGAGACTATTTATGCCAATTACTCTTTCTGAAATTGAAAAACTTGTGCAAAAAAGTATTTGTCTCAACTTTTTCCTCCATATTCTCATTTTGAAAAGAAAAATTATCTAATTTTCAAACTTACTTTGTACAGTACTCTTTTGGAAAAGAAAATGAATCTTTTTGAAATATTCTTATAATGCATTATTCCTAACATCATTTTTTCTCACTCCAAACAACTTTTTGTTTTCAAAAAGAAAATTTTTACACATCCAAACACCATTTTATTCTCAAAAGAAAAGTTCGGCTCCATTTGGATGGAGTGCCCATTTTTTGAAAGGAAAATTTTATTGTTTTAAATAGAAAGACTTTTTATTTTGAGAATAAGATTGTGTTTGGATGTGTAAAAAAATTTATTCTTAAAACAAAAAGTTGTTTGGAATGAGAAAAAATGATGTTGGAAATTATGTATTCTGATAATATTTCAAAAAGATTCTTTTTCTTTTTCGAAAAGGATACTGTACAAAAGAAGTTTGAAAATGAAATAGTTTTTATTTTCAAAATGAGATAATAATGGAAAAAATTGGGAAAAAACAGTTTTTTGTAAAAATTTTCCAATTTCCGAAATTGGATATGTCTTCCAAATAGAGGGTATATATGGCTCTGTTTGGATCATGGCCCCATTTGGATCATGTGTCCATTTTCAAGAAGAAAATTTTTCTTATTTTAAATGAGAAATTATTTTCTTTTGAGAATAAGATAGTAGTTGGATGTGAAAAAAAAATTTTCTTTTTGAAAACAAAAAGTTGTTTGGAATGAGAAAAAATGGAATTGGGAATGGTTCATTGTGAGAAAATTTCAAAAAGATTATTTATTTTTCCAAAAGAGTGATGTCCAAACTAAATTTGAAAATGAGATAATTTTTCTTTTTCAAAATGAGATAATGATGGAAAAAGTTAAGTCAAACAATTTTTTGCAAAATTTTCCAATTTCAAAAATTGAATATGTCATCCAAATATAGGGTTATCATTTAAAACAAGAAAATTTTCATTTTGGAAAATGAACATGTGATCCAAATAGAGCCAAAGTTTGATTTAGATCTATCGGTACATATCATAGCAACCATTGTAATTTGTCCATGACTATTACAAGTTCAATTTATACTACCATCTCTAATGCATAGGTTAATGTGAATTTTATATTTATCACTAAATATGTGAAATATGACATTATTCAATTTTGTGTTCTAGTATGTATAATGCTATTGTCAATGTTGTTTCTATTTTTTGTCATCGTTATTAAGTTTTGAAACTCAAAAGCTTTTAATATTTAAATAATTTTAAAAATAAAATTATTTTAATAATTAGATGAAAGGTCATGACACTAATAACAAAAATCAAATTTAATAATAATTTTGATAGTAAATTTATCACAAAATTTAGCATAATTTAACATTAAAGATAACATCTATTGGAGAATTATTGTTTTTAATTTAAATGTCAAAACTTATTATTAATATACCGATTTAATATTTTATCAGAGATGCTCTAAATATGAGGCCATCCTTACTCAATCAGCTTCTGATTGCTTCTGTTTCTGCCCAATTTGACTTTCTTTAAAATATATATTTATTAGCAAAAAAATTATGATTAATTTCCTCAAAAAAGGAAAGGAAAAAAAAAAACTTTATGATTCCTTAGCCTTGGTAATGTTGAAGACAACGGATAGATGGATGAATTTATTGTGTTTCTTATACGACTCACGTGTAGCTAATTATACATTGGAAGATACTAGAACAAAATTACGGATTTTATTGGTAATCCCTTTATTTATTAGGAAAATTAACATATGCAGATAGATAAGAAGGCTATATATATATATATATATATATTATACATATAGCATAAGACAAAGGTAGATGGAGAAAATAACACAGCTAATAAATTCGTTCTTAGCTGGTGATGACTCCTTTCGATTTGATTGCAATGGACTTGGCTTTCGGCTGTGGAGGAAATATTTATTGGTGGGACTGTCATTGCACCTATATATTCTGCAAACGAGTAAATTAGTTAGACATTCTTATTTATAGAGTTTCCTTCCTAATTAAATGCACAGTTTTTAATAACCTACAAGTTTTTTTTTTTTTAGACGAGTGACGACTTCAATAAATTTGTCGTAATAAGTACAGTTATTCCATTACCAATAAATTCGTACTATTAATTTCTCTACTAGTTTTTATTTGATAATAGATATGCCCATTGATGTATTATATCTCTCTTTTATTTTAATTTTTATTTGCCCAAGTAACAACTTCCTTTTACAATACATTATATATAAATTTTTTTAAATAAACTAACTTTCCAACAATATGAATTAGGGAGAAAAAAAAGTAAATAGTATTTTTACATAACTAATTTAAATTAAATAACATATTTTAAAAAAATTTGAAGTAAATAGTAATAAGAAACAAATTTACAAGATAAATCATAAATAATTTATTTATATCTTGTAAATATGTTATCTTATTGAGTAAATTTTTTGTTTACCTAATAAAATTTTACTTATCTATAAATTTACTACTTATTTTAAATATTTTAAAACCTTACTCTTACATCAATTATTTTTGTAAAAATGCTATTTAATATAATTTTTATGTAAATTAAACTCAATAGATTATTGGATCTAGATGTGTGTGTTCCGCGTTAGTACAAATTTATATAACATGACAAGTAAAATGTCAAGAGGGTTCTATTTTTTTCTTTTAAAATTATCAATGTCGTATTCTACTCTATCTCTTTTAAAATTATCAGTGTCGTATTCTACCTTATCTCTTTTGTGTGTCGTTTCATATCCCGTCTCTTTTGTCTCTAACAAAAATCTAGGAGCTTACTGATAAAAAGGAAATAATCTGAGTCAATTACTGTCCATCAACCAAGACTTGAAGTATCAAATCTTAAACTCGCCTCATCTTGTTTTATATCATCTCCTCTTATGAAAAATGGAAAAATATATTATCAAAAGATCATTAGTGATTAATAAGAAACATTAAAAAAACATAAATCGAGGCTAATTACATTCTTTACCTTTTGATTAAAAGGGCATTAAACTATCAATCAATTATCAAAGCTACTTCTTTTCCCAGAAATTCTACCTTTCGGAAATTTCAATCTCAATCTTCCATGTCATGTCTAGTACGGGATGCTTTTCAAATCAAGATTTGATTTGACTTTTCTTTTCTTTTCTTTTTTTTGCCGATATTCAAATCCAGAAACTAAACCCAACTGTAAATGCTCCGGGACCATTAGATTGCTTGAATTTTCTTATTTTTTATAAGGCCAGGTCTTCTCAAAAAGCTTGAGATTATCATTCAAGTTTTGAATTTGCCCGCTATTTAAGCATGAATATTCTTACGGTGGACTTGGAGTTTTGAATTTTTTTTAAGTAAGAAAATGAGGGCTAAGAGAATCTCTGCGTATCCATAACTTAAAGAAGGCATAAACCACTAGCTGTAAAAATTAATAAACAAATTAATTATAGATATAAATTAATGATAATTTCATTTCTAAAGATGCATTTAGTATACCGGTTAAAAATAAAATTTTCAGATTAAAATTAATTAATTTTTTAAAAAATTAATTATAATTTTTATTAATTTTAAAAAAAATATAAAAACTGAAATAAAAATTTTAGATCTAATATTCAAACGCAACATAATTCTATCCTACGATATATCGTTGTAAAATTTAAATTTTTCACTCTTAAATTAAAAAAATAATAATTAATTAATTAATATTAAAAAAAAAAGATGCCTGTGGCCGTTGTTTCCAATGTCTACATCACCCGGTAGGGTTGACCACATTTTGCTCGTATTGGTGAGCTTTGTACTTGTGATTGGTGCACGTGTCCCACTGTCAGAGAGAATGACCATACCGCGAGTAATCATATCGGTTACCGCAAGGGAAAAAAAAAATTTTGTCACCAAATAGAGTGAAAAAAACATCCCCGTGTCGCGCGTCGAACGTATTTCCCAATTACCAAACAAACAATCAGGACTCACCAACTTCAGCTAAAAATAATAAAAAATCAGGATTCACTAAAAATCCTCCTGTTTGGCAACACGGGCAACGCTGTTATCCAACCCCCCCCCCCCCCCCCCCCCCCCCCCAAAACAGAAAATGTCTCCACATTCCTTCTTAACGAGTGGATAGCACGTTTAGCCTGGATTCAACTCCTTTTATCTCTTTATTCGTGTCTCCTTCGTATTCTTTCAATAATATCATGACATATCAATTAAAAATATATATTTAATTATAATATCTTATTACATTGTTTAAAAAATTATGTTAGTTATACATGTGTCATAATATTATTAAAAAGACATGAATGCGGACACAAATAAGAGAACATATGATCTAAATGCCGTTTAGCATGTGTTTGGTAAGAAGTAAAGAAAACAAGAGGAAAAGGAAAAACGAAATTGAAAGAAAATAAGAGAGATATGAAATATTTTGTTTTTCCTCTATAATGTTTGATATCATGGAATGAGAGAAAATAAAAATATTGTGTAATTACTATTTTATTTATCTATATACATTATTTTAACTTTAGTAGTGTTTAGGTGGATTTTCCTCTCACTTTTTGAGGGAATAAAAAGTGGACCACACTATAATATTTTTTCCCAATATTTTCCTTTCCCTTCTCTTTTTCTTCTTACTAAACAATTAACTCTATCAACTTCCTTCCACATCCTATTTCCTTCCTTCCTCTTGTCTACTCTACCAAACATAGCATTAACTTCATGTTCTCGTTAGTTTTGTTATTTCTTTTTTTTTTTCCTTTTAACTTAATGGTAGGAATTCAAACTCTTTACCTATTGATATTGAATAGAGTTAGGAGTTGGAGTTTTGTAGATTAGAAGTGAAATGTGTGTTTGGTTAAAGTGTAAATTAAAAATAAATTATCATAAAGTAAAAAGTGTAAAATTTGAAATGTGTTCGGACGAAAAATATGTAATATAGACCTTGTTTTGTTCTTCTCATCGTTTTGTAACAATTTTTTTTTTAACAAATCATATTGTTTTGACTTAAAGTAAGTACGCTATGAACTTTTAAAATTTGAATTTCATAAAAAATTAAGAGATATAAAGAGAGATGCAGATTTAGAAGGTAAAATTCTGTTTGGAATGGTTGTTCCAACCGACCCCTTGATATTTTAGTTTTTGTTACCAAAAAAAAAAAAAACAAGTACTTCATTTAATATATCAGAATTTGACACATTAAAATATTTAAAATCCCTTGTAGACAAATAAAGTGCTCTTAATTTTTATGGACTCATATCACTTGTCCAAAATTTCATATCACATAATCAGTTACCGTGTTATTTAGCTCATGTTTGGTACCATTATTTTGATCCTAAAATTACAATCTAATTTTTGTTATTTTCTCTCAGTTTCACTATTTACAGTTACAATCAACAGTTTTCTAACTCAAACTATTTGTAACCTTCCATATACAAGTTCAATTGAGATGATTTTTTTAAAAAAAAATTGCATAAGATTTTGAGACAAGCGAAACAAACTCCATATTAAGATTTTCTTTCTAAACATATTTAAGTTTTTATACCTTTTAACTCTAGCAATTAAAATGCTACACCAAACGCACAATTCAATTTAAACCCAAATAATACAATCGAAACCCTTACACCAAACACATGCTTAATATTCAACACCATCTATTCCAAGCAAAATTTATTTCTGTTTTCATATTTTTTTCTTGAATATTTATATCAAAAGAAGAACATAATGCATTTAGGGCACGTTTACTTATGCCCTTATGATGATGGGCATGATCCGTAGCCGATGTTGGCTAGAAGCAGTATCAGCTATCGGCTATGGTGAAGTGCTTTTCTTCATGAGGAGTGAATTAAAAAGAATGCGATTTCCCGGTATTTCTACTCTGTTATGAGATATCCTATGGTTGGTATAGGTCTCAATTGAAAGGAAGGAGGCCTAAGCCAAGTCTGTTGTGGTCTAATTGTGTGGTACATAACGTTCTAGCGTAGCGTGTTGTTTGCGGAATTTTAAAAATATAAAATTAATTTCATGAAAAAATGAATTAAATTACACGGAATTACATTCTAGAATTAGATCAAAGTATTTATTAATCTATCAAGAAATCTATTTACTTGAGAAATTAAATTCATAACATGTTGTTTACTTTCGAAAAAATTAAAAGGATTGAGAATATAATTACTGTAGTTATGAAATTATACTTAAATGAAAAAATAATTAAATAAGAATAAGAGTATATTTGGTATAAAGTTAGTTACTTCATAATTTTTAGAGATATGAATTTATTTCCATAGGTAATAGACGGGAGACAAGTTTTATCTAATCAAAGAAATTAATTTCCTATTTTTAGGTGGGATCCACGTCATTTCATTCCCAAATACAAAAATAAACATTGGTATTTAAAATCAAAAATTTAATTTATTTTTTATAAATCGGAATTTAATATCAAGAATTTAATTCATTTTTCATAAATTAGATTATCCATTAGTAAACATGCCCTTAGTGCTATTAGGAGTTGGATTGAAAAGGAAATTCTATTGACAATCAAAATCAAAAGAGAAACGAAAGAAAAGGGAAAATAAAATGCTCCGTTTATATTTTCATGTTTAATATTATCAAATTGCATTTAGAAGATATGTATTTTTAATTTTTGTTTTTGTTTTACAAGAACAATATGAAAAATAACACTCAAAACGACCATCGAAACTAGAGGAGAATAGTTCTACAAATGTTTTAACAAGTTAGAACTCATAATTATGGCATTCAAAACGTGTCAAATTTTTGGAAAAAAAAAAAATTCAAAATATAGAGGGAAAAACAATAAAGCCAAGGGGCACCAGAGGTGCCCCTTACCACATTACGTGGATAAAAACAAAATAAAGTTATTTTATTTTTTTATTAATAAAATAGACATCACCTCTTATCAAATGACATGTAATATAAGGAGCCACCTCATACGGTATAAGACATTAGAGGTGTCCCCTAACTTTACTTAAGGAAAAAGTATTGATACTTTCAAATTACGTCAAAACCGCTAATTAACAAACAAAATAGAAATTGACTTTTTTAATTTTTTTTTGAAAAAAAAATAAGCATAGAAACCTTTTTATCTGAGTGATTATAACTATAATACAAATTTCTCCGCAAATAAATCCCCCAAAAAATTGAAAAGAAAGAAAAAAATATTTAGCCGACATTTGATATTTCATTTTATTTTGAACTAAACTGTTATTTACGGTTTGTTTTTTTTTCCCCTTAAAAAGTCAACAAAAATTATAACTAGTTTTTGAAACGTTAACCAATTTCGACTTAAAATTTCCATTTCATTTTAAACTCAACCAAAATACCAAATGCACTATTTGACTCGGTTTGATTGGTACTTGGAAGGATGGAGAGGAAGAAGAACGAAGAGAATTTGAGGAATGAAGAATTGATGATGGAGAGAAATAAAAATCTTTCATGTTGTTTAACAAGAAATATGAAGAGTTAAAAAGATAAATGATAAGTGTTTGTCTAATGCTTCGTTTGGTTCATCAGTTGGAGATGAAATTGTTGATTTTTCAGAGAAAAGACAAAAATTAAGATGAAAAAGTACAATTTAATTTGAACTGAGTTGAAATGTTAAATGGAGCATAATTCTTTTGTTATTCGTTTCTAAAATTTATTAATAATTTTCTTTTGAAGATAAAATAATATTTTTCAAAGGAAAGAGTCTTCTTCCACCCCTCCTCCTCTCCGCCTATTATTATTATTATTTTCTTTTTTAAACAACTGAAAGCTACTTTAGCAATTTCCTGATACGCTTTTGTAGGCTATACATAAATAAATACCAGAAATGTACTGAACTCTGCATGTAATGGTTTTGGAAAAGTGTATTTTTTATATTAATTTAATGTTCTTTTCTACATAATTTTCATATTTTTCCTGAAAACAAAATTGAATTTTCATTCACTAATTTCAATGCTAGAAAAAATCTTCTAAAGAAAGCATTGAAAAGGAAAAAATAAAAATAAAAATTCCAGGCACGTCATGTATTGTGTTTATTTGTTTGTTTTGTTTTTGTTTTTTGTTTTTGACAAAATGAATTGTGCGCTTTTCAGGGAAAAAAAAAACTAGTACTTTTTTTTTTCTATTGAGTAAAATATTTTGGCTAAATAGATTATTATTATTATTTTTTAAAGAATGGCTTATTTTTTAGATTTTTGTTGTGATCAATGTATGAGTATTAGATTACATCACATATTAAATAAAGTGCATTCTATACAAATTACGCGTAGTAGATTTTGCTAAAAATATGACACTACACATTTATTACCGGTAAAATGCTCTTTTTTAATGTTGCAAATAATGTCTAACCCCAGTTAAATTATCTCATGTCGTTTAAAAAATTTAAAATGCTTTTTCATTGATTTTTGTTTGCTTTAGCATCTGGTTAAGGTCATCTCCAACCCAAATACTCTATTTTAGAGTACAGAAACTCTAAAATAGAGTATCTGTCACTTCAAATAACTATTTCATCTCCAACTCATTTACTCTATATCATACTCTAAAAGGAATATTCTATTTATATTCTTTTTTATAATCATTTACCTTTTTATTTTTACCTAAATATTACTTTAAAATTTAATTAAAAAACAAACAAAAAAACAAAAAATAGTTTAGAGTATGAATAGTGATACTTCAAATATGAAGTACACTGTTCATACTCTATATTTGAAGTATGATATAGAGTATGGGTTGGAGATACCCCATACTCTAAATTGATGTAAAACTCTAAAATAGAGTATGGGTTGGAGATGCCCTAAGTTTCAATAAATAACATGACATACACACTGTTTGACATTATTTTGGTGGGTATTTAACACCGATGCCTTTGAAATTTGTCACATTTTGACAATTTGTCTTCTGAATTTTTAATTTTGATAATTTACATTTTAAACTTGCTAAATTATTATAATGTACCTCACCTTGATTAATTTTTCATTCAATTAGTCACAAAAAGTACACATACACCTCGTGTAAAGACGGAAAATCTAATTTCTAATAAAAATTTTCCAAATCTAATTCACAACATAATGTAATTATTTCAAAGTCAAATCTTCATTCTAATGTAAACTTAACTAAATGTGCTACATTGTAACAATTTAACAAGTTTAGGGGGAAACTTTGCCAAAATTAAAAGTTTGAGAGATAAATTGTCAAAATGTGACAAATTTAGGGAATATCAGTGTTAAATACTCTATTTTGAAGGTTGCTTTTGGATTATTAAAAAATCTACAATAAATCAGGGATAACCCTATTTTTGTTAAGCAGATTTAAAAAAATGTTACCCTATATGGTAGGATTTGATAATCATTTCAGGGGTTGCTTTTAGTCTTTTACACATATGCTTCTATTATCATTATGCAAATTTACTTAAATAACCATAACAATAAATAATATTTTCAAACTACCCATTTTATTTATCTTCATGACAAATCATAAAATACGCTTAACTACTTATTTAGAAATAATTCTTTCCTTTAAAAATAATTTAAAATGTTAAAATATTATTTTGTTAATGGAATTTTTTCTTTCAAATTTTTTTAATATTGTAATTTTATGTGTAGAAAATATTGAATATAGAATTTAGTATTAAAAATAAGAACCATTTTATTTTCATGGGTAGAATTTAGTATTATTTTCAAACGACCCATTTTATTTATCTTCATGACAAATCATGAAATTACGCTGAACTACTTATTTACAAATAAATTCTTTCCTCTTAAAAATAATTTAAAATTTTAAAATATTTTTTGGTTAATGGAAATTTTTCTTTAAAAATTTTATTATTGTAATTTTATGTTTAGAAAATATTGAATATAGAATTTAGTATTAAAAATAAGAACCATAATAATAAACATGTATACTAGAGTATTTATTAGTAAAATATATAGTAGAAATAAAAACCATAATAATTAATATGCATAATAAAGTATTTATTAGTAAAAAAATATAATAGGTCTATTTTAATCATTAAAAGTCTACATAACAATTTTATTCATAATTTATCAAATAAATAAGATTATGCTTTTGATATACACAACAACTTCAAAAAAAATTCATCAAACGACTACCTGTTTTTAGACATAGTAACTTTAGACTTAAAGTATAATTATAACAAAAAAAAAATTTACACCACAACAATACCGAACTAACCTGTGAACTCAACATAATTATAACAAAAAGTTTAGTTTAAACTAAACTGTACTTTTTTCATCATGTTTTTTGTCTTTTTCCCCAAAAAGTTATTTGTCTTTTCTGAAAATTCAAAAAAATTTATTATTTAAACTTACAAATCTTAACTCAAACTTACACACCAAACACAAATTTTGTAGTTATACACTGTTTTATACACTGTTTTAAGATATAAAAATTAAACAGGACTTTTTGTAGAAAAGTAATCATGTAAAACTTTGGACGAGGCAGAATAAAAAGAAACACAAATTTGTCCTCAGATGTAATTTTCTGTCAACTTTCTTGTTACACAACAATTCAGCAAAAACCTTCTGTTCATCAAATCAATTCAACAATACACAAAAAAAATTACCCTTTTAAAAAAAATCAAAATAGTTCTGAATTTTCTGATATTTATATCTATATAGGAATAGGAGCTTATTTTCTTGGAAAAGCTCGGTCAGTGTGCCGTTACGTTCCACTTTCCTGCGCGCCAAACACTCCCAAAGTTACAAAAGCAACTCTTTTTTTAATAGGAGGGAAATATAATAGTATTAAAAAAAGCTTGGAGGGAAAAAGAAACAAAAAAAAAAAAAAAAAAAAAGGAAATTTTTAAAACTTTTAATAAAAATAAAAAAATGATAATAAAGAGACGAAAAGAAAAGAAAGCACAGGCGTGAGAGAGAGAGAGGCCTTTCCTTTCTCCTCCTCCTCAGTCCTCCAGATAAAAACCCTTTGTTTGCTTCCACCATTTGGCTCTTTCCTCTCTCTCTCTCTCTCTCTCTCTCCAGATTCTAGAGAGAGAAACTGTTGCAGATATGGATATCGGTCTAAGATTAAGCTCCGACGATCTTTTCATGGCGTTATGATAAGTAAAAAACAAGAATAAAAAAAGAAAGTTTCTTTCTTTCTTTCTTTTTTCTTCTTCTCCTTTTTTGTTGGGTTCATTCTTCTTCTCCGACAAAGAAGAAGAAGAAGATGGCTCTCTTCGACGATTCCCAGGAGCTCCAAAGCCCTCCAATGGTGTTGGACGCTCTGTTCTGCGAAGAAGAGGGCTTCGAAGAGGATTTGGGGGAGAATGAAGAGGAGGAGATTGCGAAAAAGCCTCACCCTTTGGTCCTGCTTGAGAACGACCTGTTTTGGGAAGACGACGAGCTCGGAAACCTAATCGCGAAGGAGGAGCGGGCCTGGTTCGACTTCGACGGCGGCGATTTGAGCTCCGACGGCACTCTTATGGCGGCTCGGAAGGAGGCGGTCCACTGGTTTTACACCGTCAAGGCACATTATGGATTCTCTGCTTTGACCACTGTTCTTGCTGTGAACTACTTCGATAGGTTCGTTTCAAGCCTTCAGTTTCAGAGGGACAAGCCCTGGATGAGTCAACTCGCCGCCGTCGCTTGTCTCTCCCTCGCTGCCAAAGTGGAGGAGACTCATGTGCCTCTCCTTTTAGACCTCCAAGTATGTGTCTTTTTCTGTATTGCCTGTTTTGCACACCACCTGTTTGTGAAATGTCGCACTGGTATTTTGGGGGTCGTTTTTTTTGTTTTGCTTTCTTCTTTTCTTTCTTGGGTTTGTCTTCAATTCGTGGACTTTTTTCTTAGTCTTCCAAGTACGTGTCTTTCTGTAAAATGCCGTTTTGCACTCCACCTGTTTGTGAAAACGCCACAATGGTTTGTTTTGTAATCAATTTGGTGTCTTTTTGCATTTGTGTTTTTAGGTTGAGGAATCGAGATTCGTGTTCGAAGCCAAGACTATTCAAAGAATGGAGCTTTTGGTGCTTTCGACTCTCAAGTGGAGGATGCATCCGGTGACCCCAATTTCATTCTTTAGTCACATCGTGAGGAGGCTTGGTTTGAAGACCCATTTGCACTGGGAGTTTTTGTGGAGGTGTGAGCGTCTTCTGCTTTCTGTCATTTCGGGTATGGAACTAAAACACACCTAGTTTTTCATTGCCAAAAACCTAGTATAAAAGATAACTCTTAGTCAGTTTTTAATCCTTTCATTTGATGTTGGGTTCGAATGTTCAGATTCAAGATTTGCGTGCTCTCTTCCTTCTGTATTAGCTACTGCAACAATGCTGCATGTTATCGATGAGATTGAACCTCATAATCCGGTGGAGTACCAGGACCAGCTTCTGAGTGTACTTAAAATCAACGAGGTTTATATCTATCTAATCACATGACTCTCTTTTACCGCGAAATTGTTGTAAATTCTCTCCATACTTTAGTGGCCAATAAGTCAAACCTTGTGTGATGCCTACAGGAGAAAGTGGACGAGTGCTATAAACTCATGGTGGAAACATCAGGCGGTCATGGATGCTCTCCGAGGCAGAGCCACAAGCGCAAGATTGTATCCGTACCTGCCAGCCCAAATGGAGTCATCGACGCGTCTTTCAGCTCTGATACCTCAAATGATTCTTGGGCCGTCGTATCATCATCATCATCATCGTCATCGTGGTCGCCAGAGCCTCGATTTAAAAGGAGCAGAGCTCAGGATCAGCAGATGAGGTTGCCCCCAATAAACCGTGTTTCTGTGGATGTGCTTAGCAGCCCTCGTTAAGTTCTTTTGTCCTATTGTCTTATGGTACTGTATACTATCTCTCTTTTGACCAATATTATTTGCACTATCTGTTTCTGATGTGCAAAAACACTGTGCTGCTCTACTCTGCTCCAATTATATATTTTTTGGATAAAAATTGTAACCAATCCCATGCAAGTATGTGGAGGCAGACAGGGATGGAAAAATGTGCTACATTTTCATGATTCAAGCAGGGAGATAGTAGAATCGGGATTTTAGAATAATTAGAAGAGATCTGGGGTTTATATTTATCTACCATTCATAATGTTTCCTTTTTTAACTGCTTGTCACACTGTTCTTGTTTGTAGTTGTTGTCAACTTGTGATCCAAAAACATAAATTCTTTTAATATTTTGATATAAGCATCCTTTAATCTCATTTTGGTTGCTCTGCTTGATTGAACAAAGTTCTAAATAATGGAGACAATTTTCTGTTTGTTAAGCTGGTCTGTCATTACCCAAACCAGTTAGATTAAGTTGACTGTGGAGTTCTTTCAACAATTTGATTAACCGACAACACCAGTTCCTTGATAACATGAATGAAGCTGGTTTGATAGAATGATATTAGAAAATCATCATGCCTCACGGGGGGTAAGTCAGACATTTCCACTCTGTGGACCATGTCATATATTAAATAAGAAACTTACATATAGTGTCGATACTATTGTGTTTGTTTATTTAGCTTCATTAAAGCAATCGTCTCCTATTTGCGAATAGTTAGACTAAAACCCATAATTGTGATCACATCATTGTTAATTTTTATCCTTTTTGGGGATGACATTTAATCTAGCTGTGATCACAAATGGGCGTGACTAGAAATGTGTGACTAGAAAACTATCTTATTTTCTTAAAGACTATTCAATTTAGATAATTGAAAGTCTATCAGAACAAGATTCAAAAATACTTAGGCAGGGTATTCACCATTAAAAAAAAAACCAACATAGTCTCATGTCAGATGGTTGTACATGTCCAGTAAATGTAACGTTTCATTTAGATGCATGTAATTACTAATTGATTTAATACGTAACTTTATAGCTTTATGTGTAATATAAAATTATGTGAAATTGTTGGTGTAAAAATATGTCAACTATTTATCCAAATATATATATATGTCAACAGAAATCTTTTATAGATTAATAATCTTATTGTCACACGATATTAATCTTCTATTACAAATGTCGGTTTCTCAAGAGGTGTCATACATAAGACCCTACCTATGTATATATTGCAAATAAAGTAATTGCAATGTAGTGTTGCCTTAAAAGTTGAACATCTTTAAAATCTAGGTTGCACGTTCATGTATGTGCATGCGTGCCTGTGATCTATAGCTGGTGACTGCATATATACATACATACATACATACATATATATATATATATATAAAATATATTGGGGGTGTCTATTGAGTATTGATCTCCTGTCAAAAGGAAACTTGAGCCATCAATTGTTGTCTCTGCAAGTTCAGATTTTATAAAGGACCCTTTATGGTTTTTCTCCATGTTTTCTCCACTCGTTCACGTGAATATTGGGGTTGAATTAATTTTGGAAGGCGAAAAAACTTGGAAAGAAGCTTCCCCAAAATAATGAACTACCAATGACATTTATATCTTTCCTTTTTCCCTAGTTGCTTTCTGCCATTGTTCAAATGTACAAGAAATCAAGTCATGACAAAAGGTGTATCGAGCCCTACACATTTCCTGCTTAAAGATTGTGTGTTCTTTAATATTGATTTTTCTTCTCTCTTTTCTTTTTTTGGGCTATTTTGATACTTGATTTTTTATTTTTATTTATTTTTACTAGGTAGAGAACAGGGGAAATGTTGAAATGGGCTGTGAATAGTAAAGAGTAACTTTTTAACCTAGTGAATTTTCTCTCCCTGTGGTCCACTTCTTTGTAGCTCTCTCCTTTGAGTTTGTTTTGTAGTTTGGCATGAGCTATTTCTTGTCATGATTTGCTCTCCATTGTTCAACCACGCGTGAATATATATACTTGTTTTTCTAGAGAGGGAAGAGTTTTCAATTATAAAAAACCCAAGTCTACAACATAGTCAGAACTCAACTAGATTTTCATAGTATTCGAGGATTTTTTTCCTCCACTGTTTGGTTACAGGTTTATTAGTTTTAGATCCTCCAAAAATCGGTGGAAAAAAAAAGTAAAGAGAAAAAAAAAAAAAAAAAAAAAAGACACAACGGGACAGCTTTTACCTACACAGTTCTTTCTCCTCCTATGTCACTATTTTTCAAGTCCAATAAATCGATTTCACCACTGATCATTGGTCTTTTCTTCAGAAGAATCTAAAAATGGACACAGCATAAAAGCCAAAATAAATGCCACAACCATCTTCAAGCTTCCAGACACTGTTCTCAATTTGTATTTGTATTTGTTTGTTGTTGTTGTTCTTGAATTTGAGTCCCTCTGGCAGGAATGGTGTTAGTTGCCTCATTAATTCTTGTGTTACTACCATAAACTCAAAAACGAATTATCTGCAGCTTTTCTGTCGAGAAAATTTATTGACTGATAAGAAAGCATCTTTACCACTGCCTTGTAGAATTATTTATTCTCCAATTTGACATTTCAAGTAACACACACACACACAATATACATATGAGATTAGTGGCTAGGTTATGAACATGAATACACCCCAACAAGCCCCCTGATCATCTGTCAGGTGGTAAAACTGCTCTTTCTATTCGATAAGATTCTAGATTCGAATCGCTATGGTGAGTGGGTATATGGGCAATCCACTTTATGCGGAATCCATATATCACGTAGGGGAACATGAATATGAGATTAGTGGCCAAGTTATGAACATGAATACACCCAACAATTTGCTGATGATTTGGTAAGGTGGTAAGATTACTCGTTCTCCTCGATAAGATTCTGTGTCCGAATCACTGTCATGAATGGGAATATGGGCAGTCCACTTTGTGAGGAATCCAAATGTCATGCGGGGAATGCATTGACCCTCGGGGTTACGTGGGTGCACCAGTCTCTATCTTGAGCATTTTTTTCGGGGAAAAAGAAAAAGATTACACCTAGAGTAAATATACATTAATTTTTCTGTTCTAGTTTGGTAAGTCTCTTAGAATAATCAAGGAAAAACAAAGTGGCAGAAGTTGATTAGAAGGGGACCAAGTGTGCACTTCAAAATCTGCAAAAGCCAATATAGAGTCCCAAGCCTAAAATACGAAGACCCATCTATTTTAAAAGTGCATATTCTTAAAAACCACTGATACTTGGTCGATGCATACATTGGAAGAGCTAGATTATTAAAATAAATGACTCACTCAACAACTAGATTCCAATCAATGAGAAAGAAAATCTCTGTCTCTCATATTTAATCAAAATATATATATATACATATTTTTTCCTTGACTTTGTTGGTGAAATTCCCTATTCTCAAAACACAATGTACAGCAGGAAGTTGCACAAGATATCAAGGAAAAAACAGTACAACATGTGAGGCAACAGAAGTGAGTTTGAGGAGTGGTTGAGTTGAAAACAGCTAAGATACACATACAGGTTGGATAAGTTTTTCAGAAGTTATTTTTTTTAGTACACATTTGTTTTTTTCCCTTGTTGCCGAGAAACAAGGTAACCCAGAAAAGTAGGACCTGCAGGGAAATTTCAGAGGGGCCTGATTTTTGCCTTTCCATTCACTTTTCCTCTGTGATTTTCTTTTCCCTGATTTTCAGATGCCTGATTTTGGTAACGACAATATGTAAAGAAAAACACCGATTATCTGTTGCGATCGTAAGACTGCTTGTTTTGCTCAGCAAGGTCTTGGTTTTGAGTCGGTATAACCGATTCACCTTATGATGGGTTCATATTTCAGGCAGGTTGCCTTGTTTTTTCAAGGTTAGCTAGGTATGCCACTCCCTATATTCATTATATGTATACATATATACACAAACATATATATATATATATATATATAAGCTAATGTATTTCGATCTTGTATAAGTACCACACCAAGATTGGGATGTGAATTAGAGCAATGTATTCATGGTCCCCACATTAGACAATGGATGGCTTGAGTTTGTACCATTATTATTGTTTTTATTTTTTATTTTTTTAAAGTGTGGTTGTCTTATGTCTAGGAAATTTCCGTCCCACCATCATTGTCGTTTATAAACAAAACAAGAATACATTATTTTAGTAAAGTTTATTAGTACACTTGAAAAGCAATTTAGACAAAAGCGAGCTCATTTCAAACAAATGTCGCCAACCCAATTCACGACATCTTTATTTATTTGTTGTTATTCTAAACATACGGGAGACAATATTTATACAAATGCCTGTCAGAGAAACTAAAACATCTATACGTGGGACACAAGAAATCAAATCGCTCGTCAATTTATGTACACCCTATTACTCAATAAAATGGATGAGTCATTTAACTCTAAAAAAAAACTAATGACAAATGAGGTTTAATTGAGTAATTAATTATGAATCCAACAATATTTTTGGGCAAAAGATAGTGAAGAATATCATTGAATTATTTGCCAACCGACATGTATGTTTGTGAATGGATATGTATTGGGAAAAGTACTATATTTTTATCTTTTTTTTTTGTTTTTTTTTTTCCCTTTGATTTTTGTTTTTTTTTTTTTTCGGTCAAGATTTATGGATGAGTAGCAATGAAAACGAGGCAAAGTTCATAAACTCGTCCATTAAGGCTTCTGGCTTTGCAAGGCCGCCATGTCTCATAGACATTCAATGATCTCACCTACTAAGCAAAACACAAATAATAAGAGCCCCTGGATTTTAGGGTTAAGAATTTAGCAAAAGTGACTCATTTCATTTCCTAATCATTTATAGTATCTGGCCCCGCCTAAACCTCAACCATATAATCTACCATAACACCTACACTAATCAATAAGTGAAGTATCACAAGTAGTTTAAGTCACGGGGAGTTTGACCCAGTTATACGTACCTTAAAAGATTGTTGATCATAACCGTTAAATTTAAATCAGATGGTATGATGTGGGATACTGCTAAGGATTCTTTGAGTAGAACCATTGCCCTTGTTTTATAGATTATACGGTTGCGGTCAATGACCTCATGGTTAGGGCGCAACTCTTGCAGAAGGTCCAAACTAATGATTAGTTGTGGCTCATGGGAGTCTGACCATGAGAGGCATATTAGTAACGGACTCCGTCATACATTAGTCTGATCATGTTAGACCCCGTTAATACGTACCTTATAGGATTGTTGATTGCAACCGTAAGATTGAGTGCCATTGCACTTGTTTTATAAATATTGTCTGGTTTAAATCATACTGTTGCAATTAATGACCTCATGGTAAGAGTATTCCTGACCGTGAAACTCTACGTATTCACGACTATTCTTGGCACGACTTTTGCGGATAAAGATGCCAGGGAAGTATCAGTAGGTGGTATTCCCATAACAAAGAAGAATTTTCAAATGAAATATTGATTAGTTATGGCCCATGATAATCAATAGTGGAAGATAAACTTCAGTATAGACCTTGCAATAAAGCTTCTCCTAGCTAACTGCTGGATAGAACTAAACCATATTTATTTGCATGGCAGGAAGATGTCAGATGTGAGTCTCATGTATCTCGTGAAAGGTTCTTCCCATAATAAGACAAGAACTATCCCATTAACATCTTAGATACACCAGTAAAAGTAACTTCTCTCAAGATTTGACAGTATATTTTTATGGTAAATTGAACACAATATGTGGTGATATAAAGTCACACAAATATATTCATTTTTTTTACATGTATTTTTTGTATCTTTTGTCTTAAAGAGTAGAAAAGCAGGGCCCAAAGCTTTCGAGGCAGACTAATCTTGGTTTATCCCTGTATCAAGAACAAAGACCAAAAAACAAATATAAATAAAAGGTAATTAAAACAAGTAAATATATAAAGTGAAAAATAACAAGTTAAGAGGACATGGCATTGCCTTGGTAGAGATGTTGCTAGATAGCCAATCAAGACCTTCATAGAGTCCTTGGCCAGCTGTGGCACAAGCGGCTTGAATGTACCTGCAAAATTACAGGACAACTAACATTTGAAAAAGGAACTTAATTTATCAATTTCAGCAATTGTGATATCGGAAATTCGTATCTTTTTTTATTTATTTATATATATATATATATATATATATTTTGTAGTGCACTTGGGAATTGAGTAGACTCAAGTTTGGGAGACATGACATGATTACTGAAGGTATATGTGTATAATGTGCATGTGTTTGTTTTTTACCAGCGACGTTGGCGAAGCGAATGCAGGCCAAGTTTATCAGTGATTTCAGACACACTCATAGCGTTTGGAAGGTCTTGCTTGTTGGCAAAGACGAGCAGTGTTGCGTAACGTAGCTCATCCTGCAATAACAAATCCAATCAAAACACTTGCAACAAAAGGTTTCTACAGAACTTACTAGCAAAAGAAAAAAATGAAGAAAATTCCTAAGGTTGTACAGAGATTTCAAGTCATTTTGACCTCGTTAAGCATTCTGTGGAGCTCATCTTTGGCTTCCGAAACCCTTTCCCTGTCGTTACTGTCGACTACGAAGATAAGACCTTGGGTGTTCTGAAAGTAGTGTCTCCATAATGGTCGAATCTGCAGCGAAAAATTGACGTGACAGAAAAGAACGACCCTTAGAAGAGCACTTTTTGTATGCCCAAATGCACAACCATGCAAAAAACATGGCAATCTTTTGGATTATAGAAATAGTGGTTCAGCTGAATAAATTGGTACCTTGTCCTGTCCTCCAACATCCCAGACTGTGAAGCTCACATTTTTGTACTCCACGGTTTCCACATTGAACCCTGCCCGGTTAAAACCCCGAATCAGTAGACAAGTAATTCATTTCCCATTTAAACAGATGAACTTGATTTGTCTAGTTAATTATTGCCAATTCTCTTAAAACAATAACAAACAAAGATAGAAAAGTCTTTTTTCGTAAGTAGGTATAAAACTAGTCGCTTGAGTTCCAAGGAAGGAAATTCTGCTGTTGCACAAGTGATTATTTTTCCCCTCTGATATAAACATATTTTATATATGTATATTTTTTATTCAATCTACTCCTAGTCTTGTTAGAACTAAAGAAGACAAATTAGTTGCATAAAAGAAAAATCAAGTAGAAAGGCTAAAGATTCTTATATGCATCAGAGTTATAACTAAAACCGAGTGTTCGTGGTCAGTTTGATCTATTTGGAAGTAAAAAACCACTTGCCAAATCGAAGTTAAAATGTTTTTTGATCAGTTTAGTTTTTATAGAAAAATTAATATTCATACCAAACCATAAAGACCCGGTTTGGTCAGTTTGGTTTAGCCGGTTTATGTTTGACTAAAAATTCTTGACATATGACGAATATTCAAAGTTTTTCATATGATTTTAAACGTTCAATTCTAACATGATAAAAAACGTTATTAAGATTTTCAACTACTGTAGGAAACACTCAATTAGTTTAAAACCCACTATAATTGCCAATAGAAACCATGTTAGGAAAATCTCATAAAAATTAAATAGGAGTTTTTTTGGTTGGTTTGGTCGTATCAAAAAATCAAACAAAGTGCAAATATTACAGGTCAAAATCGATCAAAATTGGCCACTAATCCAAAAAAAAAAAAGGCAATGATTTAGTTAACTTTAGTTTCTTCAGCCAAAAAAAGAAAGAAAAAAAAAAATCAAATCAAATCAATTTAGTTTGAATCGATCGGTTTCCACAATTTATCGGTTTTCTTTTTTAACACCCTAGTTTCCTAATTCAAGGAATAACTTTACAAACACAACTGAAAACAAACCAAGTCTGATCAACTAGAGAAGAAGTTACCTATGGTGGGTATAGTAGTGACAACCTCTCCAAGTTTAAGCTTGTATAAGATTGTTGTTTTTCCAGCTGCATCAAGCCCCACCATCAGAATCCTCATTTCTTTCTTGGAAAAGAATAGCCTCATGAGCCGAGAAATCGACAAACCCATCTTTGCAACTAGTTCAAACAAAACCAACCATGTCAGAAATACAAGTTACAAAAACTAGCTAAACAACATGATATAAAGAAAGTTTTTTTTTTTTTTTTTTTTTAAAAAGGAAAGAGTTTATTACCCTGATGAAGGATTGGACAGACGAAAAACAAGTGATGGCTTCAAATGGTAGAGAGAAGCGATAGAAATATTGTGTGCTATGTATCATATAACGAGTACAAAACAAAAAAATGGCCTATGGAATAAAGGGCATGAGAATAGGATTCGGTTGAGGAGTTGGAGAAGAATAAAGGGCAAATAGCCTTTATGCTCACTTTTCTCGGGTTTGAGTTATAACTGTGGTCTGTGGGCTATATGGGTAATTCACTTCACAAGAAATCTGTATACCGTGCGGGGATGCATGGCCTCCCCATATTTATGTGTACCCCTAGAATCGTTTTTCTTTATAAAAAATAAAAAAAAAATGGTGGCGGTCATTTTCATTGAAGAGAATTTTGGAGCAATGACTGTCTAGATCATGGAGGCCTGATTCATTTTGCAAGTGGGGTTGAAGAAAGAGTAAAAGGGAAGCCTACGAGTGAGGCGAAGTCGTTTCCTTAAATCATTGTTGATATGGTGAAAGATATCAAATTTTTTTTATTATTGTACTAAATTTATGTCCAAATCACATCTTAAAATTGTAGAGATGAAGAATAACATTGATCCATTCGGAAATTACATGGCAAGTTCTTATATAAACGGAGAATTTTTTAGAATGACAAACCCCGTTTTGTTTTGTTTAGTTTATACATAGAGAGGCCAAGCTTTTGATCTCTTGTTGCTGATAATTCAAGAGTGAATTGTTGGCAACCTTTCAGATATGAAATTCTTAAAAAAAAGGAATAAGAATACACCAAAACAAGTCAATTCTAGGAACAGAATACCAAATTGTTGTGAAAAAACATTATCAATGCAGTAAAGAGAAAAAATTCAACACAATGTCTACAAAATAAAAATCCAGAACGTAGAGGAATACTAATATTCTCCTAACAAGTTTTGAGAAATGTAAATTTATATCTTGGAGCCTCTGCACATTATTTCCCAGATAGGGCATCCTTGGCAGACTGAACAGCCGCGGAAGCGGCAGCAGCGGTGCTAGAGAGGACGTCGCCGACGGTGGTGGTCGAATTGGCGGAGGGGTGGGACTTGATAGTCACCTGCACATCCCTCTTCTGTTGGCATTGTCCTGCTGAGCACTGATAATCTACAGTGTTCACCACCCTTGTTTCTACTTCGCCTTGTTCGTTCACAATCTCAGTCTTCTGATAGCAGAATTTCAATTAACAAAATTTAAAAAAAAAAAAACAAAAAAAAAAACAAAAACATTACAGTTAAACAATATGAAATAAAAATTTGAGATTAGACAATGACATAAAGGATCTAAATAATAGTAAATATGAAAAACTACCTTGCTTGGTTGTGCATCCATGTTTATAGATGATGATGACTATCTCAGAAATGAGCTTTTTTATTTTTTATTTTTATTTTAAATCTTGAGCTTCTTTTGGGGTTATTGAAGGATTTATACATTCTCTTTTGGTTGTCAATTACTTGGTCTTGAATGGACTATTATTTAGCCTGATGAGCAGGGCATTTTGGCATGTTGTGGTCTAGTGCCATCCACATGCCACTCGTTTTTAGGTCTAACGGTTTGTCCCTTTATTTTATTTTATTTTTTAATTTATTTTATTTCTGACATGCAACAATAATGTATTTTTCTATTCTCAATTTAGGAAAGAAATAAAGATATCTCTCTCTCTCAAAAAGACTACAAGAACGAAAAGAATAATCTAGTTCATGAATCATGCAAGGCAGTGGTCGTCCAGAAACTTGAATCAAAAGCATGCTGTACTGAATTATTGAAAAGTATAGGAGAGAGAAAGACGAAATAAAATCATGCCCATTTAGATCATATATTGCATTCGAGTGCAAGCCTTCAGTTTGGATGAAAATTACATTTGAATGTTCATTCAAACTGAATGTTACATTCAGATGTGGAATTCGAATTGTGTATTCAAATTTAATTTCACTCTAGTAGTTGGCCAAGCAAACGGATCTTGTATTAGAATTCAATAATAATTGTTAGAATGATTCATCCAAACACGCGATTAGTAATGCTTACACCATTTTTGGTTCGAAACAGAGTGAGAAGGAAAAAGATCAAAAGGGCAATGACATTAAAGAAACATGCAAAGAGCATGATACAAGATCAAATCATTCGTTACACCTTTCTAAGAAGACGGACATTGCAAGCTAGAGCTGCTCTCAAACAACTCTGTATTGTGTGCAATTCCAATCCTCTCCTTGCATAAAAATTGTTCGAACTACATCGGACAAGCGAAACATGACCGAAGATATGTTTCCCGAAATTTTTAATGACGACGGGTTTTATCCAAAAACAGAACTGAGAATGTACTATTCTCTATAAGCCTAAGGTGGATGATCAGTGTGTCATAAGGGGTGACCCACTGCAATAAACATCAGAAGCATCAGAAACTCTTTGCCTTGAAGACAAGGTGGTGGCGCCAGCAGCATCGAAGTCAAGGTTGACGATGTTTTTCCTCTTCTGGGATTCGGAGCTCGTTCTCTCCTCCGAAACCTCGGGAATGGGGCTCAGGATATCTATTTCCTTGGTATTCTGAGACACCATGGCTTGAGCTTCAGCCACCACGGAGGCGTTATCATCTGTGGCATACAGAATCTTCTTTATAGCCCCGACAACCTGTAAATTCAATTCGATACCGATCATCAATTATATCTTGTTCCCATCAACAAAAGGAAACGAATAGAAGGACCCAAAAGGCATACAGCTAGATGTTCTATTTCCGGGCTCTGACACAGTATCTCGATATCCCTCAACTTGGCAAAGTAGAAATCCCGCTCCTTCTCAAGGCTATCAACCGACAGTTTCAACTCCGTGATCTGAATCAACATACTTATTAGATTAAATTCAACTTTCTGAAGCAAAAATTATAAAACGCTGCGGTAATCATCGAAATTTACCTGTTCATCATATGCAGGGCCTCCACTAGAAGAAGGCCGTGAGGACTTTCCTGATTGATTCACAGTGTTGACGGAATTTGTTTCGTTTCTTCGAGAATTGTGGTTGGACTGAGCTTTTGGAGCAGCGGTTGTGCCCTTTGAGGACGGCTGCGATTGCGCAGCTTTCTTTGTTGCTTCTTTCCCTCCCTTGCAAGCTTCTCTCCTCTCCAAGGGATTGTAACTAATACAGCCACCAAAATTCAACACACACGCACACATATATATACAAGATCTTATTTTTCAAACGCATCACATAATTGGCAACACTGCTAAGGTTTTTTCGCATTATCATACAATTCCTCAAACATTATCAAAACAGAAAAATACGGGTAAATTGTATACCTGTAAGTACCTCCTCCATTGACAGAGTCGCAGTAGCGCTTCATCCATTGCATGAACTCCAAATTATCAAGAGGCCTTCCTTTAATGAGCTTGGCCACCTCTATATGCTAAAACATAACAACAAATTATCAAAAGAACAAAAAAACAGCAAATTTTTTTTTTTAATACCAAGTGCAAAAAAATACAAATATCAGACCAATCTTGAACCAAACAACAAGGGATAAAAGGAAAGATACACCAATTTTTATATATTCTTGGCACGAAAAATACAGAATCGGAACAATCTTGAAGCGAATAAAAAGGACAGAAGAGGAATCCAGATCTTAAATCTTGCGAAATGAGATAAACAAACCTTAGTGATCTTGAGTTTGTTGAAAACGTCTTGAAGAACCTTATAGTTTTGGATCATCTCGTATTCGCTCTTCGCGTCGAAGTTCACCTTATGCATCGGCACCATCCCCGGATGAGCGGCGTCCATCAACTGACAGTGAACCGCACCCGAACACGCCTATCACCACACAGACACACACACACCAAAAAAATTAAATAAAAAAAATTTCTCACCAATTTAGAAAAAAATTGATAAAGCTAGGGTTAAAGGATGAGAGAGAAAGATAACCTCTTCGACTTTGGAGAGGCTGAGATGGAGAGTGGAGTTGATCCAAGCCAAGATCTCCGATCTTCCGACGAAGTAAGCCCCGTCCATCATACCGATGTTCGTCGCCATCTCCGATCGATTTTCCGATGATTCTCTCTTCGTCTGAGACTTTCCTTTTCTTTCTTTTCTTCTTTCTCTGTTTTTTCTAGAGGGAGAAGGAAGGTGTGTTTTGAAACGGCTAGTTGATGTTTGGAGAGAGAGAGAGAGAGAAAGGAATGAATTTAAAAACAAGAAAGGAGCGGGATTTTTAGCGTTCAAAAAAATTAATATGGACCCAAACAGTCCCTTTCCTAATTAGGGCTTGGCTCTGGGCTTGTTTGTCTGGCCCAAAATAAAGCCCACGTGCCAGTCTTGTCTTTGACCCCCTATTAGGAGTTCCTCAATTGTTGGACATGTATCTTAAGGGGTGTTTGGTGTGTAAGTTTAAGTTAAGATTTTTAAGTTTAAATAGTAAATTATGTTGAATTTTCAGAAAAGACAAAAAACTTTTTAAGAAAAAGACAAAAACTTTTTGGGAAAAAGATAAAAAAAAGTTTGAAAATGTTAGTTTGGACTTATCAACCAAACACCCCTTAAATCTAAATAAGTATTAAGAGACGGCAAAAAAATAAAAACATACCTATTTAAGAGGTTGTTTTCACAATTTGTTCTACATATTTTTGGATTAATTGTAAAAATTTCTCCGAATTATAGGTTTTGTAACACTTTACTCCCCCAAAATTCAAAATATAGCATCTGTTCTCCTGAACTTTGAAAGCATAACAGTTTTACCTCACACCGTTAGTTTTTTGACGAAAAAACTCATGTGACGTGCACATAATAAGAAAATTAATTACAAAAATGCTTCCTAAATTATAGGCTTTATACACTTTACTCCCTCTGAACTTTAAAACATAATATTTGTTCCCCCGAGCTATACTCCGTTAACAAATAAAGCTCTTCTATATGAGTTCATTTGTGTTTAATTTTTTAAAATATTATTTATTATATTTCTTATAATTTTAATCAAAGAACTTAAAATTTCCATTAGAATAGAGGCTAAAATATTAATAATGTATTTAATATCTTAACTAACCATGCTTAATATTTGATATGTATAATTTCCATCCAATCAAAGAAATAGAATATGACTAAATTTGTTAATGGAATAAAGATTGGAGGAATGAAGGTTATGTCTTGAAATTCATGAAGTAAAGTGTTACAAAGACTGTAATACTGGGAGAGTTTTTGTAATTAATCCTATATTTTACTTGTCTTACCTTCATCAATTGATATTGAAATATCTAACAAATATATTTAAAATATTTTACAACTAGCAAAAATTAAGAAGTTGTAATATAAAAGGTAATAATTATTATGATAATTATCTTGCAAATATGTTATTCTTAAAATATTTTTAAGATTCCTTTAAAAAAATATTTTAAAGAAATTATTTTATTTTACATTATCATAATTATGAGAAAAACTAGATAAATAGACAATATTTAAATATTTATTTAAATAAATGGCCGATTTTTTTTTACTTAAGAAAATGACTGTTAATCAGTGATTGATTGTAATCAAAATATAAGTAATTGGCCATAGTTAATCAGTGATTAATTATAATCAATAAGTAAAAAAGACATATTAATATTGATCAATAATTGATTGATTATAATCAATTAATTAATCATTTAATCACTAACTGATATATTTTTTTTAAAACAAACATTTTCTTAGTTTTATGAAATTTCGGTCATTTAACTATAAATCTCTAATAGTTATATGGTAGTTTGAAATTAGTATTTTCTTTTTATCATGTAACAAATTATTCGAATATTCATCACCAAAAAAAAAATGTATGATGAGACTTTTTTAATTATTAAAACAAGGCATGATGGCTGAGTAGGGAAGCGGAGGGGTGCACTAAATTTGATGGAACATTTAATTTTTAAGCTGTGTTTGGTGGGAGGGAAACAAAATAAGAAGAAAAGATATACGTACATTGATAGGTGAGGAAAATAGAGTATTTGAAGGTGAGATTCAAACTCTATATGTATAACAAACTTAGATGTAGAATTTTATTAAATTATATCCATAATCATAATTTTTCTCCTTTTGTGTTTGATATAATTTACTTATCTAGTTCTTCGATATAAAAATTTGGAATTTTCTTCTGGAAAATTTGAAATCTTGTACAGTTTTACCCAATCAATTCTCTCATGTTTTCTCACTTGCAAACAACTTTATATCCTAAAATTCTTCTATTAATCCTCTTGAGTCTATCTTAGGGTGAAGCTATTCATAACTGAATGGGGATTTCCGTTCTCAGTGAATTTTATTTTATTTTATTTTATTTTTGAAAGGGATGAGTTTTTCTTTTTTACAATTTTACCTTCAAAAACTTTACATTTTTATCAGTTCGTTTTGCCGATGAGTCTATCCCTCCTTTTTACTTTTCTCTCTTGCCAATAAAGCTCTTGCGTTAACTTAAATAAGTTTCTTAACAAAATATTGAGAAAACAAAGGTTGAGATCTAGAACTATTTCTAACGTAGTCTTTTGTTTTTGCCTCAGAAATATAAAATGTAGTGGACGTAGATCTTAATAAACATGTAACATGCGAATATTTATTTTGGTCTAATCAGGTAATTGACCAAGTTTTTTTTTCTTTGTTAGCAGTAGTTGACCAAGATTAAAAACTAGCAATTTCTCAAAAAAAAAAAAAAAAAGATTAAAAACTAATAAAATTATTACGTTGGAATTTTGACTTTTCCGCCTTACTAGACCATTGCAAAGTCCAATTAATATACTATCCGTCAAGTGGCATAGAACGAATATGAAAACAAAAAACAGTCGAGACTTTTTTCTTAATTATTTTTTAATGGAAAGAAATGAGGCCAGATAGTCGATAAAAAAGGGGTTGGAAGTGAGTCGTATAATAATTGAAGGGGCACTAGTTTAGTGATAATTTTATATTTGCCACAGTAAATATAAAAGTCGAGTTCCCATCTCAAATTCGGGAATAAAAAAAGTGAGGTATAAATTAGCAAATATAAATTAGTGTCACACAACATCGTCTAAACCCATTGATCTCACACAACTGAAAAAAAAAAAAAAAAAAAAAAAAAAAGGAGAGAAAAGGAAAAAGAAATTGGGACAAATAGACCTATGAGTCAATCATACATACATCTCTCTACAAAAGGGTCCAAAACTATCATCAATGACCCTAATAATAGTGTGAAGAAGAAGTCGTAGAAGGAAATTTCTCAAGCACTTGTAGCACATCTTTCATTGAGGGCCTTTTTTGTGGTACTGGTGATGCACAATTGTACCCCACCTTGAAGCAAGCCAACAAGGCCTCCTCTTTGCCCTCCAACTCAGCTCGGATCGCCACATCAGCCATCCGCAGTGCCCGGTTCTTATCGTCTACCACAATGCCGGGTCCTTGACCCGATTCGTCCAAAACCACAACTTTCCCCGTTAGTAGCTCAAGCAAAATTACCCCAAAGGAGAATACGTCCCACTTCGGGTTGGGCTTTAGGCTCCTAAGCGACTCCGGGGCATGGTAAGGCGATATACCGAAAGCACTAGGGCTCGGACTAGGACTCGGGCTCGGCCCGGGTGCAAAGTCGGGAAAGCTATCCCGCGAAGCCGTGGACCTCTTGCTCCCAAAATTCCGGGTCGAGCCCCAAATTTTGTAACTCGATTCACCATTTACGAGCCTCTCGAGCCCGAAATCGCCGATCTTGGACTCCATATCGGAGCCCAAGAGAATGTTGCTGGGCTTCAAATTCCCATGCACGTGCTTCTTCTCGTGGAGGTACGCCAGCCCACGAGCCACCCCCTTGGCTATCTTGAGCCGCGTCTCCCACGGTAGATGACAAGGAGAAGAGCCCACTTTCCCTGCATATAACAAAAGCAAAAACAAAACCAAAATTGTACATTTTCAAATCACACACCTCTCAAAAAAAAAAAAAAAAAAAAAAAAAAGAAGGTCGTTTTTCAATCAGGCGCAAAGTTAGCAGTCTATCTGGCACTACACAACGAAAATAAAATGGAAGGGTCAACCATCAACTATGTGATGGGCATTGAAAACGACACCAACAAAAAGACACTGATATATATATATATATATATATATGTGATGATTTTTGTGCTATGCTTTTCTACTATTAGTGGTACGTGTATCGCCATCAATACCGTAGACCCTGAAAAAAAAAAAAAAAAAAAAAAAAAAAAGGTCCAAAGGACTCGAAACCAGTAGCCGATTACAAAACTCGCGCCCCACAAAACTCTGTACCGCTTACATACGGTTGACTTCGCCAATCCCAATGCGTTACACACCCTTGCACTTAGCAGTTACACCTACTCCACCGCCAACCAAGAAAAGTAAGAATAACCCCCCCCCCAAAAAAAAAAAAAAGGTGGAAAGGCCAGAAAAAAGTTCCCCGGTGCACGTTAGCAAATACCACACCAAGCTACTAACATGCGCGTAATTAAATGGGAAAATAAAAGTGACGAAAGTACTCTCTATGTAACGGTCATTGACCGCAAGGCTGAAAAAGGAGAATTACAAAAAGTCTTCGGTTATATGTTATAAAAAACCACTGCTAAACGTGTGCATAATCAAACCCCTAACAAAAATAAAATTAAAAAAGTATGAAAAGATACTTTCTAATATAATGATAATTTCATATTTGATTTTATTAAAAAATACAAAATTTAAATCCGTCGCTTTAAGTTATAAAAATGAAACAAAAAAAATTCTATAATAGGAATTGGCCGTCAGTTTTTAAAATAATTAAACTTACGTTTAGTTCGTCAATTAAAGAAAAAATTTTTAAGTTAAAATTTATTAAATTATTAAAAATTAATTACAAATTTTTTTAATTTTTCAGAAAAAAAAAAAAAAATTGAAAATTTTTAGTTTCGATTCAAACATCAAGCAAATTATAAAAAAGGCAAAAAAAATATTCACAAAAAGTTTCCGGCGCAAATTAGCAAAACACCATAATAACATGCTAACGTGCGCAACAATCAAAAGTGGGGGGAAAAAAAGAGGGAAGGAAAGAAACTCACTGTATCGGGCATTGGACAGGCTTCCGTTGGGGACAAAGTCGTAGATTATGAGCTTCTCGTCAGACCCCCAATAGAACCCACGAACCCGGACCAAGTTCGGGTGGACCAGCTTAGCCACGACCCGGACCTGGTTCTCGAAGTCCTTGAACCTCTCCAGGCAGTTCTCCCCTATCCTACGAACCGCCAGCGTGGTCCCATCTTCCAGCACCGCCTTGTACATTATGCTCGACCCGGTGGCTCCCAATATGTACGCCGACGCCTTCAGCAGCGTCTCCAGCTCCATCTCCTTCTCCCCATCGACGGTCACCAGCGTCCCTCCCTTCCTCTGATCCTGCTCTCTCGTACGTAGATTCTCCTGCTGATCAGCTTCGTCGTCGTTCTCCGACCCTCCGGTGTCGTCCGACGACGAGCTCTGCTCGTCCTCCGCTCGCTTCCTAAGACACGACCACCTCGTAAAGCCTCTTGACTCCGACGACTCCGACGACCAGTCGTCCAACTTCGCCGTACTAGCTTCGTTCTTCAACGTTGCCTCAATCTTCTTCTTCTTCCTCTTCTTTAATCTGTAAATATACAAGAAGATTAAAGCTATGATTCCGACTCCGACAATGTCTCCCGCCACAATTCCCACTATCGTCGCCGGTTTAAGCCCGTTTCGCTTTTCCCCGCCCGGCTCCGAAGCTGACCCCGGCGATATACTTACCGGGTCCGAGTTAATCGTCCTCGGAATCGCCGCAATCGCCGGAGGAGACGTCGGAGAAGAAGAAGGAATTGCCGGACACGGCTTCCTAGTCTGGCTTCCGCAGAGATCGGGGTTCCCGTTAAACGACGTCGCTTTCTGGTTGCTGAAAACGGGAGTCGCCGGAATTGGACCGGACAGCGCGTTGAACGAGAGATCGACGACGGCTCCGGCGGGAATCTTCTCCCCGAATTCAGGCGGAATGGTGCCGGAGAGCCTGTTGTAGGAGGCGTTGAAGTAGCGGAGGCTGTCGCCGCCGAAATCGGAGCGGAGCGAGCCATTGATGAGATTCGACGACAGATCCAGAACCTCCACGGCTCGGAACCCGCTCGGTAAAACGCCGGAAAAGTAATTGTTCCGCAAAGAAACCGAAGTCAGGTTCGGCAGAGAGCCCAGATTGGCGGGTAATTTTCCCGCCAAAGCGTTGTCGGAGAGATTAAGCGTCTTTAGATTCGAGGAAACCAGGGACAAAACCTCCGGCAGTTGGCCGGAAATCCAGTTGTTGGACAAGTCAAGAAACCGAAGCTCCGAGCTATTGAAGAGCGAAAATGGGAGAGAGCCATTGAGAGAATTGTTGGAGAGGTTAATTATCTGGAGGTGTTGGATAGTGCCGAGATCGGAAGGGATGGGACCGAGGAGCTGAGAGTTTGGGAGAGACAAACCCACAACGCGATCGGAAACTCCATTAACGCCGCCGCAGAGAACTCCACGCCATGAACAGGGCGTTTGGTCGTTGTAGTTCCAGTTTTGGAGGACGAGAAGAGGGTCTCTGAGAACAGAGTACTTGAAAGCGAGTAACGACACTCCGTCTGAGTTCAACCCAACTGATTGAACGACAAGATCAAAACCAACAACTACAAGAAGAAGTCTAAGACCAAATAGAGTAGTTCCACTTCTCATGATTTTTCTCCACAGTGATTCCACATTTCTCTTCCCCTATTGAGAGAGAGAGAGAGAGAGAGAGAGAGAGAGAGAGAGAGAGTTAGGGATAGAAAGAAGAGAGAGAGAGAGGCCAACTGGGATTTATTATGGCACAGAGGAGTCCATGTGATACTGTGATGTGATACTCAATTAAAAATAAAAGAATTCTTTCATACTCCGTTTTAAACCTTCAGATTTAATGCAAATCTCGTTATTCTAATGTTAATAGTAGTTTACCAACATTAATATTATTTGTAATGTATTAGATTTAGAAAGGAAGGGGAAAAAAAAAAGAAAAAAAAAAAAAAGAAAAAAGAAAAGGTGATGAGATCAGAGATACACAGCTCAGAGAACCAAAACTACAAACCAATGGGGGGGGTCAGAGATTAAAAAAGTGTGTGTAAGTGGGAAATGATTAAATGATGGCGCAGAACAGATTGTTTTGTGCTCTGGTCAGTGCTCACTTTGAAGAAACAGAGAGGAAGGGCTAATGTGTGTGTGTGGGAATCTTGATATTTGGCTAGATGACATGAAGAAGCAGTTGAGAAGAAACTCATTTCTTAGATTGACTTCACATACTCTTTGGCCTGTTACTACATTATTCATGTGTGTACATTTGTTATCATATGACTGGCCTTACTGTATGAGTCATATATATATATATATATATATATTTATAAAAATGCACATGTAGGAGATTATTAATTATTTGTCAAATCTGCTGCAGGAGAATTGTTTTCAGAATTAAAGAATTGAGTAAAACATCTCATCTACCTTAAAAAAAAGACATTATAATAACTGTATTTTTATTTTATTTATAGATATTGTTAGCTTACTCATTGTATTAACTTTTCAACAAGTCGATTTATGATTTAAAATAGTTTTAAAATACCACATATCAATAAGATAAAAATACAGCTTCACCTATAAGTTTTGTCAATTTCCTTAGACATGAAGTAAAATTAAGTTAGCGGTAGAATTGAAATATCATAGACATTAATTATTCATATACGTGCTCGATATTTTGTATATCTTTTAGGTGTCTTTTATTTGTGAAATTTAGTGTACATTATTTCTTCTCGTGCGTTATTTAATTTTACTGATGGAACTGATTATTTATTGACGTCGAGTTTTTTGTCAAATGAGGTTTTGTGTGTGCATTGATTATTGTATTGCTTTTTATTGGAATATAATTTATATTTTTTAAAAAATATATATATAATATTTTACAAATTGCAAAATAATGACATTATCACAACATTTATTATGTATTATTCAGCACAAAACTTGGAAATCATCGCAATAATTATCACGTACGTAATTATACTATTCTTAAAATTACATAAACAAATTACGTATAGGAATAATGAGGGAAGTATAATAAAAAATGTACCAAGAACGAACATTAAAGTGGTGTTGGCAACATTATTGCTTTGGGGGGGGGGGTCCAAAATAACATGTCATTGCAATAACATTAATTATTGGAATGGTCACTCATTTTAGTCTGTATTTAGTGCACCACCGCTTTTCATTTTTTTTGAATGAAAAGATATTAGGTGATTACATCATTTTTAAATTTTCAGCCTTATAAATATAAATTATTTTTTCTAAATATAATAGAGAGACATGTTATTTAAATTAGTTTCTCTTAATCGATCATTCATGATACATCATGTTATTATCAAACCAGATTTCAATAGACAAAGTTAAAATAAAGTCTAAAAAATAATAATAAAAATCGATCCACATAAATAAATAAGAGAAGCCCAATAAATATATCCATCCTTATCTACCCGTGTCACCGCTCTTCTAATTTGAATACACCATATCTCATTCTTTAAGTGATGTCGTCATGACTTGTCTCTGTAACAAACGAGGTGCACACGAAAACTTTAATTTTAATTACATGGTGGTACCATGTTTTAGGTATGACGATGCTGTACTACCTCAATAATCAAAATAAACTACAGTCACATCTGTTTTGTTTTTTGTTTTTGTTTTTGTTTTTGTTTTTTTTGTTTTTTTTTTTTTTTGTTTTTTTTGGTTTGATTGTGATCCTGCCTATGTTCCAATTAAAAATTTTCAAATTTTTTTTTCTTTTTTTTTGAAGAAAAATTTTCATTCAAATTAAAATTAGGTACAAATGTTAATATTAAACATGAAATAACCATATTATACAAGAGACATAATTCTCTATTAAAATCAATTTCATCAGTAAAATTTGATAAAACTTAATAAGGAGGGCATAAGCCGAAAACCAGTGACAGGAAAATTCATCGAATTCCTTAGCAATCCTATAATCGAGCATGTATAAAGCTTTTAAAAAAAAACATCTATAATTGATGGAATACTCCGATCGATCAAGAAACAGTCACTTGCAGTACAAAAACTGCAACAAACTCCGTATATCCCTAATACTAACGGAGTTCATAGACATATACCGCTTGAAAATAATTCAAGTAGAACACAAAAAAAAAAAAAAAAAAAACGGAGGTGGGAGAACTACATCCTTTATTACAAAACTAAAACTTAAATACAAAAACAAAGCATGAATATAAAATAATATTGCACGCAAAATTCTCGCCTCATGTGAAACAACCACTATGGCACACGCTTCAACTCAAAGGAAATCAATAGACTCGATTGGAGGTAAGAGATCGTCACACCAACCATTGGATTACCAAGGCCTCGCTGGGTCCTAAATCGTTGGAATCTTGCATGTTAGATTTGGTCGAGAAACTCCCAATTAGGACCCTCCGACTCTATCCCTGTTGAGATCATCGAACTGCCGATCGTCTTCGCTAGCCACGACGGCGGTGGCGGTTGTAAAAGTTCCATACAAAGGGAAACCCTAGTTTGTGAAAAAATTGAGAGAAAAAGGGAAACCATACTATAGTATGAAGTTTTTTTTTTTAATCTTTTTTTTCAAAAATAAATCAATTTTAGTGTTTATATTTTTCAAATATCTCTTAAAAACTCAAATTTTAAAAGTCCACAAATTTTTTATTTTAAGTAAAAAATGAAGTGATTCTTTATAAAATTGTATTAAATGACAAGAGAAACGAAACAAAATCTTCATTTTTTTCCTATACATAATTCAAGTTTTTACACTTTTAATTCTAAACAATTCATTTTCAACTAAATGCACAATTATAAACATTCATTTTTTTTTCAATAAAAACATTTCTAAAATTCTAACTCAACTGTACACAAATAAGGACTTAATTTTCTTTATTAAACAAAACAAAAAAAAAAAAAAAAAACTTGCTGTAACTTTGATCTAAGTTTTATGTATGTTCCTTAGATTTTTATGGGCACCTATTCAGTTTTTAGTCTCTTTCGTTGTCTGTTGAAGGAAAAAAGAAGCCTATGTTTATTTATCTTGATGAAACTACTGTTAAATGAATAATAATTTTCGCCAGATCTTCTTTAAAAATAGTTCTTGATCTATCAAAAAACAAGAATTGTTTCCTTATGAAAGGGTCCCATTTATTTGATTGAGCAAAATACTTAAAATAAGTTGGTAAATTCATAAAATAATAATATCACACCTTATTTTATAAATGCAGAATTCGAATTCCCATTTCAAATTAAATAAAAGCTAAAATAATTATTTCTTAGAATTACCATTCCCCAAAATATTTGAATTTTTATTTCGAATGTAAATAAGTAAATGATCATTCCATTGGAGAACACAAATTATTTAAAATTCTTTCTTCTTATATTAATATTATTTTTTCTTTTTGAGTTTGGAACAAGGAATTATGAGTCTGTATCTTAAAATGAAATTAAATGTAAAATTACCGTTATATTATGATTGCAATCACTCTCTCTCAATAATATTTTAATGTTCTCTACTTGTAATTTTGTCATAATTTCAATAACCAACAGAACATAATAATCATAATTGTAATATAATTATCAATTCCAATATTCACGCAAAAAATAATTAAAAAAAAAAAAAAACTATCCAATCCATTTCTAGTTTTATTCACATTCTTCTTCGATTCCATCAAGCCTATACACACACACACACACACACACACATATATATATATATATATGTGTGTATAGACATTGAGTCTTGTTTGTGCTCCACAACACAGAGATGCTGAAATCCGGAGTCCAAGAACTAATCTAGAAATGGGAATGCATCATCACATCCCATCATTTTCCCTTTTCTTTTTTTCTATCCTTTATCTTTTTTCCCCTTTTTGAAATTCTTTCTTGCAGCTTTTACCAACCTCATTATAATTTTTTTTTTTTTTTTTGCTAAAGATTATAAAATTTGTTTAAATTTAGATAAAAGTAGCTAGGTTAACCCCGCTTTGGTATTATATACACACACACACACACACATATATATATATATATAGATTCAAGATTGAAAGATATAATTGAAGCCCTGCTTTAGTTTGGTGGACCAATCACTTTCGCATGCATATAACCCAAGATTAGGAAACTCTCCCTACCTAATATACATAATTTAAATTATAACTGAAAATTTAAAAGAGGGTTTCTTTTTCATGTTAAAAGAAATAAAAAATTTAGAGACCCTTTTTAATCTTGGTCTTTTTAATCCTTACTTTCCAATAAAGGAGTAATAAAAATTAAACCAAATTGCTTTAAAGGCTCCAAAGCAATTACCTTTTTCCTTCAAGACTGTTGAAGGTGGAGGCTTGGGCCATATATGGGTGTATATGAAGAAGATATATATATATATATGGCCGAAAGGAAATAGCTTTGGGAATGGCCGTCCTCGACCCACTGAGTCGGCAATTTTCAGAACATGCTAGTACTATGGCATCAACCAACTGAACCGACATTTCTTACCATTTCTCTGTTGTGCGTGGTATGTTTTTTAATGTTAGTTTTAGTCAAAACCGCTTCCGAATAAGAACATACACATGACCGCGGTGGTGACATATTGGTGGGGACGTTTTATTTAGTGTCATCATTTTTTTCCGTTTAAAGGTTCTCATCATGTCTTATGTGTAGCGACAGAGCCGGTTTATTATTTTAATGATGGCATACATTAAACAGAGTTTTTAAGAGAGTTTATATAGGGATAATTAACTTTTAGTAGTGGGGTAAAATAAGATAGGAAAGTTTTTAGAGGTAAAATTTTTAAAAAAATTCACTAGGCGTGAAAGCCCTTACTCGGCCAGGGTGACTCCGCCCCTGGCTGTATGCAAGGTTTGTCCCTTGTATATTAATATTATATGCTGATGGGCTCTTTGATAAAGACCCAGGTCAGGATATGCACAACTCCGCCTATGATCTCAAATAAATTTCTGAAATGGTTTTGAACAGAAGACGTGAAAATACCACAACCGATCCTCTTTTTGACTAACAAAAAAAGAAAATAAACAAAATCGAAAGAATCTCATAAAAAATATCCAATGGTTTGAAACGATAATTTTTGAGATTTTCTACACACCTGAAAAAAAAAATAAATAAAACCATGCATGAACTTACTAACTTGGGATGCTTTGCTTTTTTAGAGGGGCCTATTTGCAACACATATTACATTGGTCGGGTCAGTGAACGTGGATATATATTAGGTATTTTAACTTGGTATTCATAACATATTCCATTGATATGTATATTATTCTACTTATATAATAGCAAACAGAGATTCTACCTCAATGAAAAACTCCAAGAACAAAATGTCATGAAAGAGTCTGACATGATCTCTGCCTGGGGTGTAGTACAATATATTACAATTATTTTTGCAGGGGAGGGGGCAAAACAATCAGGTGAAAATGTCGCACAAGTAATGAAAAAGCAGGAAAAATGGGATTGGAAATATAGATATTGATCACTGAAGACCTGGCCAGCTTCCTACTTTTCTATCCCCAATGAACCGGATCTTGTTCCATGTATATATATATATATATATATAATATATATATAAATTTTTTAATGTTTTCAGAATTCTACGGTAGATGGTGAAAAAAATAATTTACCTATAAGGTTTTATTTTAATATGTTTTACCTATGTTAGTTTTATATTTATGTTTATTTTTAATGTAATTTTTACTATTATTAACATTACAAAACATGTACGATTCATTGGCATTCTCTATGGTAGAAAGATTTTTTTTTTTTCTTTTTTTTCTTTGCCTTTTCAGTTTCACCCACTCCCTTCATTGACACGCAGGTACAAAAGGATCGGTAGAAAATGCCATGTAATTTTGTGCAGTCACTGGTCAGCGGTTATATTTCACCAAAACCCAAAACTGCTAGCTACCTTGCAAGGTGATAAATGGATACGTTAAAGTTGTTTGATATATATATATATATATATATATATATATGGACAGAGTACACAACAGCCATGCATAAAAGGCGGATGGGAATCTATTGCCTTTGGGGGCAAACAGGTTGTCATAGCCATTGGTTTTTAAGATCCCAAAGTCAAAAAGACTGTCTTGTTGCACTTATAAGACTTCGAGTTAAGTAGTAAGAGTCTATGTAGAAGTGTATTTTTTTTTTTCCCACAAAAACGAAAAGTCTAGTTGTGAAGGGTTTTACATATATATATATATATATATATTTTATGAATCTTGACTGAGATCTTTGAGCTACATATTATATGCAATTTATGGCATGAAAATTTGGTTCTAGGGTTTGCTACCTAAGAAAATGCTAGCTAGATATAGGCACACGACTAGTTGAGGCTATTTCCCTTAGAGCTTGGCCATAGACCATCAGTTCCATTTCTTCTAGTTACTTAATCTCCCAAGGCAAAAAAAAAAAAAAAAAAAAAGAACAAAAGAAGAGCAAAATGAGTTAGACAACCTAGTTAAGCAATCCTAATTCTATAAAGCTAAGGATATAGGCCACTCGAAGAACGCATGATTGGTTGAGGCTATTTCCTTGTTCCTAGTGACTTCATCTCACTTGGCAAAAAAGGCAAAAAAGAAAAAGAAAAAGAGTAAGGCTATATTCCTTTCAATTTTTTAGAATGTATTGAAACTCAAATTTTATTGTTAGTTTAGAAGATATATTCATTTTATATTATATTTAAATATGATAGAATTATAGTATTGGATGTTTCATTTATAGATTATATTCCAATGTAATGTGTTGTTTATAGTTGTTTATATTTAAATAATAATTTTAATATATATTGATGATAAAAATTATGTGATGTGATTGATAATAAAAAATAAAAACTAAATATATAAATAGTAACATAAGTTGGTGTATTTTTTAAATATATTTATATTAAAACAAAATATATATGATATTTAAATACATATTATATTAGATTAGGATATAATATAAAATGAATGATATTTTTAAATGCATCATTAATTATTAAATGAGGCTTAAAACGATTTTATCCATTAAAAATCTTTTATCAGATGACAACTGACATTATTGTTTTTTTTAACGACTAAAAAAAAAAAAAAAAAAATCTTATAAGGGCTATTCAGTCTACTTCCCACGCACACAGTCTTGGGACGGTGGGGATTTGCTTCAATCGTGGCCTGCCCTAAGGCCTGAAAACCATATCCCTTGCCCATTACTAAAAGGAGACGTGACGTGACCAAGAGGTAGTTTAGTTTACCTTTACCACATAAATAAACACAAATAAGAACACACAATAAATATATATATATATATATATATAAACATCAAACGTTATAATGGATAAATTACTTATTTAATTCTTAAACTCTTAATATTGTATAATTTTGATCTTAGAACTTTTTTTTTTTTTGGTAGTTGGAATACACATAAATTTTTAAAATGTTATTATAATAGTCTTTTGCGTTAATTTTAAACGAAATTTGTTAGTAATTTAGTTAAAAAGTGATGTTAACTTCGGATTCCATAAAAAAATTAACGAAAAAAAATTATTGTAGTAACGTTTTTAATAGTTTATGATCATTCCAGTTATGAAAGGAAATACCCCTAAACTATTAAAATGTTACTACAATAGTCATTTTTGTTAATTTTTAAACGGAATTGGTTAGTAATTTGGTCAAAAAGTAATATTAACTAAAGGATTCCGTCCAAAAATTAACGTAAAAGACTATTTTAGTAACATTTTAAAATTTTAGAGGTATTTCAGCTACAAAAAAAAAAATCAGAAATCAAAATTACACAAAGTTAAAAATTCAGAGACTAATCTAATAATTTATATATATATATATACACACACATGGAAAAAGAAACCTAGCTAGCTAGTTGAAAAACCTCAGTACTAACAAGATAATAGTATGTTCAGGCTGCAAAAGCACATGCTCATCACTTGCTAATTACGCTTTTTGAGTAAGTAAAAACTAAATCCTGTACCAAAAAAAAAAAAAAAAGGATTAAAAGAAAGATGGGTCAGCAAACCAACTGGTACGGCTTCATTAAACTGAGAGTTTTTTATCAGTCCGTGAACAGAAGAGGAGTTCACGGTCTTAAGCCTCTCTTTTTGAGGCAGCTTTTCAACACACAACATGACTTTATTACATTATTAATTGATTGTTTTTTTTTTTTTTTTTTTCTGGCATTTTTGTCTTAACTTCTGTCCACCAAATTGGCAGATTTAGCTAAGGGATTTTTTTTTTTTTTTTTTTTTTGGGGTTTAGATATTCTTGTTAGATCACCAACATTCATCTCAATTATTGTACCTGAAATTATTTGGAGAATAATATAGTGTGCGATCTTATGAACATGAGATGTTAAGTTTAGAGAATTTTTTTTTTTTTTTTTGGAAGGGTATGAAAAAAGTACTCGTTTAAGAAGATATTGTTTTAAAATATCAGATTTTTATTAGATTTTATTAGGTTTAAAAAACATATGCACTATGGATAGGCACTAGCCATTGGTAGAAAGCTCCAATTAGTGTCCAATAATTTATGTAATCACAACAGCTGTCTCAGGAGGGCAGAACATGGTGTGTGGTGATAGAATGATCAAATCCAAGTTGACAACTTTTTGTAAAAAACACATACATACGTGAATATTTTGCCATCACTATACCCTTTTTGCTTTTTCTAGCTTTTGGGGTAAAAGAAAAAAAAAAATATGACTAGTTGAAGTAGACACAGTTTACCTTTTGTTGTCTTCTATTTATTTTCTTCTTCTAAATTTAAGAAAGAAAATATATATATATATATGCCACCATTTTACCCTGAAAAAATTGAAGGAAAAGCTGCCATTTTAAAGTTTCTTTCTTCTTTTGTTGTTTCCGAAAATCTATTTTCTATTAATTCATTTATGTAAGACTCAAGATGTTGGTATCCAATGAAATCTTGAGGACAAATTAAAACATACGCAAATTATATGTTAAGAACCCATTCGGTAGAATTCACTTTTACAAATAGACTTATAAGGCGAGGCGAGACGAGGGGAATCAAGGACTTATAAAATTCGATAATTATTTTATAATGACTACATGTGATACTTTTAATATCTAACGTTTCATCATACTTCGACTCTGTAAATTGTCATCCATGACAGGTCCATATTCCAAGGAACTGGCATGCCTCCACCAATTCCACACTAGTTTGATCATCCTAATTAACTACTTGTAACACCCTTATTTAAACTACCAATTCGTACTAACAAACCTCTAACTAACTGCTAACAAACTACAATCTAACCACCTAATTAAAAACTGCCAATTCCTATCATTATGTGTTAAAAATATGACGTTCTGTATAAATATTTTCTTCTATATGTAATACGGATATATATAAGTTTATATGTATAGAAAACCAATCCAATTTATTATGTAATTGCATGCATAACTTTGTAGTAATTTTATAACTGACTCCATTAATAAGGTATAGAGTTTGAATTCCCTTACCCCTAACTTAAAAAAAAATTATAATAGTAATGAAATATCTATAAATTTTGTGTTCATGAACGGATACTTCGTTTCTATACCTGAAAGTACTTAATTCAGATTTATTTATCACTCATTCTTCTTTCGCAAGCACTTGATGCCATTATCAGAAGAAAAACAGTTAATAGATAAATTTTACTGATAAAAATGGTGAATTAAGCTTGCGTTTGATTCGTCGGTTGTAGATGAAATTTTAAATTGGAGTTGGTTGACTTTTCAAAAACTAGTTATAAATTTTGTTGACTTTTCAGAAAAATATAAAAATTGAGATGAAAAAGTACAGTTTAGTTTAAGTTAAAATCAAATATCAAATAAAGCCTAAGAGTATATAATTGACTATAAATGTAAACAAAATTTTTAAAAAAAATTAATATTTCGAAAAATGTTTTAAAACATTTCCAACCAAAAAAAAATTTTTAAAACATTTTCTAATTTTTAATTCTACTCCAATAAATTGGGATAAAGAGATAAAAAGCTCTTTTTAAAAATATTTATGATAAATAACATATTTTAGAAATATTTGAGTAAATAATTTATTTACAAAACATATATACAGTATAATTATCTTATAAACATTCTCGGAAATAAATTGTTTATTATAAATATATTATTTATTTTAAAATTTTTAAAATATACTATTACCGTAAATTATTTTTTTAAAAAATCTATTTGCATAATTTTTGTCCAATAAATTTTCCATATAATGTAATTTCTCTAGTATTACAAAAAAAAAAAAAAAAAAAAAAAAAAAAAAACCTCTTTGGGGGAATGTCATGGGCAAGGCATTGGCAGTTTAAAATGGCCCATATTCTTTTGAGCTGGGCTAGTGGGCTCTTAGATCCAATTGTACTTTCTGTGGGGGACTCTCTTGGATTCTATCTCTAGGAATAAATTCCATTCCATTTCTTCAGCCAAAAAAAAAAAAAAAAAAGCATGTGCACAAGGACATGTGCTAATGGACAATAGAGAAAGCAAAAGGTGAAAACAAAAGATCAAAGGCAAAATGAACGTTCATGGTACGTCAAAGTCATCATTTGCGAAATCACACCTTTTCCTATAACCTTTTCACAAATTAAGCAATTAATTGAATTATTAAGCCCTAAAAGAAAACCATGTTGCGGTAATACTCGTCGAATCCAAGGCTTCCTTTCCTCGCGGGTGAATTATAAGTAAAATCAAAGTGTCGGTTTTCTCTAGGGTTTTCCGAAGAAGAAATTTTGTGGTTGAGGGTTATGCCTCTCGGCGCCGGTTGAGGCCATTTGAGGAGATTCAGTAGAGGTTGTTACCTTCTGGTAAAATGGCCATATTTCAGTGTTACTTCATTGCAAGCGAAGAACACAACTCCCTCACAGCGCAAGTTTGGATTTGATCCGTAGCACAACCGACAACACTAGAAAGCTAGGCGATAAAAAGGTATTGTATTTATGACTTGTTTGGATCATAAATTCAAACTCAATTAAAATAGTAAATTCAAATTTTTGTAAGAGAAAACATTTCGGAAAAAAAATATATGAAAAAAATGAGGGTGCCAAACGGGGACTTTGACTCTTGAAAAGTTGAAAAAGGTCATCACTCTGGCTTTCTACAATACACTGACTTTTTATTGGAGATAGTAACTAGAGATCAACGATCAAGAGTTCAAGCAACGCTTCCTTTTAGTGTTTGTTGGTTGTGCTTTGGAAATATTTGTGCCAAGTTTTGTTCTATTCCTTGCAATGAAGCTACAATATTGTCATTTTACTATCCCTAGCATAATATATATATATATATATATATATATATATATATTAGCTGAACATATCCTTACTTAAGCAACAATTTCTGTAAATATTAGGCGCAAACTAAAAAAAGTATCATTATTCATAACATAACCCAAATAACAATTTCTCAAAAATATATTACAAATCATCATCATCATATAATCATCACCGATTCACAAATGAGACACGATATTCCAAATCCAAAACCATAAATAAAGTTTTTCTACAAAATCTCGCACATATAAAATGCTTAAATACGAAGAAAAACTCATATACAAATCCAAGCTAAAAACTTATACACAAAGGGGAAAAAATAAAAAATAAAAAAATAAATCTAAAAAACTCCAAATCTAAACACAACCAAATTACACCAACAACAAACACAAAAATCACAAAAGCACTTGGATTCCGGTGGTCACAGTATGACGGCAACATATATGGTGGTGGAGGTGACGGCGGCAAAATCGGATGTGGGAGTCCAGATAGCGGGGGTTTGGAGTGAGGAAGAGAAATGGGATGGAAGAAAGAGAGCAAGGAAATGAGAGGGAATCTAGAGAGCGTGAAATTTAGAGAGTGATGGAAGAGAGATTGGTGAGAATTTGGGAAGAAAGGAGTGCTCCGAATTATAAAAACCGACCCCTTCAAAAAAAAAAAAAAAAAAAAAAAATATATATATATATATATATATATAACCGATTATAGATTCCAAACTTTGTGACCTTGAAGAGTCAGCGGGAAAAAGTTTCGTTTTTGTTTTTTTTTTTTTTGGTCATTTGGCGATGATTTTTTAATAATGATATCATAAAATGTTGACAGTTAATGACAGTTACAAAAACCTGGTCGTCCTAGTTGCGTTGTCTAATATATTAAACTAAACTGTTTGACAACAAGCTCTGTTTAAAACTAAACTGTACTTTTTTCATCATGTTTTTTTGTTTTTTTCCTCAAAAAGTTGTTTGTCTTTTCTGAAAATTCAAAAAAAATTCAAAAAAATTTATTATTTAAACTTACAAATCTTAACTCAAATTTACACACCAAACACCCCCCTAATATAATAGTGGTAAACAATTTGCAGTGTCGGTTGCTTCATTTGATTCAATCACAAAATGTCACTATTGATACACTGTTCTCTATAATAGTAGTCTGAGTACGTTTTCTTACAATTTGTTTGTCCATATTTTCACTATTTTCTCTAATAATTCTTCTGATTACCCAAGTAGTTTTATTGAAGTTGGTTTTATTTATAGTTTACGCTATGAGGCGGTAGTAAGTACATGATAGATGAATGCAGAGCTTGCCCTTGCATGCTGCCACGGACCCATGTTGGGCCAGTGGGGGCACATACCCCTACTGAAGAAACGTAAAAACCCATTTATATTTGGGAGAGTTTTCAGCCTGTGCCCCACTGATTAGTGGGCATGTTATCTTTGGACCTTTTATAAACTAGCTGGTCTTTATTAAACTTATTTTGCTTGAACCTAATTAGACAACTTTTGTCTCTCTCTCTCTCTTCTTCTTCTTTTTTTTTTTTTTTTTTTTTTTTACTGAACATTTTTTATCCGTTTGCTTGTAGCAAATCTGTCTCTCCCCCCTATTCTCTCTTTTTTCACTCCCATTCTTATATTTGTTTCTCCTCCTTCTCATTTTATTTTATTTTTATTTTATTTTTCTATTTGATCTCTACTTTTCAGAGACCAACCCACCTTCATTGTTTTTTTTTTTAGACAACCACAATTAATACTTTAAGATATAAACACTAAAGCATATGTGTAAAATGTTTAGAAATTTATAAACTTTTTTAAGAATTTTATTTTAGGAGATAAGGTTCAACGTTTGTATAGTTATTTTTATTTTTTTTACTTGCATAATATTGTTTTGAAACATGCATGATACTTAATAAGATATTATCATTAAAAGATATTTGATTTTTTTTTTCTGATTTTATATGGTTTTATTTTATTAGTTTAGGTACTATTTGTGTCCCCACTAAATTCAAATCCTAAATCTGTTACTGCTTGCATGTGAATAATAATAGGTGAGAGTGCATTTTATCCCTTAGTTGTGTAAGCAAAAGCAAAAGTTTTTTTTCAAAAAAAAAGGTGAAAGTTATTTGAATTTTCAGAGAAATTCTAATAATTTAACTTCCAAGTCACCCTAAATTATTGATCCAATAATATTGGCATAAGTCTACTGAACATTATTAAACTCTTTACTGATGATGAAAATATCGAGAGCCTTAAGTCATTAATCCGCTAATCCACTAATATTGGCACGATTTTATTGGACATTTATTGAATTTTGTCGATTTTTGTTTTCCTAATAATATCATGCATTTTCTTTTGACTTAGTTTTTTCATAATTCATTTCTTACTGATTTATTTTTATGAAACTTAAAAAATGTATTTTTTCGATGACAAAAAAATGGGATTTTTATGTATCACGATTTTGTTAATATATGCAGGGGATTGTAACTCTTTGCATAGCTTTGTATTAAATTACGAAATTTACACTTTCAATATTTTTATTTGTTCTAGTGTGTAAATGAATCGAAAATACGGTCCACGTAATAAATGCCCAAGTTTCCTTCGGATCCCATTTCCAATATGATTCTCATGCTTCATCAGCCCATACTGCTCTCTCCTGAAAGAATACCCATGGTTAAAAGATAAACCCTAGTCAAGACCTTCGATAAAAATATGGGTGGTAAAGACATTAATTAAAGTACATATAAGTAAAATGAATAAATTTTTCAATATCTGTAAAGTATTAGTTTTTAATTTTTTTTTTTATTTTTTTACGATTTTACATTAATATAATTCTGTGGATATATCTGAAAAAAAAAAAAAACGACGACTAATATCCACAAACATAAGTTATATTTAAGCAATGTAATATTTTGAGAAAATTTTCCACATGTATTTTTAACAATATAAATCGTTTTTTATTAATTGTATTTATAATTGTATTAATAACAAAATAGGTCAATTGGAATATTATTTACTCGTTTTACCTTTCTTACAATTTCACTTGAAATTCTACAAATGGCTTTGTACAAAAATCCAATCCAGACTCCAGTCCCGAACGGCCTGAATAACGACGGAACATGGCCTGAAACGACTAAAACTGAAAAGTAAATCCAGAAAAGAAAAAACAGGAAGAGCCACAAGAGGTTTTTATCTTGGATATAATTTAGCACTTTATTTATTATGGGATTCCAACCAACATATTATAACATGATGAAAACTCTTTCTCATTATATCAAATAATCTCTTAACCCCTTTCCCGTCCCACAAATCTGGCCGGGCTAAATCTAGTGAGATCAACAATGGTGGCGCGGCCGTCAAGCACAAGCTCAGCCATTGCAGCCCCGGTGGCCGGACCATTCAGGATGCCCCAACAGCTATGCCCTGTGGCCACATAACACCCCTTTATCCCCGGTACCCTCTCCGATTATAGGCACATCGTCGTCCGTACACGGCAAGAAGCAAGCTTGCTCAGCCTTCACTAAAGCCTCTCCTTCCCTCAAATGGCTTGACACATTACTGGCCACCCTCTTCAGCACCTGTATCAACTCTGGGTTGCCCACGATCTGTTCCGGGTCATCTGGCACCTCTGCCACGGCCGACATTCCACACACGTACACCTCACCTGCCATCCAAATCAACCATACTAATTTAATGAAAAACTGGAGCTTCGTCTAAAATTGATGATTAATAGCAACATTCCCACTATTTTTTTGTTCAAGAAACAAGGTCATGTGGCAGGATAGCGTAACCAGATAACCCCGCAGAGAATCAGATGGTACATCCCGCGTGGCATATAGGATCCCTATGAAGTGAATAGTCCACATATCTCGACTCGAATCCAAAGATTTTATCGAGAAAAATGATCAACCATACCACCCACCAATGAATTCTCATGATAGACAAGCTGGCGTACATTGCTGAAGTGGCCTTTTTTTTTTTTTTTTTTTAGCAACTTGAACGCTTTCACATCTCAAAATTCCCTTTGGTTCAACATCCAAACTTTTGACTAAACTAGAAGAAAATATTAATCAGGCAGACACTTAACAAACTACTGTACTGGCTATTGCTTCCTTGGCATTTTATCAAACACCTTGTATGCTACCAAAGTACGAATTTCCTAACACATAATTCACCAAAAACAATGAAATTTTGGAGCAAAAATGACCTGTGGGACGAGGATAAACTTCTGGGTCAATGGGTTTTCCTCCATGAGAAGGATAGTAACTGAGGAAAAGCGCATGAGGAGTTATGGCCTCTGGTTCTTTCGGCTCCAACACAATACTGTGAGCCTTGAGACCGTACACTCTGAACCGCGACGACAACAGCTCGAACTTCCCGCACCACGGCCCCAGCGCCAAAACGACGGCGTCTGACTCGATCACTCGCCCACCTTCCAACACCACCGACTCAACTCGCCCTTGTTCACTCACCCCAACTCCCTCCACTCTCCCGATCACCACCTCCACGCCGTAACTCTCCACCGCCTTCGAAATCAGAGCCCTCGTGAACAGCTGGGGATGGACCTGGGCCGTCGTTTCTGGCGTCCCGATGGGCCTCGGACTCCGAGCTGGGCCGTCTACCCATGGAGGTAAAGTGGACCCACCGGAGGGTCCGGAACCGGAGGAGGGAGGGGTCTTGGACTCGGCGACGGTGAGGCTGAGAGTGGTGAGGGGGTCTGTAGCCGTAGGATCGTGCGCCGTCGAGCTCCTCGGCCAAAGAACGGTGGAGATTGAAGCTGGCGCGGGCAAGGGAGGAGAGGGGGCCGCCGTCGCACCAGTCGAGGGCGAGGAATCCGCCTGCCTTCCCGGAGGCGGCGCAGGCTACGGACGATTTTTCGACGAGCGTGACGGCGGCGCCGCTCTTGGAGAGGAAGTAGGCCGTGCAGACGCCGATGACGCCGCCGCCGCAGACGACGACTCGCGTCGGAGGATGACGCTCGTCCATTGATCGGATTGATCTGACGGCGTAGATATTGCGGATTCGGGTTCGGGTGCGTCGGAGAAATGGAGTTAGTGTAAATGGCGGTGACGTTTCCGCCATATCTATTTCTCGCTTGCTGGAGCCTGGGAGCTGGGACCTTCGCGGGAGGTCGACACGTGGACGTCGCTTAACTCGTGGTTCGCGTCTTTCGAAAGAGGGAAACTTATGGTGGGCCTCTTGTCCTTTTGGGCTTCAGAATATGTTCCTATTGGACTCTCAAAAGAATAATTTTGGGCCCAGTTTGATTTAGCTCAGCTTGTCTGTGGGAGAAAGAATAGCATTTCAAAGTAAACAATTAAGGTAAATAGATTTTAAAAATAGTTAAAGTAAATAGAAAATTCATATTGATCTAAAAAAAAAATTATAGATAAATAGTTTATTTATTAGAAACAAATATTTTAATAATTTATCTATCGTAAATAAATATATTATTGATTTCAAATATTTTACATCTTAATATTTGCTAATTTTGTGTTTTATTGAAGTGTTATTTACTACACTTGTGTTTGCATAGTTGTGCATGATTTACCGTCTTTTTTTACCTCCTTAATATCAATACCTTTCGAAAAGAACAATAAAAAGTAACACCCATCTCCTAAAACCATTGCTCCAAGTTTTTCAATGGGAATGAGACCAACAATAGTAGTTTGATTTTCTTAAGCGTTGTTGGGGTTGACTATGAATGACAAAAATATGAATAATAATCATAAAAATTTGATATAGTTCTATATATGTATTAAGGTTAGTTTGTAGCTTTATATTGTTGGGATTAGACGTTTTCTACTTTATATCAAGCTGTCTTTGATATATAAGTAGTTCCGAGCTTTAGGAAAATTTATTTTCCTGGAGACTTATTTTTGGGAGAAAAACAAAAGTATGCCGTGTACGGTATCATCACTTTTCAACTAATTTGAGCTTCTACGGTTCAAAAGGGCCGTCATTTTTTGTCTGTCTTAATTTAAAAAAAAAAAACAAACAAACAAACAAAAAAAAAAATAACGTCATTATTTTCATTCACAGTTGTAAGACCGATATAAATCTTATTGATAATATTCAATCTCTTTCTAAATTTAATTTTAACAATTTACTTAATATAATCTTTTAAATTTTTTTTGAAGTGTTAAATTAATTACGGAGAAGTTACACATATCTTCTATGACATTGAAAATAGCATATCCTACTTAAATAATTTCAAATCTAATATAAATCGTAACACAAATCTCACCAAATTTAAGCATGCGTTTGAAAAAAGAGTTTGAAATGAAATTTTTAGACCGAAGTTGGTTGACTTTTAAAAATTAGTTATAATTTTTATTGACTTAAAAAAAAAAAGACAAAATGAAACTAAAAAGAAAAAGGTTTGGACCTTCCATCCAAACAATCCCTAAACCTTCAATTTACTGGAGTTTAGAAAGTTTTGAGGATCAAATTTTCAAAATTATAAGTTGAAAGGCAAGGTTACGATAAAAAGACAAAAAGTTAAAAACCCTAAATTATTTAGATAGCTACGACGTACGTAATGGAGAATACTCATACGTACACACAACATTTTTATCTTACGTCAATATTCATGCAAATAAAAAACCAATATATATGGTATGGTTCTCAAGAGTGCATTTGTTTTGTTTGTTTTGTTTTGTTTTTTATTTTTGGAAATGGCGTCACACAAACAACCTTTCATCGATACACATTGTCGTTACCTGTGAGTACCTGAAGGGCTTGAGATCCGCACTAAGGCGACAACATTTTCTCTTATCCGAGTAGTCACCCCCCCCCCCCCCCCCCCCCCCCCCCCCCCCCCCCCCCCATCCCCCATCCCCCATCAAATGTGTTTCTTGAATAATTTCTCTTGTCACTAACTGCTAAAATCAAATAATTAGATAAACAAATAAATAAAATAAAGTTGCCCAAGAGAGAGGACGTATTAATAATTAGGTTTATAAAAATATTGCATTATAGTGCTAACCAGTTCAAAGGCATGATGGCAACTAGATTTTTTTCTAATTTTTTTCTAATATTTTTATGGGGATATAATAATCTAACCTTAATTTTGTTTTACTTGTCTTTATTAATGAAAACAATTGTTTTATTTTATTTTATTTTTATTTTATTTTTTTGGGGTTGTAGAGATAAGCCTTTGGGAATAATGTAATGAGTGTTCCAATTCCCATTCTCTAATCAGCCATGATTTGATAGGTTAGGAAGCTTTTTTAGTACTTTGAATAAGGAAATTTTTTTTTTTTTTCCTTTTACTTTTCTTTCATTAATTTCAATCAAGTTGTGGCTTGCTTTCAATCATTGTTGGGAGTTTTGAGACCCCTCCTCAAACAGGCTGGACTCTACCACTCAACCACCTTAAAAAAAAAATAAAAAAAAAATTGCCCTTCTTTTTTTCCCTTGGAAGAATGTGAGATGCCCATTTTCCATGAAGACAAACAGAAATCTCCCACGCGGTTTTTGTTAACTTTCTGTCACAGTAACAGATGACAAATGGACTCTTCAACTCTTTTTTATAATTGGACGTTGGAGTCAAATTTTCCGGCTTTGTTGTGTTCACGCCTCTACTCAGGGATAAGGTGAAATTCTATGATCTAGTGAAGCATGCTTTTGAAAACAATTTAGAGAATTCAGGACACATTCTATCTCAGCTATCCGTTATATTTGATACTTTCTATCAAGTGCTGTTAAATTATTATATTTTTTAATTTACGTTCAAAGTTATACCTTATTACAGTTTTTTTTTTCCCCATTGTCTACGACTTAATTCTAGAAATTATGTATTTGTGCATTTTTTTTTTCAAAAATATGAGAAAAATAAAGATTGACATAAAAAAAAAAAAAAGGGTGCGTGATGGTCAAAAGTGATTGGAGTTATATTCTCCTAGTATTTTCATTATGGAGTTTCTTGTGTACCAAACAAGGATTTCCTTGTTTAATTTACTTCTTCAAATTCCTTTTATGGTCATAATTCAATTCCCATCTCTTTTTCTAGGAAACTTCAAAGCGATTTTAGTCAGCATTTTCAGTTGTCATTCAGTTAGGCATTTAACAAGATTAAGCTTATGGTCTTCATCTTGACAATGTCTAACAGATTGCAACTAAATTAGTTAATGAACATAGCTTATTTGGGAAGAAACAAGTGTGATAAAGATGAAAACTTTTATTTTTATTATTAATATTATCATTATTATTATTTGTTATTGAAACAGTTAAGGGTCATTTTCAAAAGAAGAAAAATATGCATAAAGAGGCCAATAATTATATTTTGAAGCCCCATCAACCACAAACGAACAACAAAGAGAAACCACCCAAACAGATAAGACCCTACATTCCACAAGAACAAAGAAAGAAAAGAAAAGAAAAAAAAAATCAAATTAAATAAAATATACATTTCCAAGCACGCCCTACACGACCACTCCTACCGTCCAACTTAGAAACACCATTATTAAGTTTGGTACTGTTAGGCTGTTTCCTTGACTTGTTAAAATTCATTCTTTCACACTGTCTGCTTGCGTAGCAATATATTTTTATAGCGATAGTTACTGTTATCTTAGCTTTTAGATTAACTTTTCAACAATATAACATATGAATATCAATCTTGATAATTCACAATCTGATAGGTTGAGACCATAGAAAAATTGATACAATGAAAAAATAGCATTATCAATTGCTAGGGCAAAAATACAGCGAGAAATGTTTTGGAAAATCCATGCATATCGTGTGCCCGATTTTATATATAGTAATTTACATAAATTATCAAAAATAAGTCATTTATAAACAGGAAGAGACTGGTACAAACCAGTACTATAGTCCCATTTCCTATTCATGAGAAGTGATTATATATATATATATATATATATATGTAAATGGATGTTACTATTTTACCTAGTACAGAAACTTTACTGTCAAATGTTTGACTAGTGACATTATGAGAGATCCAAATTGAAGAACTAGTGAAAAACATAATTTTGACCATATCAACAGCAGAAGGATAATAACAAACACAAATGGACCATTCGTTGAACCAGATATGGGTTATGAATCAAATCACAGATTTAGAAAATTCAATCCCAGCTATGTTTTGGAATATGGTTTGGAATTTGGGCCCCAAGTGTTTTTTTTTTTTTTTTATCCCCTGTTATTAGTGTGACATGCCACTAATATTAGAAGAGTTAGGATAGAGTCTACTTCAAAAAAAAGAAAAAAAGAAATAAAAAAGAGATTCCAGCATATTTATGTAGGTGATTTCTTTTGCATACTGCCATAATCACTTTCAAATTGGAACTTTGTTATTTTGGCTTTTCTTATTCTTATAGCTGCTAAAGTTATGTTGCGGATAAACCCATGACCACCCCTTTGAGACGCTAACGAAAGTAATGACTCCTGACCTAACCCACACAGGCCCCAGGAGATGAATGAGACACGGGGCTCCACCCTCTTTGACAAATGACCCAAATCATTGGCATCCCGTTAAGAGTAGTTCATATTCGCTGTCTCATTTTCTCGTTTCAATAGATATTTTCTTAATATTGTTTTGACAATTCATCAATTTACTTAAATTAGTATTTTGTATTTTCTTTATATGATTTAATTATTAAATTCTAATGATATAGCATAACACTATTTGGGAAGTCAGTCAATATGATAGGAAATTCATTATAGCAGATCTCGACTCTTTGATTAAGAGCTTGCCCTCTTTTCTACCATAAGTTTGGAGGTATATGTGCAAGTTTTTTGTTTCTATGCATATCTAAGTTATGATGACTATTTGGAGCACATTTATAATGCATATTCTGGATATATTCCCTCTCTCTTGGCTCCACATCCACCAATTTTATTTATTTATTTATTTATTATTTTTTTTTTTTTGACATATGTTGGAGATGACATCCCCATTTAACTTATCTTCCTTTCGGCGTTTCAATAATGGCTTATATATGGGGAAGCGTTGTGACACGCAACTTGCATATACCAGTTTCTACCGCTTCCCTATTCAAAATCAAAAGTTCCCTAAATTTTGGGCATGAATTTCTGGTTCCCTTTCAAAAAGCTATGTACTTAAAGCTCACAATAAAAAATGATATGTGTGCATATTTTTTTATAAAGAAAAAAAGAAAAAAAAAAAAAAAAAAAAAAAAAAAAAGAGAAGAACGACCAGTTGTAGTTATTCTCAAACATAATTAAAAATGATCCACCTGACGTTAAAAGAGCAAACATCAATCCAGATTGAGATATTGGAATATTGAGTTGGTAGCCCAAAAAAAATATATTAGCGAGTGTTTCATATAAACCTCAAACAAGAAATATGTTTCTACCGAACAACTTGGTAATAAGTCCGATGTCATTAGATTTGAATTTGGTTAGAATAACGTGTTCTATGAACAGGGATAATTTTGTTTAAAAAAACTCATAACTGGGAAAGAAATTATGTGACCTAGTAATGTAAGTACACTTTGGTAAAGTGAAGAGGATAAGTTCAAGGCGAAAGTGGGAAGCAATGTTGCTTAGATTCCATCAATATGTCTTTAATCGCTTGTATTAAGAAAGATTGGCACCAAGTTTTAAGTTGGAAGTAAAGTAGAAAAAGAAAAAGAAAAAAGAAAAAGAAAAAAAAAAAGGATATGATGATCTTAGTTAAAGCAATCCGAACTATCTTAATTAATTAATTAAATCATAAGCTTGGACTTTGGCACTGCAAAATGTATTTTAGTTGTAACCAGTTATTAATTATTTTTATATTTATGTAGGTTTCGATTAAGTAACTTAGTAATAAATGAAACACTTTAATTGACTACCCCACCCACAAACTCCATTGAAATGGACAGATGTACTAAATTATAGAAAAGATTAAAAAGCAGCCCATAAAAATATTATATTCCCTAATGCCATACAACTGTGAGCTTTCCTTTTCTGTCAACAGAGGATGAATTTATTTATTTTTATTTTTTCTAGTTACATGCGTGCTTGAATAGGAAATGCTTGGCGTGACATTCAAATTGAGGAAATATATAAGTTATTCGGTTTTTTCTTTCTTTGTTGAAAAAACAAAACAAAAAACAAAACAAAAAAAAAACAAAAGAAAAAAAGAAAAAGGAGAGAGAGAATTATTATTGTCATCTCATCTTTTATTCTCTTCTTCTATTGTTGAATCCAAGTGCTCACCAACATGCCCAACTCAATTATATTCAAAAGATAAGAAAACTAGACACAGATTATAAAGTGATCCTAACTTATAATTACTATGTAGGTGGTGATGTCATATATATATATATATAGGTTATACATTATTAGATATGGAAATTTTCCAATAATTTAGACAATAATCCGTCAAATTCTGGTACAAAGTAGCGTAAGTAGGTAGCTATGTAATGTTTCAGCAGGGAAAAAAAAAAGGCTAGGTATTGAGTAATTATTCTTTCAACCAAACAAACATGCTTTTCTTGGAAAACCTACAAGCATACAAAGGTTTGCAACATTAAATACGGAAAATATGGTTTGGCAGCTGTTCTCAACGTTACACTTTATCAACCGAAATTGTCTAAATCACTGATATAGGAATTTACTTCTAGAAAAATAATAATAATGATAATAATTGTTCATTTGTCAGTTTGTCACAGCGAATAATGCTATTTGGATTGCTGCTTTTGACCATCTTTCCCATTTGTCGATTAAACAAAATTTTCTTGATGAGCAAATGTTAGATGGTGAAGGGGGAAAAGAAAGAAAGAAAGAAAGCAAAAAATATCAATTTTGTTTTGTTTTGTTTATATATATATATATATATATATATATTATGTTGTCGGTGACTTGAACCTTCTCTAACCAAACCTATACATGTTGTTTAAGGGGAAAAAAAAAAAAGATGTTAGTTCGATAAATATTAAGGTGAAGATATTGCTGGAATTTATGTCGTTGGCCAACAATATATACTCTCTTTTTACTATTGTTGTTTTTTTTTTTTTTTTTATATGCCAGGGTCATAAGTTATATATATATATATATAGAGAGAGAGAGAGACAGACAGACAGACAGACGTTGAAGAGGTCTAAACATCAAGATTATGTGACATTTCCATACCAGTTAGATTAATAGTAGACAAGTTCAAAGTTTGGTTTGATATTTCTACGTACGCAACAAACTTAAGTAAACCTCATGATGAACATTTGGAAAGACAAAATCATGAGGAACAACTTAATTTCAAGGTTGATTAGATGTTTTAAAATGTATCATGTTACGATCTAGTGAGAAAGCCTTTATTTATAGGGTAATTTATCTCATGTAGACATTTTGGTCCTCAAATTTTTAATTTTGATGTATTAGTTCTTGAATTTTTATTTTTTGGCATTTTTGATCCTTAAATTAAGATTGATGAACAATTTATGATATTTATAGAGATAATCGCATACCTATCCCATAATAACTAAAATTTTAAAGAAATTAATACATTAAATGTAACTTGTAATAGTTTTTAAGAGTTTTTAATAAAAATAAGGAGGATATTTTGCCACTTAATGTATTTATTTCTATAAAACTAGCCGTTAATATGGAATTCACACATGATTATACCTTCCCCTTCCCTTAATTATGAAATGAAGTAAGGATTAGGTTTGACTGTTCAAACTAGGATTTGCTACATTAAATTTCAAAAAACTTTCATTAATTTTAATGTTAGGAACCAAAAATGCCAAAAATAAAAAGTTCATAGACTAATTTTCAAAATTAAAAGTTAGTGACTAAATAGACAGGATATATATAATTCAGAGACTACACGAATAAATAACCTTTTATTTATTTATTCAACATAAATCACCAATGAGTTGGTATAGTAATAATGATTCCTTTCTTTTTTATCCTTTCAAGCTACATCTAGTGTTCGATACTCAGTAATCTCACTTTAGGACCTCTATCAAGTCAATATATTATGCAGTATTTTGGTGTGTGGTAACATGAAAATATATACATATAAATTTAGGACTACTCTCGTGTTCAACACCTCATTTATAGTGGATATGAATAACACTTGTAATGATTAGTGTTTTGGATTATATCGGGTAGTATATTGGATTATACCAGTTAATCTCTTAGGTTGTCTCCTCCTTCTCATTCTCTCTCTCTCCCCCACCGGATGGCCGGATGCCGGATGGGAGACTGTTCTTATATGTTAATTTATATATATATATATTTTTTTTAAATAAGGGCAAAAATGATAGAGAAAGGAGTAGTTGAGGGGGCAATATCAGACCCCATTTCTCCCACTGGTATTTAATTAAACAGTCCAAATTTCTTGTGGTAGTCAGTTTGGAAGATGGCAGTTTCAAATTAAAACACGGCTTTTAAATCGCACTACGTACTTAATTTTAAATTATTGCAAATCCAAGAGTTTAATTAAAGAATAACTTCATAGCTTTATAGTTTATACAGTTACGCAGATTGCAATTATGGGCACACCTTAGGTCACATCTCCACCAAACTTGTTCAAAGCCTTTAATTATTTTTTTAATTGCAGAAGGAATAAAGTCAAGAAACCCCCCCTATGTTGTGGACCATTATAACCCAATATATATCATGCTTTTGCCTAAGATTTATTTATATTATTTTACGTAAATATTCGTATTATTTTAGCTTTAAATAAACCTAGCTAGTTCTAGCTAATAGGTCATCCACATATGCTGTCAAATCTTTTCTAAATGTGTAAAATAAAAAATAAAAAATAAAAAGGGTGAAGTTGGTAACCAAGAAAAACTTTTGTGTTTTTTTTTTTTTTTTTTGAGAATTAGAGAAATTGGAGGAGATATTTATCATGTTTCCTTCTCTCTTTTTAAATTATTCAATTGGTGAAAGGGTGTTATAATATTATCTAAAAAAAAAAATTAGTTTGAAAACCTAGCGTCTTCTATTCACAAATAAATTTAAAAAGTGGAATGTTTTCCGTAAAAAATAGAATAAAACAATTAAAGATTGAAGGTGATGAAAATCATGGCATGTCATTGTCAAGCAAAATGCAAAGTAATAAATAAATAAAAACGCAATCAATTTATAAAATTCAAACGACTATACAAAGCAGAAATTAAGTTTTATTCTATATTTGTAAATGTCATATTATAAATAATGGACACAATAAGTTTAAAAAAAAAAAAGTACACAATTACTATTTGACACTATGAATTTTTTCTTTATTCCTACTTGTAGAGCCTATATGTAGAAATGTAATTAACTAGAAGTAGTGATATCAATCACCACTACTGCTAAAAGTTTTTTCTCCAAGATTAAACAACAAAACAATATTAAATAATAATAATAATAATAACAACATGCGGTGGTAATAAGAAAATCTTACTTGAAATTTTCGCTTCTATCATGTTTCATATTCGAGCTGTGATATAGATAACAATAATTTAGTTTTTTCACACAAAAAAAAAATTAGATGTTGATTATTTTTGAAATTTAGGATCTATAAGCTGGTCAAGCATCAAATCAAGATCTCTATCACCTATTAACGCAATCAATAAATTCATTCCATGATCATAGGCTGGCACTTTTTAATTACATAAATATATATATATATATATATATATCGACGGTTTTGTAATTTTGTTTAGAAAATAAACCGATGGGAAATTCTTAGGATTCCGAAAGGGCCAAGGAGAAGAACTTTCGTAAACAAAACGATGTCGTCAGAAGCCAATTTGATTGGAACAGAACATGGACGCAAAAAGACAGAGAGGGACTATGCTAGAACAGGAGTGGTACGGCCAATGCATACGGCTTACGATTGCGGGAATCATAGAATATTTTGTTGGGCGCATAAGCCACTCATGAATCCCCAAAAATAAAATTTTTTTTAAAAAAATTAAAAATAAAAATAAAACAAACACAAAATAACGTTACATAACATGTTGTCTTTTTCTCGGAAAACTCAAAAAAAAAAATTCTTTAAAAGGGAAAAAAATATTTTATAAATAATTAAAAAAAAATTTTAAACTCGTAAAGGTAAATGCGTTATAGCTGGCAAAGGCTCTTCTTCCTATCTTATCTCCATTGACGTTTGAACGCCAGGTCACCGGGGAGAACAAGACAAAAACAATGGTGGGGCCCATCCCAACAAATTGTATGACGTGGCTTTCGGTGGGGGACCACCGCGAGGGGACGCTCCCACTCCTCTCCTCTCCTATGTCGACCTATGAATTTTGGTACAAACGTGGCAGATATCTGGGCGGACACGTGAAGTGAATGCAATGTTTCGTTACAACTGTCGTCCTTGTCCTTATTCTGCTATATACAAATATATATATATATATTATATATGTTGTGGAACACCGTGCCTAGTACACTCTCGTTTTCCACGTGCGACAAAAAGATAGTAATAATTTTAGGAGGATAAGAGAGACAGAGAGAGGAGGAGATCCACTTGCCGTATGGATCCGAGATCTTTTAATGAACAGTCGGTCGCATATGGGCCTCACGTGCTCTTAGCCATTCCTTTTATTATTCAACACAAATATCATTCTTAAAAAACACAAATATTAAACTTTAACTTAAATTATTTATTTTTATTTTTATTATTTTTTTATTATTTTAATAAAAAATTTAATTAATTTTTAAAAAATCAACTAACTTCAGTTTAAAATTTAAACTTCAATTGATGAACCAAATACACAATAAATATATATCATTCTAAAGAAACACTATTCCTTTTACTATTTGATCCCCGAAAATAAAAAACACAGATATCATTCTCAGAAAAAATATAAATATATGTAAAGAAAGGGTTTGTTATCCAATACTCAATTTTTATGCATCATTTATAATTTTTCTTGTAGAATAAGATATCAATTAAGTGATTTCAATTTTAACATTTTTTTAGTGATATTTATCTTTGACATTAATATATAAATAAAGCTTTTTTACATTGATACATCATGAACTTATCACACAGTTATAATTTTCATTCTGAACTTTTGATTTTGACAATTTGCACCTTGAACTTACAAATTAATATCAATTTTCCCCCTTATTGATAATAATGTTAGTCTTTTTGAAGAAAATTGATATGTGATTTGTACATAAATTATTAATTAATGTTATAAATGATTATTTTTATCTAATTTAAACTCAAATTTATTTTTATTAAGATCTTTAATTAAATATTATCGAAGTAGAACTTTCAATTAATTTTATTTTAAATATAAATTAGGGTTAATATTAATTAAAAAAAGACATTTTATACTCTTACTTAACAACCTATATGTACGTCAAGTGTTAATTTTATTAAAAATTCAACATTATAATCAATGAGAAGTAAATTGCTATAAATTTGTAAGTTCGGGATGTAAATTGTCAAAATTAAAAGTTCAGAGTGTAAATTGTAACTATATGATAAGTTCATAGTGTATCAGTGCAAAAAAGCCTCTTAATAATATCAAGTGACAAAATTATTAATCAAAAGTTGTAAAAAGTTAGAAGTGCTGAATAACATTTGGTACTTGATATAAGACCTTTCCGATATGCATATTTCTTTTAAATTTGATTTGTGATATTCAAGGTGCGTTTGGATGATTATATAATAAAATGTTTATTTAGATACTCAAAACATTGTATTTAAATACAAAAGTTCTTGAACAACTCTACAATATTATTTACCATTTGAATACATTCATTTCAAATTTTCAATACATACATTTTTCAAACACACGTTTACTTTTACATGTATTCAAATGTATTATATAAACATCTAAACGCACATTTATTTAAATACGTACTTTGTATTCGAATATAACATCAAATACAATAGGACATCTAAATGCACTATCAATTCTTTGGGCTCGTTTCATAAGACTTTTGTTTTTTATTCTACCAGTATAAAAGAAGTAAAAATTATTATTTTTAAACAAGTATTTAAAATCATATTTTTAAAAGATATTAATAGGTTTCTAACAAGCAATACAAATGCTTAAATGCAATTTATAATATCTTATTGAAATCCTGGTACAAATTTCAAGTATTTAAAAAAAAACATATTTTGTAACTTTGACTATGTAAATTCTTTTAAAGAGTAAAAATTTTTTAAATAATATTATATTATTTAAACACTATGGTAAATAATTTTTAGAATCAAAAAGTTAAAAATAGCTGTCGAATGAGTCACTACTTTAGAATATTTTATTATAACAATATTTATTCATATTTAACAACTGAAATAAACTTGCCACGGTTTATTTATTCATTAAAAAAAAAGCTAATTAAGATTTATTGTCTCAGATTTTCTGTCACATTTGATGTCCACCCAATAGTGTTATGATATATCATCTGAATTTAAAATTTAGCAACATAAAAAAAGCTTAATACTAAAAATTATTAAACAAATTGATAAATTATCAAAGCACCATTAAGGAAACAACCATTGAGACAGAAAAATAGGACAACAAATCTGGACTCCTCAAATAAACATTCAAAAATCGAGAGGAACTCTTTTGGACGGACGTGCATATAATTTCACAAGAAAGATGTAAATTCGAACTTCATAATAACTGAAACTTTATTATCTTTCAAAATGTTCTGTACTTGCTTATAATATAAGGTTGATAACAAATTAATAGAGATATTTATGTGGTTTACCCATTATTAATAGTTTTTGAGATCTAAATAAAAATGTATCGACACAATCCAAGCAAAAAATATATATATATATATATATATATATATATCTCGATACAAAAACAAAAAATATGAAAAAAATATCAATAGGATATCTTTTAGAAAGGATTATCTTTTCTTTTTTTGAAAAGAGAAATTTCATTAAACTCACTAAAAAGATTTAAAAAAAAAAAAAAAAACACCAAACATTAAAAACCTTATATTACATGAGACAATTCCTTTAACAAAAACGGATCTACCAGTAAAATCTAATAACACTTAAAGTAAAATATTTATGTTTGAGGCCCGATAACGGGTATATACATTGGCATACTGAAATTGAGCATATGTAAGGCTCTTTTGATAAAACACCCGACAATTAATAGATTTTCTCAATCAATCGAGGGCCAATACTCAGTAGCATTAGGGCCACTATTAACTCCACATAGCAGTAACTCTAGTGGGATGAAAACATTATTAAGACTTAGATCTGATGGATAAACAACTAACTCAGAAGGTGAAGAAACCACCTCCATTTTTATAAATGACAAAAAAAAAACAAAGCACTCAAAGAAAAGACAACGAAGACATCGTCATTTTTACACATAAACTTACATACAAAAAAAAAAAAAAAACCCAATCACGCAGAGAGAGTTCTTGTCAATAAAATGAACCACATCGTCGGGAGAAACTAGGTTGACGAAGCTGAGCTGCTGCAGGACCTCCCAGTACATGACGACCACGCACCACCACCAACTATCTCATTCTTGCATTGCTCCTTCCCAGAACGCCCATCCTCCTGGCATGGGCTCGCCTCTGTCAAGACCCTCATCATATGATTCTCATCTTCATCTTTAAGACCGGAAAACCAGAGAGACAGACCAAAGGCCACAATCGGAATCCGACCTCATAAGAGAAAAATGATTGAGAAATCCTGACCATTAGGCGTTAAAGAGAGAACGAGAAGAGATGGAGAAAGAGAAAGGGAAAGTTAATATACCAAAGGATTATCTTTTCGGCACAACAAATCTTCAGTTTAACATATATATACACATATATATATATATATATTATTTTGTTGTATAAATAAATTATTAATTCATAAAGCAAGGGACCTATGTGTTTCTTTTAAATGTATTATCATACAAATTTAGTGAATTATTACTTTATCACATTAGTCCCAATTCGGGACTGGTCAAAAATATCATTTAATCGCGATTATTAATTTATCGAGTTGAAATTATATTATAGATGTGAAATTGACAACAAAAGCTTAAAAGGAATCCAATGAAAAATAGACTCTTTAGATGGAAACTCCTTGTAAAAGAGTGACGGATATATTGACAGAGTTTTGAAGACACTTTGAATTGGAGATGACTTAAGTTTTAAAAATATGCATTTGGTTTTTTTTTTTTTTTTTTTTTTTTTTTTTAAAAAAAAACTATTTAAAGTGAAAAAATGTAAAATCTTGAAATATGTTTGGAAAAAAAAATATCAATACAGATCATTGTTTCGTTACTCCTGAAATTCTACGCAATTTTTAAAAAATATCATATTTGAACTTGAAATAACAAAATTATGGATTTTTATATTTGAGTCTACTTAATGATTACACTTATGTGACATTGATTAATTAGGTTTGATTCATATCATTATATATAACAATATCACTGTAATCTAGATCATTAGTGATCGTATAGTTAAGTATATTGGTATCATTGTAATTGTACAATTGTATACAAACGAAATTACTGTAATTGTGATGATATTAATATATAGTGTGATCCATATAACAATCACGATAACGTCGTGGATTATATAATTATGATGATATAAATATTTATCACTATTAATATATCTCTATTTTTGTTTATGTTATGTATCTATCCGTTAATTAAGAAAAAAAGGAAAAAGTCAAATAGATAATGTCAAACAGATAAAATTTCACCAACATGTCAACTAAATGGTAAAACAGAATATAAAGGTGAAGAAATTTTAGAGAGTTGCTATTTTTTCTTAAAAATTTCAAAGCATTTGTCAAATTTCAATTTTACTCCAGCAAACTTAAGTGTAACTTATTAAAATTTCTTAAGTAAAAAAATACCGACTCCCGATAATTATCCATGTTATTATTCAAAATATCTCTTGTTAGATGGTATTGAGAGTGTGCTTGGTTTGTCGATTGGAGTTGAAATTTTTAAATTGAAATTGATTGACTTTCAAGAACTAATTATAATTTTTGTTGACTTTTCAGATAAAGACAAAAACTGATATGAAAAATTTCATTGGAGTTGAAACACCAAACAGAAGCTGAGTCTTCTTGACTCCAATAGTTAGCTCAAGTCTCGCACTTATAAATTGACCATCAGCCCCTTCATAATTGATCTATGATTATCTCAATAATTTTCACCATCACACACGGCCGTAAGTTAGAAAACCATTGGTTAGTTTCTACTAGATTGAGCTGAAATTTGTTGATTAACTTATTTTGATTTTAATATCGAGTGGTATTGAACATTTTCAATTCCAAGATCTAGCTCAAGAAATGAGATTTTTCCTCGTATTTATAAATTGACCATCAATTCTTTTCATTGACGTGGGATTAAATATCTACAATATTACAAAAAGTCTTTGGTAGTGAAGAGTAAACCAACTCAAAATACATGCATTTCAGCGAACTAGATACGTATAGATTATGTATGTTTATAATATTGTTGCAAAATAATGGACCGACCACACGAATAATCCAATTATTATAAAAGCTTAGAAAGATTATGCCCAAGCCTCTAATCCTGTTTATTCTAATCCTGTTTATTCTGATGCCTGACCTAGATAAGCGCGAGGAAACCTCCTCCACTGTTCACCATCACGTGAGGTCAAAGATTTTGTTCACCAACCGTACCCCATTTCGGACAGATTTCCCTTCCTATTATATCCACTCCATAACCCAAATTACCATAACGGACATGGTTTGCCTGCAAGATGCCCATGGGTTTTCAGGGGTATATTCGTCACTAGTCACACGATGGGGTTGGCCTGCCGCTTCTGAGGTTGCAACCCGCACGTGTGTTCCCTTTGCGCGAGGCTTAAGCACGTGACAGAATCGTGCTTTGCATATGCGGTGACCGTTTGAAGATTAAAATGTGTTTTTTTTTTTTTTGAATTATTATGATTATTATGATTATTATTTATCTTTCTTCTTTTGATGTTTTGTAGATAAGAATGAATGGAGTTGCAAATGTTAAATGAGTTTGTTGGGAATTTAATTTTGGATTCGGAGTTAATGGCGATTTCAATAGCAAGGTCACTGCAGATGAAGTACTATTCATTAATGCATCACACATAACCATGTAAAATTAAACATATTCATGCTTTAATTCTTACTAATTTTAATTAATTTTATCTAGAATCCCTGACATCTTATTAAAAATAATATTATGGACACCAATTTTAATTTCAATTTTCAAGTGTCAATTTACGTGATATTAAGTTATCATTTTTTCGTTAGTAAATACAATCAATTGATTTGATAATTTTTTAAAGATAAAAATTAGAGTTGGTGTTTTAAATATTTTTCTTTATTTAAATGAGGTTTCTTAAATGCTTATATATTTGTTTCAACTTTTCCATTATTTAGAAGGCTTTATCAAGTTGGATTTGACTTATATATTTTTTATGTATTATTTTGTCCACGTTCGTGCTAAAATTATGTAACATCAATAAAAAATAAATTTATCTCTCAATTTATCAAAATTATTAATTATTGGTATTTTATCACATAGACCGATTCAAATAATAGAATCAAAATTAACTTGTGTTTGGTGTAAGAGTTTGGAATGTAATTTTTATGTTAAAATTAATTAATTTTTTAAAAATTAATTATAATTTTTGTTAATTTAAAAAAAAAAGATAAAAACTAAGATAAAAAACTTAAATTTAGACATGAGAGTCAAACGAAACTTTCATATTCCATATTGTTTTTTAAGTTTTTATTTTTATTTTTAACGAGGTTTCGTAATGCTTATTGAAAAGGAAATGCTAGACAGTTGTTTCAACTTGTCCTCTTTTTTAGAAGGCTTTGTCAAGTTGAATTCGACTTCTATATTTTTTTTAGGTCTTATTTTATGTTCATTGCTAATAAAATTATATCACATAAGTTAAAAAATAACTTTGTCGGGCCATTCATCAAAATTATTAACTTATTGGTAATGGATCACGTCATTGTTAAAATTCAAGACTATTATGTTTAAACAATTGAAGTTTGAACTGCACAACAATATCTTCAAATGATTAAGACCCCATAAATTTCGTTAGGCTGTTAAGTAATGGAGGTTTAGTCAAAGTCAAAACAAATTAAACAAAAGACAAAAAAATATTTTTTAAAAAAATTTAAACGAAATTAAAAAAAAAAAAAAAAAAAATCGAGACCCTTCACCAGCAGCATGCACACATAATTGGAAAAAAAAAAAAAAAAAAGAAACATATTAGGTAGTAGGTACGATGTACGAGTAACAGAAACAGATACGGATCTCTATTTCATATCTTCTTCATTTAATTACTACTACTGCTGTCTACCACCACCACTTCAACTAAATCCTCCCCTTTATTCCTTCTCTTATTTATTCATTATATATTAGGGAAATTTATAGCTTCGTAATCCATAATTAACTTTAATTAATTTTTGATTAGTTACTTGATTGATTCTGCCAAAAAATAAAAGGGCGGTGTTTGGACAGTTGGAATAGGAAGCTAGCGAGAAAGTCACCTCCTTCAATCTGTTTTTGGGAGAGCGTGCACCGTCGGTTTCCGTACAGGTAAAAATAAAGAAGAAGAGGGGTGACCGGCAGGTGTCGGTGGCGGAGAGAAAAAGAGAGAGAGAGAGAGAAGGGGTGGTGGGCAGGTTTACAGGCTGGACTGACAGAAAAGCAGTAATGATTCGCCCTCCGATTCGGCGACCGCTCTTGTCGTTTTGCGCCAGCTCAGCATTTCCGTGCGGCCGTTTTTTTGAAAACGAAAGTTGTGTATTTTTTTAATTTGAAAACCAAAAAAAAAAAAAAAAGAAAGGCAGGGAAAAATATCCCACACGAAATGCTATACAGCCTGGCTCTGTCAGTCAAACTCAGGCAAAAAATAATAAATAAAGAAGGAAAATAAAAGGGCAAACTTTACTCAACCTCTTTCATCATCGTTATCTCAATCTTTTTTTTTTCTTTTTTAAATAATTAATAAATAAATAAAAATTATTTGAGATTGATAATTCTGGTCCTCGGTGTTCAGTTTGTCTACACCACTTCCAGAACAGTGCATATGGGAAAATTGTTTTTCTTGTAAGTGAAATTTGTATGATTCGTTTGTCACGCGCTCTAATTAGCGTGTGCCGGAACTCGCCACGGTCTTCTTTCCTTGGGAGATTTCCTTTGAACCCATTTGTGCGTGTGTGTATAAGGCGATCTCCAATCTAAATATTATATTTTAAAATATAAAAATTTTAAAATAAATATCTGTCATTTCAAATAATTATTTTATCTCCAATCCATTTATTTTATATCATACTCTAAAAAAAATATTCTATTTATATTCTTTTTATAATCATTTAAATATTATTTTATATTTATTTCCTATAATATTTGTATTTTACAAATTATGCTCCCATACAATCTTTTTAACATATTAATCCGTTAATTGTTTTTTCAATGATATTGGAGGATCCGGTACTGGTCTACCGGACTATTAAATCATTATTCTTCCACTATAATATCTCTATGTTATCTATTTTTACGCTTTTACATTATGTATTTTGTGTTATTTTTGGTTTATCACATGTAATTGCTTAAAGTATTTTATGTATGCTTATTTATAGTTTGTTTATGAATTAGAATATCTTTTCAACTTTTTAATTTATGTAAAACTATGTTGATTTACCATCTTACAAAATTTATTCAAAATATTAAAAGAAAAAAAGGTTTTAAAAATAAATATAGTTTAAGATTTAAACATACAAATACTTTTACATATAGAAAAATGGGTAATTTTGAAAGAAAAATTAAGTTAAGCATAACTTTATAATTTTTATTTTTACCTAAATATTACTTTAAAATTTAATTAAAAAAAGTGATTTAGAGTATGCACAGTGATACTTTAAATATGAAGTACACTATGCATATTTTATATTTGAAGTAGGATATAGAGTATGGTACTCTAAAACACTTCTCCCACGCTAAAATAGCATGGGGCTGGAATTGCCCTAAATATATAAATATATATGTTTATCTTTTGTCCAGCATTTTCGTAAGACGGTATTTGTAAATTTTTCTTTTATGCATTATTATTACTAGTTAAGTGATTAAAGTTACTACGACTAACTCAATTGATAAGGAAAAGAGATTAAGAGTTAGTCAATTACTTTTAACATAGTTTTTTTTAAATTACTCTTAATATAGCATTCTTCACTAATATTTATTATTTATATTTAACTCTAAATGACAACATATTAATAAATTTTTAATAGAAAAACTATATGTAAATAAATTAATAATTATAAAATTTTAAATAAAATATTGTAACGGCTGGATTTGAAAAATTATATATATTTATAAAAAAAGTATTAAATGGACTATTGAGAAGTATTGAAAAAGAGTTTTATCAAATAATAATAAAAAAATAATAATGATGAAAAAAGTAAAGAGTTGAACGAGAAGGAAAATAAAGAACAAATTTTTTAATTGAAAAAAAGAGAAAAAAAAAAAAAAAAGTTGGTTCTTATTTTAGCTCGCTTTAAGGAGGCTTGGAGCTCTTATTGTTACAAAACAAAAATTTTCCTTCAAAATTTTTTTATCAAAGTTTTGACATAAGAAGACAAATCTATGTGTTTTTTTTTATTATTATTTTTGATAAACAGACAAAGCTAGTTTTTGAGGGCACATACGTAAAATTGTGTAGAGCATTACTTCTCAAGTGAGAAGTAGGAAAAAAACAAAATTGTTTACTCTTCTGTTCTATTCTCTTTTCCTTTTCTCTATTTTCTTTTGTGCAACTGTTTTCTGTTGAAGTTCGATCCATCGAAATAGTGAAAATCAAATTAACTACGCATTATTTTTTCAATAAATAAATAAAAAAGATTAGTGACATATTCACGTTCTAATGACAATGTATCCTATCTCTAAGCCTTTAACAATTAACAGTCAATGACTCACAAAGTTCATCAATAAATAGTCATCAAATCAACATATTTGTGTGATATATGACTCCAACTATTAACTACACATGATTAATCACATAATAACGGTATGGTTTGATTTGTGCAAAAATAAAGCTACTTAGAATTTGGTGCATAAAATACTCAAAGGCTAATCTTTAAAGCATCCCTACTGAGATCCCTGATTTTCTTTTTTTTGATCAATAATATAGAGATCTTAATTTTAAATTATTAAATGAGTTGATTCCAAGGTGTGTGTATGCATATGAACATAATGTGAAAGGAAGAAAAAGCACGTTTAACAGTCCAAAAACTCAAAACATAGGGAGTTTTAACAATTGAACTTTCTATTTTATAATATGCATAAGAATTGCTGATTTAGATGTAAAAATTAATTTAATAACTAAACAACAATATTTATCAATAAAAAATAAAAAAATTATATCGTAAAATCCCTAGTAAAATAAAATATATAAACCGGTGATGTTTGGGTGGGCTCCAAAAAAAAGGGTTAATTTCATAAATAACCCTTGAAATTAACACAATTTCTTATGTTGATCTCTAATTTTTGATTTTATACATTACACTCTTTTGAATTTTTCTACTGTTACGCAAATGGTCAATCTGTCAATATTCTATGAAAAATTATATAGAAATTGAACATGTCCGGATCATATGAGTTTTATTTATAGATAAAATCATAATCAAATATTTTTTAAAAGAAAATTATATATAAATCAAACATATTTTAAAAGCAAACTATTCTTTAATAAAAGACATATAACGCAAACTTTACATCGCAGAGTTAGTTTGATGGTATAGTTTCCTATAAAAAAATATTTAATTATGCTTTTAACCTTTAGTAAAGCTCACATAACTGAAAGTGTTTAATTTTTCATTTAATTTTTGACAAAATATTGATATAAGGGTTATATTTCTGACTATATAAAATTCGAGATGCATAGTGTGACATATAAACTAAATTTTAGGAATCAATTTAAATTTTATTTGATTTACAGGTTTAATTCCAACAAAAATATACTTTTTTCAATTAGATTTTTATTTATTTTTAAAAATCAATAAAGATTATAACTAATTTTAAAAAAAATTTAACTCTGTTCGATGATTCAAACAAATCATTTGTGAGGAAAAAAAAAAAAAAAAAGGAGAGTGTGTAGAAGACGCTCCGTCCATTCGATTCAAATTTTAAAGGCAATAATATAACTTCAAAAAAGAGGGAGAAAAAAAAAAAAAAAAAGGAAGAAGAAGAAAGGTGAAAAGAGGAGGAGAGAGCGATATATATGTAAATCAGTGCAGTTGAGAATGACGCGTGTCGGTTTGCCAGCTGTATCCCAAACCCAACCGCTTTCACCTTTCCGGGGAAGAAGAGGCGGTATCCTGCACAAATCACAATCCCCATAACGCCCTTCCCACTTCCTAACGATCCCTTCCCTTCCCCTTTACCCGCTTTACCGGTCTCCCTTCCCTCTCCCTTCTCACATATATATATACATCCCTCTTCTTTCCTCTGTCCCTCGCTCCTCTTCCTGATTTTCTCCTTCCAAAACCACCCCCACCGCGCCGCCCCCCCCCCCCCTCCAAAAAAAAAAAAAAAAAAAAGAACAGAAAAAAAACAGACAGGCAAACAGATCAAACTTCACTTCCGATCATTATCCAGAAAGTTTCCATCTTTTTCGATTCGTTCATGTCGGTTTCGAGGAAAGAAATGGATCGGATCAAGGGGCCATGGAGTCCGGAGGAGGACGAGGCGTTGCAGAAGCTGGTCCAGAAGCACGGCCCAAGGAACTGGTCCTTGATATCCAAGTCGATTCCTGGCCGGTCTGGGAAGTCGTGCCGGCTGAGGTGGTGCAACCAGCTCTCTCCTCAGGTGGAGCACCGGGCCTTCACTCCCGAGGAGGACGAGACCATTATCCGAGCCCACGCCCGCTTCGGCAACAAGTGGGCCACCATAGCCCGCCTCCTCAACGGCCGCACCGACAACGCCATCAAGAACCACTGGAACTCCACCCTCAAGCGCAAGTGCTCCACCATCTTCGACGACTCTAACGCCGTCGCCGGCGGCCAGGGATATGATGGTAACTTCGCCGTCCAGCCGCCGTTGAAGAGGTCGGTCAGCGCCGGTTCCGCTCTGCCCGTCTCCACGGGGCTTTACATGAGCCCCGGGAGTCCCTCCGGATCCGATGTGAGCGACTCCAGCGTCCCTCTCGTAGTCTCTCCTCCCTCCTCTTCCCACGTGTTCCGCCCCGTCGCCCGTGCCGGCGCCGTCCTGCCGCCTCCGGTCGAGACTGCGTCGTCGTCGAATGACCCGCCGACGTCCCTCTCCCTCTCCCTCCCCGGCGCCGACTCCTGCGACTCCGCCCAGAACGAGTCGTCCGCGTCGCCTCCGACGCTGCCGACGCCGACGATGAACTTCTTGCCGGCGATGGCTCCGGCGGCGGCTGGAGATGCTGGGGAGAGTGGGGTGTTCGTGCCGTTTAGCCAGGAGTTGCTGACGGTGATGCAGGAGATGATAAGGAAGGAGGTGAGGAGCTACATGACGGGGCTGGAGCTGCAGAACAATAATCGGGTTTGTCTGCAGCAGCAAGCGGCGATCGACGGCTTCAGGAACGTCGCCGTGATGAAGCGAATTGGGATTAACAAGATCGAGTAGTTCCTTTTTTTGGGGCGTTTAAGGAGAAAATATGATGGGAAAATCTTTGGCAGGGGTGAGAAAATTTGGATAGAGTAGTGTTAGTATATGGCTGGGGAAAAGTGGGCTTTTCCTTTTTTTTTTTTTTTTTCCTTCTTTTTAATCTGGTAATATTAGGAAATAATTTTGGTCAATGTACAGAGAGAGAAGAAGAGAGGGCGAGAGAGAGAGAGAGATGGATGGAGGTTGAAGTTGAATCCAAGTGGAGTCATGGAAGAGAAAAGTTGGGGAGGGGGGGGAAAAAAACTGGGTTAGTTTTGATGAGAGAGGAGACTTTTTGGTTTAAAACTTGCAACTTTTATCTGTCTCTGGCCTTTGTTCGACTGTTGTTCAGGAGATAAAAAAAAAAAAAAAAAAGAAAAGAAAAGAAAAGAAAAGAAAAAGATATGAAAACATGCAACTCAAAAAGAGAGAAACTGAGAAAAGACGAAGAATCCGAAATTTAAATCCAAGTTTTCTCGTTATATTTTATTCACGTGAATCTTCTTTTCTTGCTTGCTTTTTTTTTTTAAAGAATTCTTGCTTGCTTTATAATGTGATGAGAAAATGTTTTTTGTTTTACCGTAGGCTTATACAAATGATGAAAGATAACGGTTAATAATCACTATTAAGTAGCCAGGGAAAATGATTTATTAAAAAAAAAAAAAAAAAAAAAACCCCAGACCACATACAGATCGCAGTGAAGTTAGCTAAGGATTATTTTCTGGGACCATTTGGAGATTGGAATATGTTAACGAAAAGACACCCAAGTAGAGAACAAGAACCAGAAGCCACAAATCGACACTAACCATACTCTGTTTTTGATGTTTTGGCATCTTGTGAATAGCTTATTGATTTAATCCTTAATTCTTTAAAAAAAAGAAATATATAATGTAATGGTTTGAATATTTCAAACTTCAAAGGAAGCTCTAGAAGTTCTTGATAACGGTAGTTGAAAGTAATTTGTCGTCGAAGTTGTAGGAGGCCAAAAACAACAGTAAATGCGCAATCTTGTATCTGGTTTTTAAGAACAGCACGAAGGAAAGTATCTGAGTTTACTTCTTATTCTAAGAAAAGCCAAAATCTTCGAAAACATAAAATTGTAGAGAGAAAATATATAATAATAATAACAATAAAAAGCAAATCTGTGGTTGAGATAGGGCGGGGAAGGTTTCAGTTGTGGTAGCGAAAAGCACGATTTTTGTGCGTGAAGGTTTGTTGAAAAGTGGAAGCAAAACATAGAAACGGTTGGGCTTAAGGTAGTTGAAGAGATGGGATAGAAGGTGGTGGTGCAGTTGGAGGGAGAAAAGAAAACATACGAGTTTCGTTTCATGTGTGTTTTTTCTTGTTCAACCATCATATGATTATTCATAGGTTTCGGGACACTTAAACAGCTCCTTTAACTAACTTTTTGAGTGTCGTTTAGGTCAGGTCTAAGTCTCATTCACTTTGAACTTATCTTCTTAAACCTAAGGAATAAAGCCAATCAAACACAACGTCAATACGTCTCTCTTCCAGCCGCCACAAAGTCTTACTATTAAAGCTCTGCGTTTATATTAAAAAATATTCAAATTTAGAATCCTATGTATGTGTGTGTACTTTTTTTTTTTTAAATATAAACTACTTTGATTTGCTCATTCCCACCTATCGTTAAAATTATTATGGTTAATTATGATGTTGTAATAGTTTAATACGACCAATTCTGTTTGTAGTTGGTAACAATGACCTGCTTTATTCTAAAATAATACAAGTGCACTGATGTATTGTCTTACACGGCAGAGATAAATCACGATCCAAAGTGAATTTTGAGGACAATGGCACGGAAAACAAAGATTCTTTTCCATTTTTATTCTTTTACTTGGTTAGGATGGATTAGACTATTGAAAAAGAAAAAAAAAAAAAGAATATTGCTTTCCGTATGGGGATTCTGGACTTTCTCCTGCCCACAAAATATTTACATTTAAATTAGTCCCATTTTCCTTCTTTCCCCCCCCCCAAACCAAAATCAACTTGATTAAAAGAATCGTAGGACAACGAGACAAGGCGCAGTTACAAAGGAGCAGCCTGGATATTGGTTGAGATGGTGTTATGTTCCCGCAAAGACACGAGTCTAGATTTGAGTTCATTGATTTTGTGCCAAAACTCCTGCCTCCAAGACCATGTGGGGTCAGTTAGAGCACGTACTGAGTTTAGGCAAACAAGAAGCGTCCCACCTTCGTGTAAGAGAACCTGGATTTTTTTTTTAACATAAGAACATAAATTATGAAATTATTATGAAGTTGGCATTCAAATCAACTGGGAATTCACAAATACGTAAAAGGATAACATCAAAGAGCACGAATTTTTCAATCAATCTAACTGTTTTGTTTTGTAGGGGAGAAAAGCGGAAGGACGGACAAATTTCAAATCATTAAAAAAACCGCAAGTTTAATCTCTCCTCAATATGAAGGGATTAGACGAGAGAATCCATACCAAACAATACAAGAGAAAGGTCCTCTCCTTCCTCTTTATTTTTGTCACCTAGGTTATATACCTTTCTTGTCTCCTCTTCCGCTCTAACCAAACATAGCCTTGGGGATTTTCATGAGCAACCAAGTAATAATGTATAGTTAGCAAGGGCTTTTTCAGTGATTGAGACTATATTTCACTTGCAGCAGAAAGAGGTCCCCAAATAATATCCAATCAGTCAGAGGGGTTTCTGGTTCTACCACAAGCATTTTCTTTTGCTCTTTACTTGCAAGTGGACGGATGTTAAAAGAAAAATCTTATATGTTTGTTTTTGCCAAGGTTTTAATGCATTGTTGAGCCCTTTTTGCTTTAAAAATTAGATGAGTACTTTCTGACTTTTAGTTTGATAATCTTTTTTTGTCAAACTTCTGTTCTGAATCAAACAAAAAATTAACTTACTAGCTTCTAAAAGCATCTCCAATGCAATGCTAAATTGTTGTGCTAATAATAAATTTTGGCATTTGGATTAAAAAAAGTGATCCCCATTGGAGTGCTACCTTTGATGCCAAATTTGTCATATGCCAAATTTTCCACAAGATATAGCTAATAACAAATTAACAACTAATTCTTATTGGGTTTTTTTTTTTTTTTTTTTAAATTTTATTTATCTATTTATGAGTTTCATGTAATTAATACAATATATTCATTTTTAATTTATTTAATTATTAAAAGTTAACTTTTACAAGTTTCAAAGCATACTAATGACGACAAAAGGTAGAATATAATTAGAAATAACATTATGCATTGGAACATAAAGTAAGATAATGCTGTTTTTCACACTCTTTCATAACAAATATAGCATTGACATAGACAAATGCGTTGTAGATGGCCTAAGACTATCTCCAATGCAAATGTCAATGGTCAATGCTATATTTGTTATGAAAAAGTATGAAAGAACATATTTGGGATGTTATTGTACTTCGTGCTCAATGCATAATACTATTCGTAATGTTATATATATATATATATATATATATATTGTCTATCATCATTAAGCCTTGAAATTAGTAAAAAGTAAACTTTTAGTGTTTAAATAAGCTAGAAATGAAAATATTGTAATGATTCAATGAAGAAGTATAAAGACAACGACCAATAGCAGTCGCATGCCAAATATGGCATTTGTTATACTTGGAAGCAAATTTGCCACCAAGTTTAGCATTTGCTAAATTTTCCCCCATACATAGCACTCCATTGGAGGGCAATTTTTCATTCAAATGCCAAAATTTGGCATTGGCACATCAATTTGGCACTCCATTGGAGATGCCCTAATCGTTGTAGTGCCATTCTTGTTGTCATGCAAGATAAATCTGAAAGGCGCAAGGAAGAAAACAAAAAAAGACATGCAGATATTACTAATCAAATAGATTCTTACCGTTAACCACAGTGGGAGAAACCCCATGACGGATGGGAGGGAGGCCAAAACTATACTAGTTAACGCAAGGGCCACATTTTGTTTAACCTGCAAGTAAGCAATTAGACCATCAGAAACAAATAACAATAAAAATTAGCAAGAAGAAGAATAACAATAAGAAGAGGCGAGGACTTACCAATGAAGTTGTTTGACGAGACTTCGCAATACAAAATGGTACACCCGAGATATTGTCCCGCAGCAATAGCACATCAGCTACGGCTACAGCAGTTGCACTAGCACGTTGAGCCAGGACGATCCCAATGGTTGCAGCGGCAAGTGCTGGGGCATCATTAATTCCTTCACCAACCATGATTAGACCACCCCCTGTGATATAATCCAAGAATCGTATCAGCAAAACAAGTTGAATAGCAAAGCATACAACAAACAAATAAATTAAGAATTCTTATTTTCGTTTTGTTTTGTTTGTTGTTTTTTTTTTTTTGGGGGGGGGGAGGAATGGGGTTGGTATAGAACTGGTTCCCTGGACGAGTTATGAAAATTACCAAAACCGGAAATGTACACGAGTCGAAGTCAAACAGATAAGCAATATATCCACTGTAACTTAAATTGGGTTGCGAAGATAATGATATGCTGACCGGATAACTTACCCATATCTCTTGAAATTTCCTTCACATGACTGAGCTTATCCTCAGGCTTCAGACTGCAATGAACTTCGTTGATTCCCACAGCATTTGCCACTCTCCATGCACTCGACTTGTGGTCACCAGTTAACATCATTACACGGAGCTTTCCTTGATCTTGTAATTCTCTTATGACATCCACTACTCCAGGGCGTGGTCTATCCTCAAGGTGTATTAAAGTTACCTTTAAAATTATGATGAAATTCAATTCACCAACGAAAGGTTAAGATGTATGATCTAAAATCTCCAGAACGAGTTTCCATTTTTTCGCCAACTTCCTCTTTATTCTGTAATTCTCTAATTCTTTAGAATTTCAACAAAATTCAATTTGTTGAGCTAGCATCAAATCATAGATCAGAACTATAATTTAGGGATAGCAAATTTAAAAGAGACAACAATAGCATTATAGTCAAAAACTTGCCTTCTCATTGACTGAAAGTGCAGCACGAACAAATTCACTTCCATAAGAAGATGCATCGACAGCGTCCTTAATCTTTTCTGAATCAAATTTGGATTTACAGCGTGAAGTGATAAAATCTACAGAGCCAAGAGACGCTCTCAATAGTTTACCATCTCCAGTTTCTGACTGTAACAACAACACACAGATAATCTAAATAGCCAGACTAGTTAATGAAACAACGCACTTAAAGAAGGTAGGGATGAAATGCATTCATTTCCAAGTAACCATCCATCCACCAAATCCATAAAATAATTTGGTTGATTTGAGTCATTTCACGTGTTTAGAAAAGGAAATAAACAAGAACAACAAAACCAAAAGAAAGCAACTGAAAGTGGCATCTGATTAATAAAAGATGACGAGCTCAAACTAGTATCAGGAAGATACATTACCTGGAAGCTATTGAGAGTAGCAACAAGACCTCTTCCAGGAAAGTACTCAAAACTCTCAACAGAGACAGAGGGGAGGTCTTTTCCTACGCTATGGTCTACCACAGCCCTGAGACAAACAAGATAAAGCTACTTAAACAGAAAGATAGATATTCTTCATTCAATCTTATTCAACACATTCACTTTTTAACTATTAGACTGTTAGATGTTCACAAAATTCCACAAGAAATCCTCAATCACTCTTTTTTGGGTTTGCCAGTTTTCATAAGAATAATAAAGTTTTTTCTTGCACACAAAGAAGTCATGAGAAGTGGGTCTCTTATTTATATGCTTTAATGGACTCTTGATGTAAATATTGTTTGGATCCTGTATTTAAAGGAGTTCTTGTTTCTTTGGCTCTTTCAATTATGTTTAAATCAATTGGAAAAACCTGCAGTAGATGGTCACAAAAGATTAATGAAAAAAGGCCCTAATTTTACGACCCTGGACGTCTGGGGAGGGATAAAAAAAAAAAAAAAGTGCAGGAAGGGAAACTTTATGGTTAAGTGATGCTACCTTCCAATAGGATGAGTGGTACCCTTTTCCATAGCAGCTGCAACGGCAAGCGCTTCTTTCTCACAGTTGGGGACACAACATGTGGTAAAAGTTGAGTGACTGTGACTGACCTGATGTCCAAAAATTGGCTCAATTGCTTTAAACGCTAGTTTCCCTGTTGTCAGTGTCCCAGTTTTATCAAATGCGATAGTGTGGCAAGAAGCTAGAGCATCTAGTACATGTCCGCCTTTCAGCAATAGCCCCTATGAAATAGAGAAGATAAACAGTTCTAGTTTCATTTCCATAGCAAGAGCTGAACTTCAATGGTCTATCCCCTATGAAATAGAGAAGATAAACAGTTCTAGTTTCATTTCCATAGCAAGAGCTGAACTTCAATGGTCTATACATAGATGAATAGTGCACACCAGTATGTTAAACACCAAACATTTCGCTATGTAATTAATACTATCAATAGATGAAAAAAGATGCATTCATATGTAACATATAAAGAGTTTCTATTACAGGCATTTCTATATGAACATATATCGCATGACTGATACATCATATAAGCTGATTTTAAGGTTCATCATTAACAGATCTTTTATCCAATTCCACTTCCATAATCCATTTACAATTAGGAATGAAACAACGATAAAACATACAAGAGCTAGTTACAAAAGAGCACATAGTTTAAAAATGCAAAACAAGTTGATACCAAGTTCACTAAAAAAAAAAAAAGCAGTATAGCTGATTGCAAAAGTAAAGCAAGAAACTATAGGCTCCAACCAATATGCAAAGCAAGAGCCTATAGTGTTTTTCTATAGCTCCAACCAATATGTACCTTCCTTGCACACGAACTAATTGCAGTAGCATATGCTAATGGAGCCACAGCCAAAGCACATGGTGAGGCAGCCACCATGAGCCCCAAAGCCCTGTACACCGAACCTCTGCAAACTACAGGATTGACCAGACATCAGTTTAAACAGAAGACGAGAAGGTCCTCGACAAAGTACAATATAAAAACAAAAGAGTTAACACATCAGAGAGAAACTCAACAGTTTTTGCTTGAGTATTAGATTATGAGAAATTAAACCATAGATGTAATGGATCAACTATTTGAACCTTTTATCTTGTCAATTGCTATTGATAAAACAAGTTCAGCATTTGTATAGAGTTTACAAGTAATTACAATATGCTGAACAAATATAAGAAATAATAGTGAGCAAGCTTCTCTGTACAAAGCTTCTAGACAAAGCAACCATTTTTAATTCTATTTATTTTATTTTATTTCATTTTAATTTTCCTTTTTTAATTCAGAACAACTAAAAATGAACTTCTTTCAATGACATTCGTAAAATTCTCTCTTGGTAAAACTAGAGAAACTTTTTCAAGAAAAAAAGCAGTTTGTCTATCTTAAATGCTGTCAAATGGGCAGGTCAGCAGTAAGGGTATTGAGCAGTTATTGAACATTTGTACTTAAGGCACTGTGTAAACTAAGTACTACCTGATGTACTAAAGAACGGCCACTTGAACAGAAATGGGCCAATGAGAGCAATAGCAACAGACAAGACTACAACCACCTTGCTGTATTGCTCGCCAAATTGGTCAAGCCACCTTTGAAGCTTTGGTTTATTCGAGCGTGCTTCTTCAGTCAATTGCACAATCTTGCTAAGTGTTGACTCTTTCCATGTCTTTGTAGCCTGAAACAAAAAATGATTTCACTAGAGTAAAAGACAATAACAGAACATTCTAACAAAAACAACCACCTCGTTAGCTCTTTCAGCACCCAAATACCTTCATCACGAACATATGTACAATCTAGACATTAATATTATAAAATTTGTCATTAAAGTTAAAACCGACCCCCAACCATCAATGCCTATGTATCCACACATTTCACGACATATTGGCAAATCCAGAAATTTTCTGTAATGTACTACTGAATTTATATGGAAGAAACATTACCTGATGAAAAGATGAAGGATGTGAAGCGAAGAAACATACAAGTTTAAATTTCTACAATTTAGCACTCGAATTATATCAGAGGAAAATTTCAGTTTAAACTTCTACAGTTTAAAAATCCAGTTATGCCAGGCAAAAAGAAATTGATATAAGACCTTCACAACATATCTATTTCTCCATGAACAAACTGACAAACATACCTTCACAATCATCCTACCATCCAAATTTCTTGCACCACCAGGGATCCTGTCTCCAACTTTTATCTCTAATGGTTTGACTTCTCCAGTCAAGTGCTCAATGGTAATTGTTGCACCACCTTCGAAAACTTCACAATCTACAGGCACAGACTATTCACAATACCAGCTCCAATCAAGATGCTTCCATATTCGTACTTGTTATTTAGAATTTCAAAAGGCAAACAAATTTAATAACAATACAAGAATTTTGCAATGTAATGGAAAAGGAACTTGCTAAATGTTGAGTATAAAAGAACGTAGCTAGAGAATGTGTCAAAAGAAAGTAGCTAGAGAAAGATCCATTTTTAAAACGGGTTCATGAAGCTACCAAAACACATACTTCCATGACTGTACAATAAGTAGCCTTTTGACATCTATTGTACCAAAGGACATTGTTCTTACTTCTTAGACCATCATTCATAGAACAACAGCACAAAACTCATGTATATAATATTATAATTAATTAAGACAAAAATCCAGCAGCACTGACACATTCATCGGTGTTGTAAGACATAAAAAGCTCATAAAACTTGGTCTTAAATCAAAGTGAAGCAAATGGGTCAGAATATAACAACCATTTTAAGTCGGGTTAATTCAGGCCAAAGCTTCTCTAACTTGATATGATATATTAAGACCTCAGAAGCAAGTAGCAAAATTCTATATTTTGATTCAAAATTGAGGTTCTAAAGATTCTATACTACTATTCTATTAAGCAAAGTTAAATTGAGCATACATACCTCACCAGCTCCGATCAAAATATAAGATCCCACTTCTACGTTATGTACAGGGACCCTTTTGTATGCCAAATTAAACGTGTTGGGAAGTTTATCATCATTCATATCCAGCACAAGAGCAAATTCTGGATGATTTTCCTTTAACTCTTTAACATCGATCATCGAACGGCTAGTGAAGTACTCTTCAGCTGCAGTCATCCTCATGTGTTAAATTACCGAAACCACCTCCAAAGAAAGATATTCTAAATCGTGGATGTGGAAGACTTACCAATATGAGCCAAATTAAACATGGCAAGAAGTAACCCTCCTTCCAACGCATTCCCCATAAATACTGATGCAAACGCCGCCAGAGCCATTAAGACATGAATATTCACTTTTCCACCACTAATGTCGATAAGAGCATCAAGTGATGCAGAGACCTAAATTCAAAGTTGGATACGATCTCAATTAATTGCCATATTTCTATACGGTTAATGAACTAGGAAAACAATAAACCTCATATATAACATATTTCAACAATTAAAATCCGCCATTAGAGGTTTAATTATCTCTATTAACCTAAAATTACATCTAAAGCAAACACACGGAAATCGTAAAGCAATTTACTAAATTGATCAACTGCCGAGTGAAAAATGCAAACTTTCTCATAAAAAAGAACAATAAAATGGAAATATAAGATCAATTCGAGTAGTTTCTACTTTCTAGTGACAACAGAACAAAGCCAATCCAACGAAACTGGAAAAAATCAAACTTACTCCAACGAGAGGGAAAGCGACGAGAAGGAAAGCATTTTGCAAAGGCTTCACAGCCGGTTTGGGGAGCAAGTGAGGGCAAGCGGCGGCGGCGACAAACAGCGCCGCCGAACCGCAACACAAGTGCAAGTTCTCGCGCAGGAAATTGGCCAAGTCGGTCCATTTCACGGCCTTGGCGAATATGAGGAACGCTTTCTGAGTCTCCTTCAGCTCGGAATTCTCGCCGCAATTGCCGCAATGGTGGTGGTGATGATCCTGATCATGATGATCGTGATCTTCGTGGTGGTGATGGTGGTGGCCGTGATCGGTGGCGGAGCAACGGAGATTTGAGAAATTGAAAGGCTTAGGAGGGAAGGTCCTGAAGCGGAGGGAGGGAAATCGCGGGTCAGAGTGGAAGAGAAGAGGTCGGGGCGAGTTGACTCGGATATGGCTCCGCTTGGGGGTGAGCAGGAGCGAGTTGTTGTACTTGCCGACGCCGATCGGATACGGAAGGGCTTCCATTTGAGCTAGGGTTTGAGAGGAACTCAGTTTCAGTTCGAGTTTCAGTCCATGGAAGAGCGATTAGCTGAAAGAAAGAGAGTAATGAATAGGCGAAGACGAAGCTCTAGAGAGAGAAAGAAGAGAGAGAGAGAGAGTTTGAACTTGGAAGTTCTGGTAGTACTTCTCTTAATGGGTGGTGACATGCCATCCACACCATGTGCACATTGGAGGGGCAAAATGGGAAATGTGAAAAATTGCTGAGAGTGAGATGAGACACGTGGCAGCTATTTGTTTATTGTTTATTGTTTATTGTTTATTGTTTATTTATTTATTTATTTTTTACGATTTGTGATTTATTTGTGATTTATTTATTTATTTAATTGTTGAGTCGGAGACAGGACAGCGTGAAACCGCCCGGTGACAAGATTTGAGCAGAATGAGTAGGCAACGGGAACGAACGGCTTTGAGAAGGGAAAACGACATGAAAGAGTTCTATATAAATAAAGAAAAACAGCATGAAAGAGGAGGTGAGGAGGACTGAGGAGTGAGTACAAATGACGTGAACAAAGCGAAAAGACAATACGTAGGGCTGGTAGTTTCCATCACGATCGTGAGACGACATAAACATAAACATGACATGAAGTTAGAGATTTTTTTTTTTCAATTAATAAGTTTTGAACAATAATGAATTGACATGATTAATAGTATTTTTCTTTTATTGTTAGGCGATCACCCATATTAAATTAACCTAATCTAAACATTTTATACCTATCAAGGATTGAATTTGGAACTTACCCTAAACCATAGACCCTCATTCTCTCACCAATTGGGTTAATATTAATTACTTGATATGATTAATAGGATTAATAAATTAGTCTTGATGCTTACTTGCGTGATACGAACTAAAACAATTAACTATATGTATTATAAAGATGGTAATATTCCATGTGAGGATGAAATCCTACAAGACCAAAGGACTTTGGTCCAAATGGGACAGAGATAAAGGACAAATATTCAGAGATGTGAACAAGAATGGGATGAAAATCCAATTTTTTTTTAGTTGGAAGTGAAGCGGGGATAGGAAACCACCCCACTATGCCTCCATTCTTGATCTACATTCATCATTTACAAATCTAATTGTATATTATATACTATAAAAGTTTGTATAATTAATTAAATACAAACAATATGAGTTTTAAAATTTATAAGTAAACTTCACTTGGCTTTTTGTTTAATTTAAATTTAAATAGTCAATACTGTATTAATTATGAATTTAAATTAATTATAGGGGTTGATATAATTAATTTGATTGATAAACAAGTCATGTTTGGATTAAAATTTTTTGACATATTTAATAAATAGTATTGATTGAGTTTAGATTGATTTTTTTTTTTCGTTACACATAAACAAGTTAACACTAACAAGGACTTCGAACAGGGAAGATTGAACACGATCACAAAAAGAGTGGAAACGATTATAAACGATAGAGATGAGGTTAACGACCAATAAAAGGAGGGGAAATGACAATAAGTGGCAGAAATGAGTTAAAACAACTCGAAGTATAAAATTAACGGCAAAAGGTGTGGAATTGAAAAAGAAAAATAATTTAAATATAAAAACGACAAGAATGGGATCAACCGACAAGAAAATAGTGCATATGACTACAAATGAACAATAAAATCAGAGTAAAACTAAATCGAAAAGAAAAAAAAGAAAAGAAAAGAAAAGAAAAGGGATGTGAAAACGACATGAAATTTTGAAAACGACATAAAAGGGTGGAAATGACAATAAATGACAGACGGAGTTAAGTGACCCAAAAGAAGGGAAATGAATTTTTTTTTTTTAATTTTAGTTTTTGATAAGGGCCCGTTTGGGGGATATCTTAACGTAGAAAAAACTGTGGCACTATCAAGGGGTCCTGAAAATGGGATGATGTCAGGAAAATTTTTTATCCAAAACATTGATGAGACGTGTATTAGCAGATGAAATATATGATCAAGGTACACTATCTTTGGAAATCAAGATATGTTATTGGACTCATAAATTGATTTATAACCTTATAAATATAATACATCTCTATTCGAACTTCCTTTACCTTTAAGAACACGTATAAGACATGTTGAATATGTTATGCTGGAGCCCTATACGCAATGACCTCGCCGAATTGGGTGAGATTGTTAGTTTAAGTGAATAAAAATAACAGCAAAAGTGGGGGAAATGTAAAGCAACGTATGTGAGGCAAAACGATCTAAATACTATAAACGACAAGAATGTGATGATACGACAGGAAATATTGCGTATACTACACCAACAATAAGAACAAAGACAATTGAATGACAACAAAAACGAAATGGAAATGACAATAAACGATGACCATGAGGTAAAACAAGAAAATATTGAAAACGATATAAAGGAGTGGAAACAACTATGAACGACAGAATTAACAACATGAATTACGGAAACAACTAAACAAAAGGAGTGGAAAATATAAATGGCACAAAACAAATGAGATAAGACGACATGGAATTCTTAAAACCACAATGATGGGTGATAGCGATAAACAACGCATTAAGGTTAATTTCAAATTTGACCTAGTAGGATTCAGATTGTCTCCTTTTAACCATACAAATCAAACTTGAATAAAGCTCCCCTCCGTTGCAATTTTGATACTTTTATTATTGAAAAAGCTTCTTCTTTTTTTTTTTTTTTTTTTTTTTAAGATTTTAATTATGTGCTAATCAGGAAACTTGTAAATGATTAAAATAATATAAAAGTAGGGCCAGAAAAAAAAAAAAAAAAAACCGCCCACCTTGCTCCTCAATTTTTAGTGCCGCGTCTTCAACACGTCAAACTGTGAGTTCAAATCGCCCACCCCATCATGTATAATAACGATCCTATTTTAAGTTATCACCGTCATTTTTTATAACTATCATGTCCCATCCTGCTATAGTCTTTGTGATTATATTTGTAATATTAATAATTTATGACTCTTTTTTTGCGTTTTTTCCTCCCTTAAGTTTACTTTTCTTTTTGGATATGTGGGGAGATTTTATTAACGTATTATTAAACCATTTGTGTTGAGTGTTAACTTTTATTCTTTTTATCAAGTATAATCATATGAATTCATGATAAATATTAAATGTGATTGATGGTTGATGTTGATGTTGATGATTTGTTAGTTTTAAAAAGATAGTACTAAACATACTAAAAACATAATTATAAAATTCTTTAAATATACAAATTTTACATTTATTTTTATTTTTTAAAAAACAAAACCTTCTTGGCCCAAATCACCTCCGAACCGTCTTGTCCCGCATTATCTTGCCACTTTCAGTTTGGGGTTTTCTAAAATCAATTTTCAAAATTTCACAGCTGAAGACCAACAAACCACCCGTTCTTTATCAATGAGTCACACGATCAATCAAAACCGTTAAAAAAAAAAAAGAATTTCAATGAAAAAAATATCATAATTGTAATTAATAATAAATTAAAAGGTGAATTTTATTTTATTTTAGTTGTAAAAGTAAAATGAGACATGTTTTTCCTTTCTTGCATATAATTATAAGGCTCAATTATATAAAACGCATGACACAGAAATTGTTCAAACCTTTCAATTTAACCGGATAAGCATCAAGAATGCAAAGTGAAACCCAAAAGCTTCTAAGGTGATCTCCAACCCAAATACTCTATTTTAGAGTACAGAAATTTTAAAATAGAATATCTATCACTTCAAATATTATTTTATCTCCAATCCATTTACTCTATATCATACTCTAAAAGGAATATTCTATTTATATTCTTTTTTATAATCATTAGATATTATTTTATATTTATTCTCTATAATCTTTGTATTTTACAAATTATGCCCCCATACAATCTTTTTAACATATTAATCCGTTGATTGTTTTTATTTTTTAGAATAATCTTTAAAAATAGAAAGTTATATCAAATAACCAAAACACTATAAATTTAGTGCGATTATTAAAAACAACTTAATATTGAGTGAAAAAAACTACATGATTTTCTTAATTCCACACACAAAAAAAAAAAAAAAAGGAAACAAACTGACATTCAATATTAAAAAAAAAAAACTTAAAATTACATGACATTTGTCCCTAGGCTTCCGAATTAGTATATATTTCCCATAAATGATCGATCAATGCATTTCGAAGCGCGATATGAGCTTGTTTATCCTTGATCTGTCTATGTCGAGCCAGAAATTGTTGAAATTGAGTATTTTCATCAACAACCATTTTAACATTTGGAGTAGATGCTTATGAATTAGAATATATTCTCAACTTTTTAATTTATGTAAAACTTGTATGTTGATTTACTATCTTACAAAATTTATTCAAAATAATAAAATAAAAAGGTATAAAAAATAAATATAGCTTAAGATTTAAACATACAAATACTTTACATATAGAAAAATGGGTAATTTGAAAGAAAAATTAAGTTAAGGGTAACTTTATAATTTTTATTTTATCTAAATATTAATTTAAAATTTAATTAAAAAAAGTAGTTTATAATATGAACAGTGATACTTCAAATATGAAGTATATTGTTCATACTCTATATTTTAAGTTCCATTTAGAGTATGGGTTGGAGATGCTCTTATATTTTAAAATGGTTTAAAACTCTAAAATAGAGTTGGGTTGGAGATGACCTAACAGCGTTTTGTATAGCTATGCAGTGACGTCCTTGATGAGGCAGGAAATCCACCAAACCACACCCAACCAAATAAAAAAAAACAAGCCAGTGAAAAAACAACATAACTAGTTCAAATTTTTATTCATTTTGTGGCTTTTCATTCTAGAGTATGACTTTCCAAATTATATAATTTATGAGGCCCTTTACTATTTTATTTCTCATATGTCTCACTGCAATGCCTTTTCATATCTTGATTGGTGATTAAAAAAATAATATCAATTTGATTTTTTTTTTAATATCGTGTCTCACCTGATAAAAACACTTTTTAAGTTAATGTTTTTACAGCCTAGTCAATTTTTCGTCATCCAATGCTTAATAAATTATATATCAAGTCCGGCTCAAAAAGGAGTGGTTGTAATTATTAGTTTTTCAAGAAATTTCCAAACGAATAATTTCAACGAATGAAGCTGAAGCAGTTACTTTCGAATTAACATAAAAAATAACAATCATATAATTAGATATCCATTTGAATCATATATTTAAACTAAAAATTTAGATTTAGATTAAGAATCTGAAATGAACTGGTGTTTGGGATAGTAAAAAATGAGTGTGGTACAAAATTAAAAAAAAAAAAAAAAAAAAAGAAAGAAAGAAAAGAAAAGGTTCATCTTAATCTGTCCATATCAGCAGCCACTAGAGGCGTGGACTGCATTATTTACTTGGCCTTTTGTAAGTTGAATGGTCTGAATTTGACACATACTGTTTGAATTACTTGGTTTGAGACATTAAATTAATGAGAGAGGCCATGACCAAAAGGATCTTGACTTGAGTATAAAAACGAAATTTAGAATTAGATCCCCTCAATCTTCTTCATCTTTCTCTTTTCTAGCAGTCCTCTCTTTATTGCTCAACTTTGTTGAGAATAATTTATTGCATAACCAATGGAAGGAAGAAAAGCAGTAGGTTTGGCTGCAAGAGACACAACTGGGATCCTATCTCCCTACACATTCAATCTCAGGTCTCTCTCTCTCTCTCTCTCTCTAAACCTATCAAAGTACATAGTGGCAGTGTCTCGTATTGCTCTTGTTGAGTGGGAGCACATGCACTGGTGTTTCGAAAATTATATTCTTTTTTGGATAAATTGCTTATTTAGTTCTTAAACATTTAATTTTGTTCAACTTTGGTCTATGATATTTTATTTGTAGTTGCAATGCCCCTAAACAGTTAAAATGTTGTTACAATAGTCATTTCAGTTAATTTTTTGACAGAATCCGTTAGTAATTTGGTTAAAAAGTGACGCTAACTAATTGATTCCATCCAAATATTAATGAAAATGACTATTGTAGTAACATTTTAACAGTTTAGGGGAATTCTAGCTACGAAAAAGAGCTTAGGAACTAAAGTTGTACAATATTAAAAATTCAGAAACCAACCTAACAATTTACTTTTTTTTTTTTCCCTAAAATTCCAGTATGCCTATGTTTTATAAGAAAAAGTATGATTATAACATCACCCGATAACTAAAACACATAGAGATGCCCTTATTCTCCAATTTTGTTCACAATGACCGCTAAAAAAATCAAAAATTCCTGACTTCGACATTGATTGTATATGCCAATGGTCTCAATGTCCCTCGAACAGGAAGACAGGACCAGAAGATGTAGCACTTAAGGTACTATACTGTGGAATAGACCACACAGATCTTCATCAAATGAGGAACGAAATTCACGGTACCGCATACCCTTTGGTCCCGGGGTACGAAATTAAGCACCATTTTACTTTCACACGTTATATGGAATAAGAACAGCTTCAGTTTTATCCGATTTAGCAAATTATAATTTTGCAGGCATGAAGTTGTGGGGGAAGTAGTGGAGTTGCAGAGGTGAACAAGTTCAAAGTTGGTGACAAAGTGGGAGTGGGATGCATGATATGGTCCTGTGGAAAATGTTCCGCTTGCAAATCGAACTCCGAGCAGTATTGCAGCCAAAAAATCCTAACCGTCAACGGCAAATATGAGGACGGAACTCCAACTCATGGAGGCTTCTCCTCTGCCATGGTTGTTCATCAAAGGCAAGCCCTCCTCTGCCATTATTTTTTTTTTTTTGCGACGTCAAACGAATGGAAAATACTAAAAATGTCGTGACAGAATTGTCCCATGTAAGGTTTGTCTTCAGTTCTTCATCAAGGACTGTCCACCATAACATACAGAAGTGAGAGGCGTAACATGACAATAATTATGCGTAATAATGATGTTTGAATAATAACTAAATTTTCTTGTCGTTACACATTTATTAACATTATTGTAGTATAGAATAAATGTGATATTACATCTGTTACTTCTACATGTTACGGTGAAGGATGGTATTTTCACAAAAGACTGCAGCTTTGTTCAAACCGAGTTGTGGTGAATGCAGGTTTGTGGTAAGAATACCCAAAAATCTAGCGCCGGAGCAGGCAGCGCCGCTGTTGTGCGCCGGGGTGACGGCTTACAGTCCATTGAAGCAATTCATCGGGATAAATAAGGCAGCAGAGGTGGGATTTTGGGACTGGGAGGAGTAGGTCATCTGGGGGTGATAATAGCAAAGGCATTGACTGTGATAAGCTCATCTGAAAGGAAAAAGGAAGAGGCTTTAAAGCATTTGGGGGGCTGATGCATTTCTGGTGAGCTCCAATGAGGCTGATATGGAAGCAGCAGCTGACAGTTTTGACTATATTCTGGACACTGTACCAGCACTTCACCCTCTGAGATCCTACCTTTCACTGCTCAAAGTTGATGGCAAGCTTGTCATAGTTGCGGCTGTTCCTCAGCCACTGCAATTCGACGCGGTTGAGCTAATTCAAGGTAAATTTTTTTTTTCCAGAAAAAATAATGCCAGTTGACTAACGTTTTTGGCCTCCAAATGAGTCCCATTTTTGTAAGTTACACCACCAACATTGCTCATGTTCTGTTTACAAGCACACCATTATTTTAATGATCAATATTTGCATAATTAAATATTGTTTTGTCATTATGTTATTGTTATTACAGGACCAAATGGCGAAACCATGTATTACTGAGTGGAGTCATTATTGCATTTTAGAAATTTAATTTTTATTTATAATCTTATTTTGTTTCGTTAAGTTTTAGTTGTGTTTTAACTTCTTATAACGCCTCAACTTCATAATTGAAACATACAACCATATCCGTCTTCAATTAAAAATTGTCTCTGGTCTTTTTAGTGTTGGTATAATATATAAATCTTTTCCAAAAATGAGATTTTCTTTATCATTCTTTTTTCTTTTTGAATTTTAAGATAAGAGAATTCGAACTCTACACCTTGTAGGTAGAGTTGGTGTGAAACTACCAATAGAATATATTTGCAACCCCGTTTTATTAGTACAATTATTATCATAAATATATTTGAGTTGGTAAATATGCAGGGAAGAAAAACATAAGTGGGAGTTTCATAGGGAGCATGGAAGAGACGCAGGAAATACTAGAGTTTGGGCGGAGAAGGGTCTAACGACAATGATTGAGATAGTGAAGGCAGAATAAGTGAATAAGGCTTTTGAGAGAATGGAAAGAAACGACGTTAGGTATAGGTTTGTTCTCGATTTGGCTGCAAGCAACCTCCATTAATGATCAAACTCCATTTCTTTCACATTCACAAATGTCGTTTCCAGAGAATAAACCATGTCGTTTCCTTTTGTTTTTACTGTTGTATGATCAGTCTCAGAGTATCTCTGACCTTTTCTCTCCTTTTTCCAAAATAAAGCACATAAACACTACAAAGAAAAATGTGAGACTTCCATAAGGTATCTGACTTCCATATATGTCTATTGTTATTATTGTTGTATTTTAAAATTGTGAGACTACAATTTCTTTTTACCTTTAACATTTATAAAGCAATGAAGTATCTTAACCAACGTTGATTATTGGATTGATTTACTTTTTTATGAACAAAAAGGAGCTCATTAATTGAAACTTCAAACGACATGCACAAAAGTTGGCTGTAGTGTTAAGAAATATATAGATGCCCTAATTTTGTATCACCGAGAACAACAAAATCACGGAAGAATAAAAAATCATTATTACACAAGATTTATACAAATTCATCTTAATGTAAGACTATGCTTTATTTTGTTATAGTAATTTACTATTATAATCAAGAAGTTTACAAGACAAACTCATACACAAATCAAACTTTCTGTGTTTTTTTTCTCTAACATATCTCGTTAGAGACCCTAATGACGACGCCCCCTCTCTCTAAAGAAAAACTAGGATAACCGAAATTACGAGTGTGAAATCCTTAAGCTTCTCTTAATACTATTAATTTTACATCTTGGGTGGTCCCCCACCCGATCTCCTAGATGCTTCCCACCCTCCTTCCAACCCCCATGTGATCTAATTGGGAAGATCGATTCATGTATTGTCTTTAAATCGAGCATTAATTAAGTTTCACAATTTAACAACTAGAGGTAAGTTCATCCTTAAATTCATATTAATAGAACTGGGGTCTCAAAAAACATCTGAGTCTCCTGCGTGTGTGTGTGGTTTTTATTTTTTTTATTTTTTATTTTTTATAATAATAATAACACTATGAACATTGGAAGGTCATGATGTGTTCATACACGAATTTATGAAGAAAATAAGTACAAAGGAGCAGAATAGTTCTATTGCTTGGGGGCTAAGCCATGACGTATTTGCTTAGGCAAACAATCACTGGAAAAAAAAAGGCATAAAGTCATAGGTTTGCCACTTCTAAAATGATGTAAAATACACAAAGACTAGTAGTTGATGCGCTTTAATAGATTTCCCTTAAAAAAAATAAAATAAAATAAAATAATAAAAAAAAGATTTCCAAACTTGGCCCCCCTCAGCAGCCACAACCAGACAAACTGCTTTGTGTTCAAAATCTTTGAAAGTCAGAGATTCAGTTGATGTGAACAATATCGTTGAATTTGAACTACTTAAACAACTTTGTCCAGCATTCTTAGCCAAAAAGATGACGTATATGTACCCGATCTATTTGTACCTTAAAAAGATGATTCATCAATTGGGAAATGATTTTACGTGCTCCAATGTTTTCAACGTGGTTTTATCATGTTGTTTTTCATGGTTGTGTTGTTTTTATTTTAATGTCGTGATCTATTTTAATGTTTTCAACGTGCTCTATTTGTATAATGGTTATTTGATTTCAGTTGTTAAACATGTTTTCAAACATCCATGTCGTTTGCTCAATAAATCGATAGACGGAGCTTCACCCCAAGAAGATAACTGCCAGTCATCATATTGGCTTCTCCTCAGCCACCATCCCCCAGCAGTTTGATATTGTCGTTTATGATCCTTAAAAAATAATGTCGTTTATGTATGAAAACATGTGCATGCCAAGAACATTGCTTTCTTTGGGACAGTATTGTAGACAAATAGAATAGAAGGCACTACATATCAGAAGTTCCTGCAAAGTTTCATGAATTAGATCCCTACTACGATTATAGCTAGAGAACTCATTTCTTACATCTGCGAGAAGTCATTACTATAGTAAAACCTCGTTTACCAGAGGCTACAGCAAATAACAATAGGCTACTCAAGAGTATTTAGCTCTCATCATTGTACTGATGCTATGTCCTGAATAAAGCACAGTCGGAACGAAAAGAATGAACTAATGCTATTGATACAACAATTGGATGGCTCATCTTCCTCAATTTTGGGTCGGAAGACGATATACAACAGATTTTCATGAAACATAGCCACCAATATCGCTATCGCTGGCAAGCTAAAGCAGTTGGCGAGGTGCTCAGTCATCTTTCCCCTTGCCCTTTCCTTCAGCAACTTTGGCGTTCTCATATGCGGAAAGGAACAATGTACCCTGATTTTTCTGCAAAAACCTGCATGAAAGCATACATCATCAGTTCATTGAAGAGTGATTTTGATTCAAAAGAAGAATTACATAAACATAAATAAGCCTTCCAGAGATAGTAGAAAATGAGTAAATCTGAGGCCAACAATTCATTCTTACAGTTCAGAAAAAATTTCATCACAGGGGCTAAACGTTACAATGACAAAATGCTAATGATTTCATTAATTTCACGAAATTCAATGAGAATTCAAAAAACATATTTGTATTCCAAGGAGTACGTTACTTTAGGAAATCAAGAAGTTTCTGTTGTAAACGGGTTTGTGTTTCCTCTTCAATATTCACGTACGCCAATAACTCTGGTAACTTAACTGCAGCGCCATAAAGTTTTTCACAATCAGAGAAACATTACAAAATTTGCAAATTAAACATCCAAAAACAAATTTCACTTTCAGAAAATTCCAACATAAATCATCTCAGTTTTCTTGTTAACGAGTACAGGACAAATCATGAGGTTTCTGAGTTTGCTAAAAGCAAGAGAGTGAGAATATAACAAAGCCCCGGCTGTGGATCCAGAAACTAGAAATAAGAAATGCATTATTTAGGTAACAGTAATTTAATGCATGCTGTGCAAAAGCATAGGGGTAAGCATGAGAAAATCCATAGGGGGATGGAGTCCAAGCTTCAATTGCTGAAAACTACTAATGCAAAATGACTGAAATAATGAATTTTCCAGTTTTGCAGTAAAAGCATTGTCAACCGGTCACGGGAGGAAATTAGATCCTCCATAGGGGAGTTGTCACATGCGTTTCAAAGAAGCCAAATATGAAAGATGGCCGACACTTGGAATATAAACCAAGACATGTCGGGTTAAGTCAGCTGCTGGAACTAAAAAAAATTTAAATCGGGAAAAAGAGCTATCTAAACACGGAAAAAGAGCTATCTAAACCCAGAATCTGACAATCGAAATGATGATAGACCAGGCTGTTTCCTTCGTTCTTTCTAATTTCCTTTTCAGAAAATGAAAAGGAAAAGCATCAAAACCCTACTCTGGCAAATAGTAAACACGCATCCATACTTGAACTGAGCTTACCAAAGAGTCGTAGTAAATGTTCAGCACCATATATGGTCGATGGAGAGACATCATCTGACACTACTTCATGAAATTGTTTGCGCTCTTTCTTATATAAGAGCATCACTGGCAATGCTTTGTCAAAGTAACATCGTATTCCTTTCAGGATTTCTGACACCGAATCAGTTATCCTGTATCCAAGAAAAATATAGTTCACAGTTCCCTCCAATCATCAGAATTGAACCCAAAATTTCCTACATTCAGTAGTAACATTGTTGAGAATGGACGGGATACATGCTAAAAATAAATGTAAAAAGAAAAGAAAATGAAAGGAAGTGGAGCTATAAGCCTATAACCAACTTAAGAAAAAAGAAGTGCAAAGTGGACATGAATGAAAAAAATGACTCATTAGTTTGACGCAAACACAAAAATGTATTACAGCTCATTTATATGAAATAAATCAATCCTAAGTGGAGGAAAAAAAATGACAGAGGTTAGAACTTAATTATCTGACGTGGGAAAAAAGAACAAAGGCAAGCATAAGAATTTTAACCATAGATATTGCACTTAGATATACCAACGACAGGAAGTTATACTTACACGCTATCTTTCTTCGAACGATAATCAAGGTACTTTGTTATGATGTCATCAACGGTTGGTGAACGAGGAAGTTTGACCAGCTACAGGAGTGAGAAGTTAATGGATGTGAGACAGCACGACAAATTATATGTATTGTATATGTATGTTGACAAGTAACTGAGGGTTAAAATGAACTATTAAAGTATAGTCCAACAAAGGACAGAAAACTCAATATAATTTATGAAAGTTATTGACGCAAAGCTGGTCCTCGTACTTTATACGGGTCATGAAAGTTTTATCTTACCGAACATGCATATTCATTAATATGCACAAAAAAGGAAATGTTTTCACATAGGAAGCTCTAGTGTGATATTTACAGATATCCAGGGAGAAAAATAGCGCTAATTATTGTTAAGCAAAATCTCTCTCTTTCAAGTAAAATAACTTCAAAAGTACCGATAAAATTTCTGTTAAGAGGCGAGAGATTCTGAAACCTTATGCATACCTTATCCTGTTGATTAACATATTCCCAATCATCGACAAGCTGCTTCTTTAGTGTTGCTGGGATTTGAATCTTGACGAGCTTTTCTATGGATACGCTGTCCTTCTGAAAATCATGGAACAAAACTTAAGTTCTATCAAGAGAAAACCCGATCAAAACAATTAATAAGAGATAAGAGAATAATTGAAGTTCCTAAATTAAGCATCTAGAGACAACTTACAACTGAAGCGTCACCTTGACATGTATGTAAAAACTTAAATGTATAAACACAAATGCTAAAAAGTCAACCTCCAGGTCGAAAAGCTAAACCTTGCGTTCCTTAACATATTTTTACTCTTCTACATGCTCATGGATTAGTATTTGATAGAGGGGCCAAAAAAAAAAAATTAAAAAAAAAGGGCTCATGTGAATGGACAAATTAACAATTTCAAAATATGTAATCAGAATCATATTTCAAAACGGACCTCAACACCTGAGTCGCTCTTTCGCTTTTTCCCCTTGCCACTGCAATGAAAATTAAATATTGAGAAAAGGAAGCCTTCTTTTATGATACTACATTCTTGCAAAGAAAAGGACAGGAAATTTCTTACTAGCATCTTGATGATTAAAAAAGAAAAAAAGAAAAAAAAAAAGAAAGAAGCCAATTAATGAAACAAAGAAGGTAGAAAAGGCTTTGAAGAAAATAAGGAGGTGAATGTTTTAAGATAATCCGTACCATTGGTCTTGACATCCTCTTTCTCAGCCTTTGCATCTGCAAAATGGAAGATATAATAACAAGTAAAGATGGGAGTAAAACTAGGATAGATAATCCAGAAGTTAAATGTTTAGAAAATAAAGCGAAACTTAGGCTCCGTTAGGTTCAGATATTCAAGTGGATGCAATTCGGATGGAAACATTTGAACGGAAAAATTTGAACAAAAGCATTTGAATTGCCATCCGAACTAGCGTTTGGATACACACAATCTGACAGAAACATTTGAATGTGTGTTTGGATAGATAATGAAACAATCATTTTAGTTGAATATCTGAATGGCCCCTAAATGGTACAGTAGCAAATATATCCAAATGTGAATTTCGCCTAAAATGATCATTCCAAAATTTCCATAATCCAAATGCCAAGCCCCTTTTAAGACGGCCAAACAGCAATTTGAATGGCCCATTCAAATGGCGCATTAATTCGAATGGCACATTAATAGAGACAAAAGGTTTTAAAAGAAACAAAAACTTGCATTTCCCAAATAAAAAACCATATTACTACGAAGATGGTCTCTTGTTGACAAATGCAATGAAACATGATATATAAGTCCCTCTTAGCTACGATCTTGATTACATAGACTGATGCTTTCAAATCCCTTCATTAGTTTGTTGGATTACTGTGGACCATCCTCGTCAGAGCTCCTATAAAATCGTGGCTAAGACCTAAACCTCTTGATGGGTAATAGGAACACCGCCCACCACCTCACAAGGTACTGATATAGAAAACATCCCCAAAGCTAACCCCTTCTTGTCAAACGAGACTCAAAAGATCAATTTCAGAGAACACTAGAATTGAACTAACAAGTATACAAAAACGAAGAAAATAAACAGTCAAACATTATCTAGATTTTAGACAACAATATCAAAGTAAAAAAAGAAAGAAATTATACCAGCAGAGCTTTTAGGTTTGTTTTGAGCTGAACGTCCTGATTTTGAATTCTTATCTACACCCTGCTTTTTGTCAAGAGCCTGTTGCTTCAACACGTTCTCTTCCGTATGCTTCATTAGACGATCCGCTCCTACCCACTCGTCCCAACTGTTGGCAAGATGTCCAAGCCAGAGTAATGATTTCTGTATCCCCTTTTGGAAAGGGTATAATGATCAAATCAAAGGAAACATTTCCATTGAAGCTATACAAGTTTAGGCACTCCCTAGATAGCATAAAGTGGATTGCGCATGCTGCCTATATGGTTATTCTTTTTCATCCTTGCTATCAAACCTGAGGGAGAAGCAACACCAACCATCTATCTTCCCATTCTCTGTAAATTAATAACTTATGTGTTCTTGAGCAGAAAATAACTGCTATGTCAAGAAGCTCCAACCTAAATTAAATCTCAAGGGTACTGAATCAAATCACATTAACTTAAATATAGAAAATATATTTAATTTCTTCATTCTGTACCCCAACCACCTTCGAATCCAACCTTGAAGACATAACTATATTATTATTATTATTATTATTATTATTATACTATATCATATATATATATATATTTGATATAGCTGGCATACTCACTTTTTATTCCAACCCTGCAAAATAGCAAAAAGAAGCTTCACTTAGTATGACAAAGCATTTTCTTCAGGAAATTAATACGAAATTGAAAAAATAAAAATAAAAAGAAGGATATATGGAACTAGAAGCTATGAACTTACGAGATAATGAACGAAGAATTTCCATTCTTTCTTCCTCAACTCAGCCTTTTGAACCTAGACAGAGTCATGAAAGCTCAGATTTTTCTTAATGCAACCATGAGAAACAATTAAAAGGAAAATCTTGGAAGAAAAAATCCAAACCCTAGCTTGATTACTAACAAACAAGGCTAAAATTTTCAAGGCTACCAAACAAAAACCAGTTCTGAAACTCAAAAACCCTAGGCACAAAACCTAGAGCAAAAGGCAAAGAGATGGTTAATCAAATGCTCAAAATCAGCTTCAGGAAGAAGACAACAAGTACTGAAAGTGCAAAATTCTACGAAAAAAATGGAAAATGAATAAGAGCAGAGAGAATCAGGAAGAAAAAAGGGGAAAAGGGAAGAAATTGGGAAGGGGAAAGAGAAAGGTGCCTTGGCTTCGTAGATGCGAGGGCCATGGTAGGCGAGAACCCTCTCGCCCTCGGAGAAGAGGGTGGAGTTGGACGGCGGAGAGTCGCCGCCGGAGGAGTCACCGTCGCTGGCCGAGTCGTCCTTCGAAGAGTTCCCCATTTTCTGAAACCAAAACGAAATTCCCTTGTTTGACTTTCCTTTCCTTTCCTTTCTTTTCTTTTCTCTTCTACTTCGCAGCAGCGGCAGCGAGAGAGCGAGCGAGAGCGCACTTCGGATTCAGACACTCTGCGCAGTGACTGGTTTTCGCGGTGGTTTTTTCGACAGTTTTCGCTCCTGTCTCAAACTTCAAACTTCAAACTTCAGATCAATCCGGAACTGGATCACCGCGTTTTTGGGCCTTATGGGCCACGATTTACGGGCAATTTTGGCCATGTCAATTGTATAGTTGCAGGAAGATTTTGGTTTTCACCGATTATATTTTTACATATTTTAAATAAAATTAGATTTTAATATATAAAAAATTTATTATAAAATATTTTAAAAATTTTAAAATAATATGACATAATATTATTGATTATAAATTATTTAATACACTAAAAAATAGACAAAATATTTGAATAATATTAATAACTTCACAATTAATTCACAATTAACTTTATCATAAAATAAACTTCAACGTAAGTAAAACTGTTATTTTACATTTAATTTTAATTATAAAATATAAAGTTAGAATAAAATATATCCAAATAAAAAAAATTATTGTTTCGTCTGGCATTTTAACGTAATTCCAACTAAATTATACTTTTTCATCTTAGTTTTTGTTTTTTGTTTTTTTCCTGAAAAGTCAACAAAAATTATAACTAATTTTTAAAAAGTCAACCAACTCCAATTTAAAAATTTTATCTCCAACCGACGAACTAACAACAAGCTATTTCATTATGAATATTTTCTTTTTATGTTAGTGTGATGTTCTTTTTTTTTTTTTTTTCCAGTAATTATTACAAGTAAAACTTTTGATAGGCTATTTCAAAAAAAAAAAAAAAAAACTCTTTGATGGGCAATGAAAAGTACTTTATCATTGAGGTAAGATTTTAATTTACCAAAAAAAGTAAGATAAGATTTTAAAATAAATCTTCATTAAGTTATAAATGAATTTGATAACATGGATATTCCCATGTCATCTTATATAACTCTCCCTATAGTAATTATCAACGTTCATTCAATAATTACCTATGAATAACTAACCTGTGTATAATTTTGTGTATAATAATAGTGATGTCTTCGTCGTTTTTTATCTGGATGTTATATTTATGTTTCTTAATTCTAATAATGGAGGTGGTTTTCTTATTTTTCACATTGATTGTTTTTCTACCAGAATTGAATTTTAACGGTATTTTGGTCTCGCTAGAGTTGTTTTTATGCAGAATTAGTAGTGACCTTAATGCTACTGAATCTTAACCCTTGATCAATTGAGAAATTCTATCAATTGTTGGGCTTTATTAAAAATAGTTTTACATGTACTTGATTTTAGTGTTTCGAAATATATACCCGTTATCAAGCATACGTCTTCCTCTTTGATAGTTATCAAACTTTACTGATAGATCTGTTTTTATTGAAGGTACTACGGGATCATTATTGTAATTGGTGTCTTTATATCTCCTTATTGAGTTTAATAAAATTTCTCCCTTCAAGAAAAAAAAAAAGAAAAAAGAAAAAAATCGAAGTAAATATTATGTGGTTAAAATTTTTAATTAAAAAATTAAAGTAAAAGAACTGTATTCTTAAAGCTTATATATATATATATATATATATACACGTATTCCTAAAATTAAATTCCTTTACAAGAGGAATTAGTTAGTAAATACTTACGTGATACATAATATTTTATTATGTCAGCTTTATTTAATCATATGAATAATATCTGAAAAAATGATAGGTGTATTATAAAAATATGGTAATATGATACATCTGGTTTATTAAATAATATCTTATTTTAAAATATTATAGTTTCGATGGATCTTCTTCCATCGAAGTAAATATTATGTGGTTAAAATTTTTAATTAAAAAATTAAAGTAAAAGAACTGTATTCTTAAAGCTTATATATATATATATATACACGTATTCCTAAAATTAAATTCCTTTACAAGAGGAATTAGTTAGTAAATACTTACGTGATACATAATATTTTATTATGTTAGCTTTATTTAATCATATGAATAATATCTGAAAAAATGATAGGTGTATTATAAAAATATGGTAATATGATACATCTGGTTTATTAAATAATATCTTATTTTAAAACATTATAGTTTCGATGGATCTTCTTCCAACTAAATAATTTTATAATCATAAATGTTTCACTAAACTACGGAACTTAATTATTTTTTCCTAAAAATGGCTATTGTTTGCTCTTGCAAACGGTTGACGTTCCGGAATCACATTTAATACCACAAGCAAATGTACAGGGTATTTAAAGTTTTAAACGCATCCTCCACGTTGTAACCGGCAAAAGAAAAGAAGGCTTCGAAGTAAGGAGACACTAGTGAGGTGTGCGTTAATAATTTTTCAATACTTAGTCAATCGGTTGAGCAAGAATATTAAAGGAAAGTACTAATAAGGTACTGGATAGGTTAAGCATTCGTTTGGTTCATTAGTTTAAGTTGAAATTTTTTAGTTTAGTTTAAAATAAATTGAGTTGGGCATTTACTATTCAAGTTGAAATTTTAGAAATTTATCTTGAGCTGAGTGTGGAAATACTATTCAAGGCTTGAACTGAAAATTAGAACTAAAAGGTTCAACTACACGCACGGTTGACAGTTGGAAATGAACCTTTTTGGATTGAAACTGTCCATCCAAACAAATGCTAAAAAGGCCCATGGATGATAACCAATAGTGTCTAATTAGTTCGAGTAGTGACCAGATTTGCCCAACCGAACCAATGTGACATGATCTCATAGTTATGATAAACATGCTAATTTGGTGTCACTAATCTTGTCTCAAGCCACATGTTTGATCAGATTGGATGGTTTTGGCAGTTTGGAATAAATTCAAATAGTTCTATGGATGGAAAAAATCAAATCAAACCATTATGGGACATTCTCGTTTAGTTTAGACCATGAGTTTTTTATTCCTTTTTTTTTCATCCCCTTTGAATTTGGGAGTGCAGGATTCAAACTTCGCACATTTAGTTGAAGTCAAGTGTATTATTACTGTTAATTTATACCTACAACCACGATTAGACCATGCTTTTAGTCTCGCAATTGGGCTTTTTTTTTTTTGGGCAAAAATAGAAACAATAAATGACTTTCTAACAGTTTTTTTTTTAATTTTTTAATTTTTTTAAATCCTTTTTAAGGCTTTTATTAAATTTCTTGTTTCTTAAACAAAGTCAAAATCTAAATCTAAATACTAACAATAATAAAATGTTATCAAAATTCCAAAATCCTTGAGGAACAACTATTATAGCCATCTAAACAAACCAGTGTGGTTTAAACCATTACCTTAGCTTACATTTGTTTCGTCGGTTGAAGATGAAATTTAAAGTTGAAATTGGTTGACTTTTAAAAAACTAGTTATAATTTTTGTTGATTTTTTAGAAGAAGACAAAAACTGAGATTAAAAAGTACAGTTTAGTTGTAATTAAATTAAAATGACAGACAAACCCTTAGATTTCACAAGCGGGACCAAATAAACTACAATTTTAATGCTCCAATCCGATTTCAAACCACTACATATAGCTTAAACGTGAAACGAAATTGGTAGTCTAAAAACGGATGGACTAGTCCGATCCAACGATTTCTACTCTATTTTGGCCAACCCTACCTACAAGTGAATGCAAAATATCAAATAGAGCGAAAGAGGTGATTTAAACTAGAATTTATATCAAGTGTGCGCATGTTCCTTTTTCTTAGACTGTTTGGCATTAAGTTTAACTCCAATTAAATTGTATTTTTTCATCTTAGTTTTTTTTTTTTCCTGAAAGTCAAAGAATTTATAACTTGTTTTTGAAAGTCAGCCAACTCCAACTTAAAAACTTTATCTTCAACCGACGAATCAAACACAAGCTTAATCTTGAACAAGTTATTTAAACATTCTATATAACGGGGTCATGTGTATAACTATTTTTAGTTGACGACTAAACCATCCATAATCGGTTAAGCAATCCGAGATCACGAATTCTTATAAACATAGTTGAGGAGAACCCCGACGATCAAAAATGTTTCTATATTATTTATGGTACATCATGAAATGTCTCGTTTTCAATTTTAGCTTTTATCCTTCTTCTTCTTCTATTTCGCTTCTCTCTCTCCCTTGAATTAAAGAAAAAAGACTATACATAACTAGCATTACAGTGTCACCAAACGCTGCAACACGTATACCATCGTATACCCAACACTACACAATTTATTAGTAAGGTGGGGTTACAAAAATAGGACTACGAAGTATCGAACTCTAAGCATATCTTGAAAGAAGAAAAATGAAAGATATTTCTACCGGTACTTTGTTTCTTGACTAATTTAGATTCCTTGTTAACTCCATATAATTTATTTTTAGATGTTCGATAGTTTCTGTCAATAATCGGAGGTTTTGTGAATTCATTGACAGTTTACAATGTTCTTTTTGTTATTTGTTGGCATTTTATCATTTTTTTTTCAGATCACTTCGACTTTAGCGCTTAAATCAAAACCAAATCCATGATTTCCACACTACCCCAAATCTTTTATTCCAAAAGCAAAAGTGAAAATGATAAATTTAATTTTTACACACAGTAATAGTTAGAAGGGCATCCATAGGGTGTTGACTTATGACCATGAACAACGTTAATATATTATTATTCTACAATATTCACTCTTTACATTTCACGTACTGAAAAAGGGGAAAAGAAAATCATAGGAACACAACGACCAAGTCCATGAAAATAACCGAAGCATGACACGATTCTTTGTTCTTAACCCATTTTTTTCACAAAGAAAACATCAGAAAAAGAAGAGTGTTGCAACAGGGAGAACTAGCTAAGGCCAGTCGCCCCTAATTACGGGCCATTGTATATATCCCTTATTGGCGCGGCGTTTACGTAACCCGGGCTAGGCCTCGCCCCTGGTTGGGTGAAGAGAAATATCCATCTTAGCGATCGTTATTCCTTTGTGATCTGCAGGTAATTTGCTCAAGAAGAAATTAAGGGGAATATATACATAGGGGGCAGAACCATAAATATATTTTAACGAATGCATACACTAATTTTTTTTTCAGTAAATAAATTATAATGGAGAAGTGTGATAATTTTTAATTTTAGTAGGTTTACGTAGGAGTTTTTAATTTTAATGGAGACAAAACAGAAAAACTATAAATTTTTTTTTGATAGTCAAAACTGTAAATTTTTTGATAGAAGTAATTTTAGTGTAAGTTATGTAAGAATTTTGTTATTTTTAGTGAGGAAAAAATATGGACTATGTGAGAATTTTTTTTTAAAAATTTTTAATTGGGATAAAATAGCAAAATTATTTAAAAAAAAAAAAAGGTAAAAATCAAAGAACAAATAATTAGTAACCCCCACTCATCTCCATGAAATTATCAGCCCGATACAGGGGTAATATAGTGTCTATGTAAAACGTAGGGATATGAAGTGGGTTTTGAATGCTCAAACACAATGCGTGGCATATAAAAAACATCTTTAATGCAGTGTTAAATGAATGTATCCTACTTATTTAAATATGAAAACAGATAATTTATTGACATATAACAATTCAAACTATAGTTGGATATGTAAAAATGAATGCATTTCGAGCATCAAAGTGAGGCAAGTGTATATTTCATGAGTCATTGATTAAAATAATCCACATAATTATTAGGAGAATTCCATGATAGGTTATTGAAAAAATAACCTTATCAATATGATACAGTTTTAGATAGTTAAATTCCTTCATATTAAAAATATTTTGACGATTCGAACAATTAAATTTGTATCTTACCAATAAAGTGTTTCTTTTTTCATGCCTACTCCAAAATTACCAAACTACTAAATAGAACAGATCTGAAGGTGCGACATAACTAGCTTTCACATACCTCAATTCTTTTTATTTTTGGTCCATGAATATTTTGTTGTAAAACGTAGATCGGCAAAACCGAAAATGAAAGCGGGACGGAGAGAACTTCTTGTCTTGACAAAGAGCGCTAAGGCACCGGAAAATTGGAAAATTCAATTTGAGAGGACTTGTTTGGGAGCATTTAGTTAGATATGATTTTGCTTTGAGTATGAAATAGAAATGAGAATGTTTAATTTGAAAATGGTATTGATATATATATATATTTTTAAATTGTATTTGATTACGTTTTCAGAGAATTTGGCTTGAGTATAAGAAAAAACAAATTTTTATTTGTATATGTTTCTAAAAATATATATTAGGTGCATATATAAGCCTTATAAAATAAAATAAAAAATGGAAAAAATAACACTTGTTTCATTTTCTCATTCCTTAACAAAAGGTGAAAATGATTTTTTTTTTCCTTTCCATTTATTTTTACTGTCTTGGTACAAAATAAACATTATTTTTTAGTCGTTTCTAAAAATAAATTTATTGAAAAACATGAAAATGTTTTCAAAACCGGCACCAAACGATGCCATACTTTTCAAAGCCAGCTAGCTTCTGTAAGGAAAAATTTCAAACTATGTGACACATTGAAAACATGAGACTCATGGATATCAATTTCAAAGTTTTGACTACAAATTTCAAACAAGAAGCGGTGGAAACTTAAAATTTTTTATTCTTATAGTCAATTAGTTAAAGTACTTTGACTCCTGCTAACCTTGGAAAAATCCGAACGGCTAGCTAAGCATGCTTAATTTTTCCTAGGTGTTAAGCTACCTAGAAGTCTAATAATAATTAGCTCAGAAAAAAAAAAAGAAGAAAAATAGATAGAGAATCTACTTTGATTTTTTTTTGTGGACTTTTTTCTATTTAATTTCTTTTTGCAATCAGATATCTAAGCATTAAACACACAAATTAGTATCATTATTAGGTATGATAGAGTTCGACAAAAAAAAAGAAAAAAAAAAAAGAAAGGGAAAACATTAATCACTAGCTAAAGAAATGTTTTTGGCTTTCCATTGCTTTATAAGCATCCAGTCTAATTTGAATATTAATCAGAATATTATACTTAAGATTAAAGAGGCAAAATGGTTGCAGCTATTCAAACCTTTCTTCTCCAGCTTAAAACTTCATGATGAGTTAAATTGACAAACCTAACTTATAATTTCACATTATAAAGAGAAAGGGTATATAATTTGTATATCATATATATAAATTTCATTCTGAAACGTTTAAAAAGTTATGAATCAAAATGTGATTTGGCTATAATTCGAGGACTAAAAATGGGATTGACCACAACATAAACATTACAGGAAAGCTAAGGTATATCATATATAGCTTTTGGATGTATGGCCAATCCATAACTTAGTCATAGAAGAAGGTTTAAAAGTAATCTCAACTATTAAAAACTTTTTATGATTTATCAAATAATAACTGACAGTTTCTCCAGCAGTTTAGGTAATTTATTTACTGAAAAATAGGATGCATATGTATTCCAAAAATTAGATGTGAGCGGTTACATGTATAGTCTAATAGTGATTTCATACCTGATTTCGTCGAATGGTAAAGAGACCCCAACTTAAAAAAAAAAATGTATGCATTTCAAGTATTTGGAACGTTTTGTAATTCTTTTGAAAACTTTATAAAGCTTCAAACTTGGGGGAAAAAAAAAAAGTTTCAACTTTGTTTTATCAAGATATTAGTAAAACCAAAAAGTACCATATGTTTCTCAAAGTCAAAAAGAATTATCATAATTGAACCATTGAAGTGAAAAATAAACAGGCATATAATAAAGATTTTTCAACTCTCGTACATGAAAGCCATGACATCATGTGCATGACAAGACAAATTGAAGCCTCGTCACATGACAAACAAAAGGCCCTTGCCAATAGTTGGATTCTTGGACACCCCACCACCCCCCCAATATGAAGAGACCATGTACAGATATTAAATAATACAGATAAACCATATATATATATATATATATATATATTATTCCTTAACTTTAGAACACATATATATAAACCAACCAAAAAATTGAAAATATTAAAGAATGTTATCTATATTCTAGTGTTATACTCGCGCGAACTAGCTAGGAAAGAAAAATAATGTCACTGATGAGTTCCTACGACGTAACTGTGCCCTCCACCACCGGGGCTTGGACCCGAGTCCTTGATTCCTCCAAGAATATCAACATTGGTAAACTTGTGTCCCTGTCCGGGGCTTGGACCCGAGTTTTTTATACCTCCAAGGGGCTTGGCATTAGTAAATTTGTGTCCTTCGCCAGGGCTTGGGCCGTCCTTGATGCCTCCGAGGGTATTGGCATTAGTAAATTTGTGTCCATCGCCGGGGCTTGGGCCGTCTTTGATGCCTCCGAGGGTATTGGCATTAGTAAATTTGTGTCCGTCGCCGGGGCTTGGACCGTCCTTGATCCCTCCGAGGGTATAGGCATTAGTAAATTTGTGTCCCCCGCCGGGGCTTGGACCGTCCTTGATACCTCCGAGGGTGTTGGCATTAGTGAATTTGTGTCCATCGCCGGGGCTTGGACCGTCCTTGATGCCTCCGAGGGTGTTGGCATTAGTAAATTTGTGTCCCCCGCCGGGGCTTGGGCCGTCCTTGATACCTCCGAGGGTGTTGGCGTTAGTAAATTTGTGTCCCCCGCCGGGGCTTGGGCCGTCCTTGATGCCTCCGAGGGTGTTGGCATTAGTAAATTTGTGTCCATCGCCGGGGCTTGGGCCGTCCTTGATACCTCCGAGGGTGTTGGCATTAGTAAATTTGTGTCCCCCGCCGGGGCTTGGGCCGTCCTTGATGCCTCCGAGGGTGTTGGCGTTAGTAAATTTGTGTCCATCGCCGGGGCTTGGGCCGTCCTTGATACCTCCGAGGGTGTTGGCATTAGTAAATTTGTGTCCCCCGCCGGGGCTTGGACCGTCCTTGATACCTCCGAGGGTGTTGGCATTAGTAAATTTGTGTCCCCCACCGGGGCTTGGCCCTGATTGCTTAATGGATTCAAGAGACAACCCATCAAAGAAACCCGCCAATATTCCTTTACGAGCATCGATTTCCCACTTCTTGGCATTAAAAGGCCGAGCTTCTGTTGTGATGAAGTTGCTCAGCAACAAAAGCGAAAAGAAGAAGGTGAAGGGTTTAGGCACGGTTGTCATGTTTGGAAGGCGAGAAACTGAGAGGGAAAAAGTAAAAGAAGAGGTAGATCAGGAAATTAAGTTTTCAAAAATTTCTTGATGCTAGCTGAGAGAGCAAAGTATATTTTGTATGGTTTGTTGTTGGAGAAAAGAAGAGACGTGAGCTGTATTTATAATGTTGGTAGATGATTGTATTCTTTGACTAGCTATTGAGTTTCTTTTTTTTCTTTTTTTCTTTTCTTCTTTTTTTGGGATGCAAGGAATTGGTACATTTCAAAAGAAACGTCCAAAATTTTCCAATCTTAAATTTCCATATTCAAACCGAAACGTGGGAGAGAAAGACTGCTGAGGATAGATATTAGAGAATTCCAGCTTAGGAAACAACTCGGGTGGTTCTCAAGAGTAGAAAACGGAAGGAAATTCGATTCAATAATATTGGAGTCCAAGTAAGAAGGTATATAATATATACACACACACACACACACATATATATAAATATAAATACAGAGTTACATATCTTTTTTTAGGCACTCGCCGGCTGCGAAAGTGTATATATTGATGTGTATATACCATGTAGAGAGCTGGTGGTGGTGACCAAAGACCATGCGAAAGTGTTTGGTTGAATTCCAAGAGGTGGAAGCTGCAGCCAATGGCCGAAAGGTGACTTATTAATATTGATTTTCCATGGGCCAGTCAACAGCCCATCAGTTGTGATGGAATGGACGTATCGGGAAAGTTCCATGTATTGGTGGCTACGTGATATCTATTAATTAATATTCCCTAATTGATGCTATAGTACTTAACTATAGTCGTTAGTTATAGAGCAGTTTTTTTTTTTTTTTTTTTTAAAGAGTAGTTTAATATAATTTTTTAATGCTAACTATATTCTCTGTTGATTATCTGTGATTGTTGGAACGGCTTTCTTTATATCAACGTCTTTTTATTCGGATGCTCAAATCAGACGGACATTTATTATGATTAGCATAGATGAAATCGAGAGAGATAGAATTTCAGTAAATAGTAAAAGTCTTTTTAAAAGGATCCTTTTAAAGGATCTAGGGATGTCTTAAATTTGAAGTCAATACTCTTATTTATAAATTAAGTGATCAATAAGAAGAATCTTTTGGATTTATTTTGATTGATACACGTCATCCTCTACCCGATCTTCAAGGGAATTCAATGATCACTGTATTCGATCTCTTTCATGCTCTAGATCTGTTTGGGAGAAATCCCCCAACAAGGACTATATGTCATAACCAATGTACACCACAAGTGACAAATGAATTTGTGTTTTTTTTTTCTCTCAAAAAATTTGTGATTGGTTAAGAATGTGTGATTAATTGTAGTTATTAATGGTGATATATAGGTATTATTTGGCACATGATCAGGATAGAAAAGTTTGATTTTTTTTTTTTTGTCCTGTTCAAACTAAAATTATGAATTTGAGTACGTGTTTGAGAGAGAAAAGAAAATAATGGATGTGATTCGAATCTTTGAAAAGAGAATTTTATTTGATAAGTAATCAAAATTGAATTGTATAAGTCCGGATTAGGTGTCCGAATGGAGTCTTTGAATTGCTCTTCAATTACAAGAAAAGGAGTGTAAAGAAAAAGAAAGCAAAAAAAAAAAAAAAAAAAAAAAGGTATTGCGCTTTGACAAGTAGAAACAAAACAACAACGAAAATAAGCAAAACAACGTAAGTCACGAACTATGGTCAGAAACGATACAAAAACTAAAGCCCAACTACTCCGGACCAAAACGAAGAAATGTATTATTAGAATGCAAGTGGAAAATTCTAGTTACACGCGTCATTTGCCGTCGCCCATTTGGCATGTGCCAAGTCATTCACCTAACAAGGAATCCGCATAATAATACTAAATAACATTGATGATGCTCAATGTTGAGCATCATCCATATATTATTAAAAGGTGAATTCCTAGATACGAGATTCACATATTAGACTCATATTTTATTAATAACGGTATTTAATATCGATAGTATGTTAAAGATTTTTTTAAAATTGAAAGACCTGCACATGTAATATTATCTCCTCCAAAATAATAGTAATAATAATAATAATAATTATTATTATTATTATTTTGGAAGCTTTTGTGATATGACCTCTTATTTTGTATAATAGACATGAGTTGTTTTTTAATTGTTGGATTTACTTTTAACGATTTGATCTACGAACGTCCACCTTAAAAATTTGCAGCACACTACACAAACCTATTATGGTTATTAAATCAGTCAGCTAGTTCCTATAAATATTTTAAGATAGGAGATCACGCCATAGAAATTGAGAATTGTTTCATGTAGTTAGTAAGTCTAAAAAAAAAAAAAAAAGCAAAAGAGAGAGAAAGAAAAATCAACATTAGGTCATGTAAGGAAATTGTTTGTCCATCTACTTTCAAAACTATGTTATTTGGAAGGAAAAAAAAAAGAGTTTGGTAACTAATAAATCCTTTTTTTTTTTTTTTTGAGAAACTAATAAGTCTTATCAAACTTATATGATGTTGCTTTTAAAAAGGGGCTAGTTAGATGTTGAATGGTATAAATAAATAGAAAGAAGGCAGTGTTAATAAAATTGAACTTCTTCAATTGAGATTGCAAGTATTGTCTTGCCGTAATTTCATAACTTAATTAAAAAAAAAAAATCGAACTTCTAATAAAGAGCGGTGAAGTGATAAAAAAAGGGTACTTGATACTGTTAGAAAATCTGGTCATGTAGACTTGAAACACATAATGAATACGCTTTCCTTAAATCGTTTTGTGCCCCATTTCCGAGAGAGATTGCCTTGAGTTTATCAGCAAATCGCTACTAGGATATGACAAGCTTTCAAAACCGAATTTTACATCAAGCAATTTCAACAAAAAAAAAAATTTTTTACACCAAGCAAAATTGAAAATTTGCAAAGAAAAAAGAACACGATATTTATGGGAGAATGTGGGTGGGGGGGGGGGGGGGCGGGGAATAAGTATTTTGAGCCGGTAAATTCTGATTTCTCCGCAACACATTTATAGAAGTTTGACAACCTTTGGTGTTACCTTTTGGAAAAAAACTATCATTCAGAAAACATATTTTTCTAAAAAGATATAACCCTTCAAGAGGCTGCATCTTTTAAAAATTTAAATTCAAAAATAAAAAATATATTTATTTACTAGCAGTTTAATCTTAATAAACCACGTGTCACGCACACGAACCCCGTACCCAAGTGCCAAGTGCGCCTCTACTGCCTCCCTTGTGAGCCACATAAGCACTTCTCGTATCATATCCATCACCCGTTCAAGGTTGGGAAAACTTATAAAGTACTCAACATTTTTATTCCTTTCTCAACGTGGGACTTTTTAGACTAATTTTCAATACCTGACAACACTAAGTTATGTATGAATAAAACCCAACAATTCTAATCCGCAACCCCTTTCTTGGCCCAACCCAAATGTGAACAACCACATGAACCCAAGGACCTTGGTGCCCCACACGCCGCCCGCACCACCACACCCCCCCCCCCCCCCCCCCCCCCCAACCCACCCGGCGAACCTCGTCAGGTCAATTCTTGTGGCCTAGTTAGTTTCCTCCATAAGAGACGCCGACGATCCATAGTCCACAAAAACGATGCTCCGGCCGGCCGACTGACCGACCAGCCGACCGACAAAAAGCAACGAATCATGACATCTGGTAGAAATTATTTTAGAACTCAGAAAGAATAACATGAAAATTTTGCCCAAAAGTTCTCGTATATACGCGCACAACGGGCTATATGACAATCACTTCACGTGTTTAGGCAAAATGCGGGTTAGGTTACAAGCTGGTTAATCATCTCGGTCAATGGGTGCCTCACTCATGCCAATATCTATATATATATTTAGACATTATAGACTCCTCTAAATTAAAGAGTTTTCTTTTTGGCTCAAATCTTAAGTCGCGTTTGGTTCACGTGCTGAAGTGGTGAAGGAGTAATGCTGATGAGAAAAGGAACGAGAATATAAGAATATATAATAAAAAAACTTATTTGTTTGGTTGAAAAAGTAGAATAAAATGTTGAATGAAGATGATAATATGTTTCCTATGACGATAAGACAAGTAGACAACCAAACAATAGAATTGGTCTTTGAGTTATAATAATTCTTATTTGATATCCCGTTTTAAACTCATCTTTTTAAAAAAATTTCATAGTATTTTTTCGTATAAAAATTTGAACTATGGGTACCAATAGTATTATTTTCTTGTTTTGATCAACTTCAATTATTTTGGGAAAATTATTCTCCTATTATAGTGCTTAATTTAATCAAATATACAAATGCATTTTAGAAAATAAAAATTAAAAAAATATACACTCCTACATACTCGGTGTGAATTTTTCAGTTGAAGCACCTAATCGTCCAGTTTGTTTGGCCACAAGACTGCCTAGTGGAAATCACTTTGTCACGATAGATTACGCATATAACCACTTACATTAAATGATGTACTCATCTTTAAAAATGTTCTTGAATTATTCAAAACCATTTAATATATCTCTTGATGTATTAAAAAATTGTTCAAAATGCCCTTTTTATCCATATTTCTAATGGTTTTGCTGACACATGTCATGTATTAAATATTTATAAAAAGTTTTTTAAAACATAAACTCGAGTTGTTAAAAAAATTCATAAAAAACAAATTGTCCTTAATATTAAATCATATACAATTGAAATAAATCCAAAAATTATAGAAAATATTCCTAAAATAAAACTATAATCATAAATCAAATTTCAAACCCTAACCCCATGTCCCTTCCTAGAAACTACCAACACACACCGGTAACTTGCCTCATGGCCATGATCAACTCTGTACATTCGCCAATAAATCGTGAAGAAAGCCCGGTCGACGAGGGTCGTGTAACCTCGAATGGCGTCAACAAGTCAAGTGTGACAACACCGTCGACTGAGATCGCCAAGAGTGGGGAGTCGCTGGGTGGGATTTCACTAACTATAAATGAAGCATATGTCATGTTAGTATATCCATTAGGTTTATAGACATGGATGGATGGATGAGACATTTTGAATGGTTTTGCATTTTGAAAAAGGAATATTATTCAAAGGTACTTTTTTTTTTTAGGTCGCATAATTCAAAAGTACTTTAATAGTTAATCCTTCTTTATATGCAAGTAAAAGAAACTCCCTCCTATAAAGAAGCAATTCTTTTATATTTCCTTAAGAAAAAGCGCCTCATTTCAAACTCTTGTTCACCGAAGAACCTGAGATTCGGCCACCAAGTGGCTCTTTGCCTAAAAAACTAGATCCATCCAATTCGGATTCTCATGATATTAACTTGTGTGGATCCAGTTTGGTGGCAACGTTGCATCGCTAGTTTATTATGAAGAACAAAAAAGACTTTATTATTAAAAATATGAAGAAAAATGAAGAAAATCCCTAATTGCCGATGCTCCCTACTTTCATGTGAGCCGTACACACCTGTAGGCCATAGTTTTGTTAACTTCGGAACAAATTTCCTTTTTTGTTTATTAATCACATTCACACTTTACTACTCTACACAATGGGATAGGTAAAATTAAACATTTTCACTATATATATACACACACCATATGTCATCTTATATCTAAGAATTGAAGGAGAACAAATATTACATATATTCGAAGGCACCGTTTTTAAATACAAGCTACAAAAATATATATGAGAATTTTTTATTCTTTTTTATATTTCACATAAAGTAGTATACACAAATTTTTCACCAGATAGATTGATCACAAAGTATTAATTAGGAAGAGGGATTTAATGGCCTTACAAGAGCATCTTCATTAGTACAATGTTAAATTAGTATGTTAATGGTAAAATTTGGCATTTGAATAATAAAAAAGGCTCACCAATGATTATGGAGTATTATTTTTCATGCTAAATTTGTCATATACTAAATTTTATGGTAAATTTGCAACAATTTACAACCAGCGCTAAATTTAACATTTGATTTTTATTGGTTGTTATTTTGATTTTTTCATATAATTATTATTGTACTTTCCTTTTTAACTTATTACAAATGCTTAGAATTCACTTTTACAAGTTCCAAAGCATAACAAGGATAAAAAACAATAGCATTAAAAATAGCGTTATGCATTGGAGTACAAAGCAAAATAATGTTATTTAGCATTAGTATAAATAAATGCATTGGAGATGATCCATGTAAACCCTTATTTTTTTTTAATTGGGTGAGGAGATTTGAATTGATATTTTTTTTCGGTGAAATCAAGTGTGAAATTGCTATTAGATTATGTATGCACCCACTTAAGGGCTTGTTTGGCGTTTAAGTTTAACTCCAACTAAATTGTATTTTTTCATCTCAGTTTTAGTCTTTTTCTAAAAAGTCCAAAAAATTTATAATTATTTTTGAAAAATCAATCAACTTTAACTTAAAAATTTTAACTCCAACTAGCGAACCAAACACACACTGAATAAACCCTATTAAGAAGAGAGTTTGTGGAACTTATTTTCCATTTAGAACGAAAGAAAAACCCCCTATATAGATTTTATTATATATTTTAAACTAACATTATGAGTTGACGTTCTCCTTATGCAATATCCTTCAAACAATGCACGCAATTATTTTTTAATTTGCTCCTTTCTCTTTTTTTTTTTTTTGAGTTGTGTGTGGATACCATGTAGCTGTGGAACACAAACTTGATATTTTGATATATAACAACCGTGTATTGGTCAAAGTTTAATTAATGAGAGGACAGGTGGGGAAGTGGGAAATGAAAGTAAACTAGAGAAGCTTGCAATCTTAACGCCTCATCAGTCACCCATCGAAAAAGAAAAAAAAAAAGAGAAAAGGGAACAGAAAATTCTCCAGTCAAATACTTCTTCTCTTTAATGGACCCCACACCAAGAAAAGTTTTTTAATTTCACCGTCCTTTTTCCCACCCAAAACCAACGTCTATATATATGGGCAATAGCTTATTATATGGAGATGCTAAACCAATCTCCTTGTGCTCCATCCTTTTTGGTTTTGAGAATATCTATATTTTAGTTAGTTTGAACGAATCATCATTTTATTGCCACACATACAAAGCCTTCAGAACTTCAAACAAAAACTTATTACCCACACCACCACTCTCCCAAAAAAAAAAAAAAAAAAAAAAAAAAACCTATCAACAATCATGAGACGGTTCTCGCTCTTGGCTCTAGTACTTTTCTTAACGATATTGCTAGTTCTCACCGAGCTGAATTCAGTCGAGTGTCGGGCACTCCGATCGACGGCCAAGATCAGCACAAACGGAGTGCGAAGATCGGTCCAACCAGCTTTGGTTTCGACCAAGTCGACGGCGAGGGACAAGAACGGCCGGGTATTGGCAAGTGATCGAGTTTATAACAAGCTGTCTTCTGGACCTAGTGGCAAAGGCGACGGTCACTAATCATCTTTTTAGTAACTTCCAAGTTTTCACTTTTATTTTTTTCCTCTCATTTTTATTATTATTCGCTTTTATATATATATATATATATAACTTGTAATTCCTGCGATTTGATCAGGTTGCTATGTACATTTTTAGTTTCTTAAATATATGTGTAAATCATGGCACCTCTTGTAAATAACATTTAGCTTCCAATATATGGATATTTTGCTTGTTACTCTCCTTGATTTCTCATTTGTTGTGTAACTAAATTTTAGCTTAATTTGTAAGTTTTCATCACCTGGAAAATGATGCTTGTTTTACACTCGCTTAATGAGAATGCTAATATATATATATATATATATATATCATCAGGGCAACTTAAATGAATGTGGTACGTTATACAACTATTGGTGACCATCAATACTAACTATGAGAAATCAATATATACTTCTAAATATATTCAACGTACACATGTCAAAAATCTACAGATTCGTTGGGTGCAATCAACGAACCAGTCTCAAATGTTCACCTTGTTACCTTTATTCTTCGTGGTCCTGGTCCAGGTTATAATGCATGTCTTATATATATATATATATATATAACTGGTTAAAAAAAGTAGTGATGAGTAAGTAGCATTTTTGATCGAATAATTTCTCTGGATAATTTACAATAGAAGTTGTATTTTTATCTTATCAGTAATTATTATTATTTTAGTCACCAAAGTATTTCTTAATAGTATGACATGACATGAAAAACTGCTTCTAGTCATATATGATCCTTAAAAAATTTAACAAATAACTAAAACTACAGTATATATTAATAGAAAAAAAAAATACAATTTTTTTCCTAATTTCGTGACAGCTTCAATACAATATAAAGCGTCTTTTCCCTTAACGATGATAATTTAAAAAATAAAAAAAGGGAACAGAATAGCAGCTAGCGTTTATGCTCCCTTAAAAAAAGGAAAAAGAATAACATCGTCTTTTTAACTTTAAAGCTAACCCGACAAAATAAGAGGTTGGCTGCGATTTCGGCAATTGGTTCCCTGATAGTTGGAGTCAAAGGTAATATATGTACTCTTATTCAAAAAAAAAAAAAAAAAAAGGGTAAATAAATATGCTCTTTTTGCATCTTGGGGCTCAACTGATTGCTTGGGCCTTTTAACTTTTCAGTTCCCGAAGAGAAAAAGAAAAATAGTGGCCTTTCTTGGCACCTAGAAGGCATTTTCTACTGAAAAAAGGAAAAAAAAAAAAAAATGCTATGGATGGTCACCAAATGACCCACTTTATGAATGACTGACCAAAAAAAAAAAAAAATTAAAAATTAAAAGATTGAACTGATTCTCTTATGTAGCGGATGTGTATATTAGAATAATATGAAAAACAAAACAAAGAGATTAATTAGTTAATCAATTGATTCATATAGAATGTCAAGAAAATTGTTTCAAAAACCTTTTATTAACATAACATACTGAAAATTGACATCACAATCTGTTGGTTCACCAAAAATACCGAAAGTTAAAAGAAAAAGAAGAGTAAAGACTCAAAATTTCATTTAACATAATATGGATTTCATCACAAGAAGGCGTCCTTATTTCTAGGTCAAAATATAAATGAGAAATTCAGGAAAAACAACCTATTATAATTTAAATAATAATAATAAAATACATAATTTTCCCACCAAAAAAAAAAAGTTTTGAACCCGAAATAGAAATTGAAACTATTAGACTCAAAAATTAAGGTAACGCAATCAGAATTAGAAACGGAAATTCTTAGGTCAACTTATTGCAAAAATAAAAAATTATTTAAACAAAAGAAGAAAAAATGGCTCTTTTAAAGGCCTAAACGATGGAATTTGATTGAAAAACATCATATGACATGACAAAGTGAAGAGTCTTGTTCGTTGGTCTGTTTCCACAGAAAAAAAACTGCTATTTTTTCTATCAAATTTGTGAGCGTCAACAAACTTAAGAAAACCAAAAAATTACCTTAATATGGCCTTAGGGTGATCCCGACGTCTTGCACTGCATCATTCTCCTTGTATTTCTGTCCCCATGCTTTGGCCAGTTTGAGATTGTTTTCAAAAGGACAAAATACATTTTTTCCCCGAACTTTAGGCTTTGTCACAAAATGCCCTACAAACTTTAATTTGTAACATTTCTTTTCCCCTAAAATTTGGAAAAGTTTGTGAATTTTCCCCCTCAATTAATTTTTGACAAAAAAATACATATAATACTCGTTAGAAGCATCAGTTGGGGACGTAAAATATATAATTATGAAATGGTACATAAGAGAGAGATATGGGGAAAAATAACAGTTAGCCCTAAATATGGGGAAAAATGACAATTAACCTTAAATATTTACCTTTTTAACTTAATTATAAGCGTTTTACATTTAATATATGCAATTCATACTTCCAACAAGTGTTAGAAGCATTTTTTCGTCAAAAATTTAATTGAGGGGGGAAATTCGTAAACTTTTTCAAAGTTCAAAGAGAAAGAATATTACAAATTAAAATTTGAGAGCATTTTGTGGTAAGGCCTAAAGTTCAGGGAGGAAAAAAAATCAATTTTTCCTTTTCAAAACCCTTAAAATCACTTTGTACAAAGCTATGCAATGACAACGTTTGATAAAAAATACTTTGCGCAAAGACCTATAGAGTTTTAAAGTTATTTTGAAAAGTTAGATTGTGTGGCTTCTAAATTATGCTTCTTATACTTTTTCTTGAAGTAAAAATAGTATTCCCAGTAAAAGCACAAAATTCCAAACTGCTTGTTGCCCTTCCATTATTTTATTGGGTACTAACAGCTCATTTTGATCACTGTTTTGAGATTGTTTTGGTCATTATTTGAAAAGCTTTCTATAGTATTTTCTCTAATAAAAATTTAGGTTTACAGTTTAAGTTTAATAGCTCATTTGGATAATTGTCTTGTGATTATTTTTAGGCATTATTTAAAAAGTTTTATACAATATCTTTTCTAACAAAAAGTTAAATTTATTGTTCAAATTTATTTTTCCAACCTATAATTCAACAGAGCTAACTTTATGTGTACTCGCATGCAGTTAAGGAGTAGTTTTTGAGGGGATCGAAAAAAAAAAAAAAAAAAAAAAAGAACAGAACAAACCAACCTCTCAGCACTCGCCTCCGTTATGAGTAGTATCAAAGAAAAGGAGAAAATGCTAGCTAAATTTGTACCCTCTCATGAGCTCCCTGGTCGCATGCTAAGAAAGTCCAAGAAAGTCCGAATAACGCTACAACCAAGGAAGCCCAAAGCAAAAAGGCCAAACAGTCTAGAAAAATGACATTCTTCTTTCCTAATCAAAATTAGGAGAGGCCAAACTCTTTTCTAGTAAAAACTCAATAGGAAAAACCTGAAAGAAAGAAAGAAAAAGAGTGCATTAACCATCCGATCGGACCGAAAAAGACTTTAGAGACGAAGTTTATAATTCGTGAGACCACCCGACTTTTCTCTCCTGATCAATGAAGAACAAAAATCCGGAACCACCACCACCACCACCACTACCACCACCGAGCCAATGAGAGATGAATTTCTTGTGATGAAAGTTTACCTACAATTGAATTTCCTTATCTATAGAGGCGTGACACAACAAAACTGATAATGCAGAGATAATTTATTACCAAATCCCAACAAGCTTTAAATCTCCGCGGCACTTTTTAGGAACGAGAAGCCAACAAATTCACCACATAGTCGAATCGCATTTGAACCACAAGAAATCATTCTAGATGTTTGGTATGGAGAGTAGCAATTATGACCCCCTTTTAAGTTCAGCTTCAAAAACATGAAGAATCCCAATATGCGTTTGGAAAACTCTGCCATAGCCAGTAGGACCTAGAGAACCATATCAATGTTCATTTTCATCCTCATTCAGAGGAAGAGGTACCTTGAATCAAATTCATCCAAACGGGGCATAAGTTTTCCCTTCTCATGTAACGTCCTGCTCCTTAATTATGTCGAACAAAGTCATATGTGGATTTAAGCAAGACCTTACCTGGAATATAAATTAAGGAACATGCTTGGAAGAGCCCATTTACCATCTACTCCAAAGCTGGTCATAAGCATCAATGAATCTGGTAATCCCAACTTTACCCCAACTAGCATTGAAGCCAGTCTTCTACTTCTATAAAGGCGCACAATAAATAAAAATATATTTTTTTAAATTGGGGAAATAAAAATAAAAAATATATATATCTAAAGTTCAGTGAGGATGTATATGTAAAAACTTCATGTCATTGGAGACCATTGAAAAAAAAAACCAAAAGAAAGACAGGTCTAAAGATACTTGAATTTTGTCATTAAAATTATTGAAAATAAAGATAAAGAATGTCAGAGTGAAAATGGACGTCATATATTTCATTTGATGAGAATATATTCTTATTAACATTAATTAGGACTCACCTACTATCACATGATATTTATATATAATTTTTTTTAAAATAAAAACTGGCATGCTTAACATTACTCATTAAAAATACTAATTATCTACGTAACTATTTTTTTATTTATTTATGTTATTTTATTTTCCGCTTTAATAATTGAATCAACCGAAATGTTACAGATCAACAAAATCCACTTCCACAGTAGTAAAAAGGTGTGACTGTGTCTCTAAGAATATGTTACAGAACAACAATTTCAACTAATATGAGCAAAACAGAGTTTCAAAGCTTTACAAAGCAGTTCCAACACTAGAATGGCAATGAACAAAACACATAATTAAACAAGGCTAGTAAGTTTATACCTCATTTGTCACAATCTGAGCAAATAACATATATATATATATATGTTTTATATATTTTTTATCTAGCTCTTGCACCTTCGTCTCTCAACTGGGAAAACACTTCACTTGCAGACATCTCCAACAAATCATGATCAGTACCAAGCAGAATAGAGTCGTCCTCTCCATCAACTGTTGTACTAAGTGAAGGAAGGCGCTGCACATTATGCCGTATGAACGCCGACGAAGCATTGGCGGTGCTGTCCTCGTGGGGCTCTCTCGGCACCGGCGTTTGCTGAAGCTGCAGAGAGTACTCCAGGTCCCAAATCACGTCGCTCATGGCAGGCCTATCGGCACTATCTTCCTGCAAGCACTTCTCTGCGGTTTCACTAAACTTTCTCAGAGAATTGGGATTGATTTGAGACTTTATCGAAGGGTCAACGATGTCTTCAAGCAAGCCTTTGTACTTGCACTTCATCGCCCACTCGGCCAAGTTCATTTGTTCCCTCGGAAGCAAGTTGTCTATGGCTGGTCTGGCGCATAGGACCTCAAGAAGGACAACCCCGAATGAGTAAACATCCGATTTTTCGGTCAACTGTTCGGTTCTGAAGTACTCGGGATCTAGATAGCCAAAAGTGCCTTTGACATTGGTGCTGACATGAGTTTCAAACTCATCAAGCGGGCCTGATTTGGAGAGGCCGAAATCAGCAACTTTGGCCACAAGGTTCTTGTCAAGCAAGATGTTTGTGGACTTGACATCTCTGTGGATGATTCCGCTTGATGAGCCTTTGTGCAAGTAGTGAAGACCTTGCGCCGCGCCAATGCAGATTTCCAGCCTTTGTTTCCATGTCAAACGAGGCAAGTCTCGACTGTAAAGGTGGTCTCTTAAAGTGCCCTTTTCCATGAACTCGTAGACTAAGATCATCTCGGACCTCTCGTCACAGTACCCGATCAAGGACACGAGGTGGCGGTGGCGGATCTTGGACAGAACCATGATCTCAGTTTGGAACTCGGGAAGGCCTTGGCCAGACTCTGATGAACTTCTCTTTACAGCCACTTTTGTGCCATTCACAAGAGTCCCTTTGTAGACATTACCAAAGCCACCCTTTCCAATTATCAGCTTGGAGTTGAAGTTCTTTGTTGCTAGCTGAATTTCAGCAAAAGGAATCTTCAGTCCCAAGTGCAAGTTGGGAACACGAGAGCCGTTGATTGTCGGGTCGGTAATTCTGCTGTGAGAACTCCCTCCTCCTACATATGGAGGCACATGTCCCCAGCTCGAGGGTTCAGCGGGCTTCGTCTTCCTTCGTCTCAAAAATAGGAACAACCCGATTACCAAAATGCAAATTAGTGCAGAACCCCCCACAGCGGAACCGATCACAACCGGAGTCTTTATCTTATCAGTACTTGTCTCCTCCTCTATGGGAATTGCAGCCTGTCCTTCCTTTATCTCCAAGATTTCCAGCCCGTTTAGAAACGCGTTGTTTCCCGACAAGTTGGCTGCACTGCCTATACCAATGCTCATCACGGTAGAATTATGGGAACCGACGACAAAATCGTAGTAGAAAGGGACAGCCAATTGGGCGACAACATTGGGATCGATTTCCATTCTGAAATTGCCATTTATGTAAGCATTAAATTGTAAAACATTGAGGGAGACACTGATAATGTCACAGAAGTGAAACCTCACAAGGTGATCAGCCGACTTATTTACGGTAAAACCCCATGTTATGTTGGATCCAATACTGATGTTGTCCTTCATTTGTCTAGCAGTTTGATAGACCAAATCTGGTGCAACATATTCACTATAACCTGACTGGTAACTAGGCTTAGAAGAATAAAATTGACTCGCCTTTGAATTGTTTGTCTGGTCTAGAAAATTATCATCCTGAACCCACTTTCTCCATATCGTTTCCCCTGCTGAGGCAATCTCCTGACCCCCAACATTGATCCTGTAAACCGTTTGCAAGACCGAAGACGACCCGATTCTAGAACCGACTTTTATAACTTCACTAAGGTTGAAATCCACAGGCGGGGCGGGGAAAACTTCTATAGCATTCACAAACGCTAAAGATGATTGTTGAGGTGTGAAGTATATTCTAAACTTTGTATTTTTGTTGTTGGTACTTATTGGAAGAAAAAACTCCTCAACTAGAGGCGAGTTTGTGTAATTTTTGGCTGTGAAATTATGCAACAACAAGAAACCAGAAGCTGAAACATCGAAAACCGCCGAAGACAGATCAACCGCGGAAGCGAACGCTAAGAAATGGAGACGTACCAGGTAACTAGTACTATTACCAACATCAGTGGCGTCAAAGGCATACGAAGATTGTTGCCTGAAAACTCTTGCTGTGTTGTACAGAGTTGATGTGTTGCTGTTCTGTGAGTTGTTGGTGCTTTCAACAGAGCTGCTCTGCTTTGTGAAAGAGAAAGAGCTCGAGTTTTCGTCGCCGGTGAAGCTCCGCCGGCTGTCGCTCACGTCTTGATTTGAGCCGCAATTGATGAAGTACTTGTCCGGGAGATTGTATGCTGAAGAGCTCAAGTGAAGGGATGAGAATTGGAGAAGAAAACCAAGAACAAGAAATGGAGGTTTATAGATTCTGTGGCTCTTGTTAAACTTTTCCATCTGAAGTTTGATGTGAATTTTGCTAGGTTAGTGCTAAAATTTCATATGAGAATATGCAAATTTTGTTTATCAAACAAAGAGCAGACTCGGTCAATGCTGTGAACTTTGGAGTTGATTTGTCAGCGGGGCAACTAGGGCAATCCCTAATACGAAAAATCAAAGTAGAATAAAATTAAATAAAATAAAGAAATATCTTTGTGGATTGATTTTTGTACCCCTTAAATAATTCAGACCATAGACATAAGACAAAGGACAATATGGACTTTTCATTTGGCGGAAAAGTGTCCATGTCCAACCAATAGGAATCACTGTCGTTAAGTAGCAAAACATGGCAAAGGTCCCCACGAGAGTGACCTCCACTTATTGTTTGGTCCATGACCTTAGCGTGGACAAATTTGCCACTAGATTTATTTATTTATACTAGGTCATTAGCATGTGCTATGCACGTGCCTGTTGAGTTTGTTATTCTTTTGGCATAGTAGAATATAAATATTTAAATAAGATTGTAATTAAGAAAAAAAATCATTTTAACAAAAATAAATCAGAAAGAAAAAGTATTTCCATAAGATAGTTAAAAAGTGTAAAATTTAAAGTAAACAAAAAACTCTTTAGCGAAAAAAAAAAAATTCAACAAAGAAATCACAAAAGCAAAATAAAAAGGAAAAATGTGAGGATATATTTGAAAAAAAAAATATTTTTAATGGGGATAAAACGTTTAAATGGTAACTAAACGAAACTATTAGATAAAAATTAATTAAGGTACACATGAGAAAGAAAAAAAAAAAGTTAAATAGGGAAACATTTGTGAAAAAAAACTTTCAATAAAAAAAAATATAAAAAAGTAGTTACAAAAAATCATATTATATATTTTGGTAGAAGGGAGAAAATTATCTAAATGAACACATATCTGAGAAAACAAATTACACAACAAGGGTAAAATAGAAGAAAAATGTATTTGGTGATATAAATAATAAAAAAAAAAAAAAAAAAGAAGAAAAAAGCATAAGAAGATATTAAAAGAAATATCTTGTGGAATGGATTGATTTTACGATTCACAGAGCACAGACATAAGACAAAGGACAATATGGACATTTTGATAGGGCGGAAAGGGTCCAAGTCCAACCAAAAGGAATCACTGTTGTTGAGCGTTCAGCTAAAGTAGCAAAACATGGCAAAGGTCCCCGCGAGAGTGACTTCTACTTATTGTTCGGTCCATGACCTTGACGTGGACAGGTTTGCCACTAGATTTATTTATTTAATTCTATTGTTATTTTTATTATTATTGTTATTATTTCTTTTTTTGGCTGAAGAGGTTTGCCACTAGATTAAAAGCTCTTAGTAGTCACTTTTTCTTTTTGCTAAAGTTTAAAAGGGGGTGCTCGGATAATTTTGTGAATATGTATATGGATTTTTTACAAAGTGAATATTGATATACTTTAATGTGATTGTCTTAAACCCAATATCTCATTGAAGTGAATGGGGATCTTTGCTTGCTTGCCATCCCACTAAATGATACGTTGTTATTTGACTTAAGGTTTTTCGCTTCCATCGAAAAAATATTATGTATAAGTATAACGAAGATTTTCAAGTTAAAAAAAAAAAAAAAAACAGGGATATGTATATTAACTTCCCCTGTATTTTATTGAAATATTACATTTTATCATGTGTTCTTAAGTTCATTTAATAATCTTGCTTTCAAGTTTAAAGTGCGAATAAATCATTCTAATAAAATCAGAGAACACTTTAAATTTGATTACTTTAATCACTCTCATAGTTAAATTGTATTTCTTTTTACCAATTTAAACTAGGACAATTTTGTTACAAGGTGGGTTTTAACATGAAATTAAAAACGGAAGAGATGTTCATAACATTCCTAAAAATATAAGATAAATTCTGGCATTTGGATAAAACAAAATAAAAGTTATCTTTTTGTTGCATTTTGCTAACGCTAAAATGCATATTAATTTCAAGTGCCATTCCATCTCTTTCATCTTTCGTTAAACTTTAATAAAACATCTTAATGTTTTACCTTGTGACTTTTCAAGGATGAGCACAACGAAAGTAGGTAGCAACATTAATGGCCAAGGCCGAACACGTTTTGATTGGCATAAGATAGTCACTTGGACATCAAACGGAAAAGAAAAATGCATTGGGACATCAATATTGTTAAACACTACAATTAATAAAGAGTGATCCTATTTGTGAGTCAAATATTTTGCGACCCATTCTCTATTAATAATGTATGATGTTAAACAACACTTTTATCTTTTAATATTGTTCGACAAAAAATGATTAAATGATTTCTTCTGAACTTTTCGCTTAAAAGAACAAAATTGCGCAAAAACTGCCTGAGGACAGATCACTGAGATTCTCTTGATGAAATAAAACATAAGTTTAAGAAGCTGTCCTCAAAGGCTAATAAAGAAATGAAATGAAGAAAACATATGCAGAGTTCAAAAGAAGGAATCTATAGAAACAGAAAGCACTAAAAGAAGACTTTAAAGGTTCAATAGGAGAACAATTCAAGCATAGGATTTTAAATGTCCAATTAACTAACTAGAAAATTAGAAACTTTTTTTTTTTTTTTTTTTTTTTTAAACTAAACAAAGTATGTAAAATTGTAAATCAACCAAATTGTACTGCCCAAACTAAACATAATTGCATCTTAAGAAGGATCAAAAGTCGAACTCCCTCCTAAGAGCACAAGATCATCTCCTTCGTTTTTGATATTATAAGAAGGCAAACTTCCGACATGAGACAACTCCAAGAAAGTTTTTGTTCCACTCTCTTCAGGTAGTCCTCTTGGCACCTTTGCTTTCTGAAGCTGCAAAGCATACTCCAAATCCCACAAGACATCAATCATCGTTGGCCTGTCCGCCCCGTTTCTGCGCAGACACTTCTCAACTATCTCACCGAATTTTCGTAACGAATTAGGAGTAATTTCACTCACCAGGGAAGGATCTACAATTGTTTCAAGTTGGCCTTTCTTGTGCCAATGCATTCCCCACTCAGCTAAGTTCACCTCCTCAATCTTTTGTGAGTTGATGATAGCAGGCCTTGCGCAAAGCACTTCCAGGAGTACCACACCGAACGAGTAAACATCGGATTTATCTGTGATCTGAAGGGTTGTGAGGTATTCAGGATCTAGATAACCGAAGCTACCTTTGATTCCAATACTGAAGTGATCAGGATCTAGAGGACCCGATTTCGAAAGACCAAAATCAGCAACCTTGGCAGTGAAATGTTCACTGAGCAAGATGTTTGTTGACTTGATATCACGGTGGACAATTCCTCCATTTGGCCCGGTGTGAAGGTAATGAAGGCCGGTTGCTGCACCGATGCAAATTTCAAGCCTTTGGCTCCAAGGCAATCGGGGTCTTGAAGATGATGAACTCTCAGATGTTAATTGAGACTCGTCATATATATGTTCTCTGAGAGTCCCCTTTTCCATGAACTCATAGACAAGGATCATCTCAGCCCCATCATCGCAATACCCAATTAAGGAAACAAGATGGCGATGGCGAATTTTTGACAAGATCATGATCTCAGTTTTGAATTCTGGCAATCCCTGGCCATGCCTCGGATCACTGCGTTTCACTGCAACTTTCTGGCCACTCCTAAGAGTTCCCTTGTAGACTTTACCAAATCCACCCTCACCAATCAACACTTTAGCATCGAACCCGTTTGTTGCATACAAAATCTCATCTAGAGCCATCTTCAACTTCAGATTGCAATTAGGAAGAGAGGAATTGCTTGATCCATTTGTCGTACACGAGAAGCCCACAGATTCAACATGCTTTGCTTTCTTGCATTTAAATCCCAAGAGTACTACTACCAGTATGATAATTGTAACAGAAATGCTACAAACTAAACGAATTATAAGAGGTTTATGATCCTTTGATTTGTCCAAGATTGGAGGAGTAAAGTTCATTTCCTTGATTAGCTCCATAATCTCTAGACCGTTCAAGAAGGCCTTTTTTTCAGGAGAATTATTTGAAGTCCCTATGCCTATCTCCAGAAACCATGTACTATCAGAGTCAACTACAAAATCATGGTAAAACGGAACGTACAAATTATTATAGTCAGGTTGGACCTTATAAGTGAACTTGCTACCAATCTGTAATCTGAACTCAGTTATAACATTGGGTGATGCACCAACAGTGTCACAAAAATGCACACGAACAAGATATGTAGCATTTATACTCACATTAAAACGCCATGTCACATTTTTTATGGTGCTAGTATCCTTCAACTTTTTGCAAGTTTGGTAGACGAGTTCTGGGGCAATTTGCTTATTTCCTTCCTCCCCACTGTCATAGTCAAGCTTAGCACTAAAACTGCTGTGGTTTTGCGCCAGCCCAGCTGCATAGAGATAATCATCGTCGGGAATCCAACTCCTCCATGGGATATCAGACTCATTGAAGTCCTGTCGCCCTCCAAAATCGATCCGGTGAACTGTATGCAAAGCATGAAACAGCAAACCAGAGAAATTAGCAGCCTTACCGTCACGAGTAACGAGTGTAGCATCGTCCCTTGTTATGTTCGGGACTGAGAACACTTCTATAGCGTTCACAAAGGCGAAAAATGTGCCTTGAGGTATGAAGTAGATGGAAAACTTGCTGCTTCCGTTGACGGTGAGCAGAAACTCCTTGACCACTGGAGAGTTAGTAACATTTCGGAGCGAGAAATTCGAGAGCAGGAGAGATTTAGTAGAAGTTGAAACATCGAAAACGGCATCAGCCAGATTAGTATTCCCTGACTTGAACACAAAAAAGTGAAGACGTACAAAGTGCGTGCCGTTTTCAGTGATCTTAGACTCGTAAGCAAATGGGCGTGTCGAGATTCTTGCAGCTTGGTAGAGAGGACTTGTGTTTGGAGATGGGTTTTTTTCTTTGATGGTTTTGCTTCTTCCAATGGAGAAAGTGTCCCTTACAAAGTTCTGTCCATTGAAATCAACATCGGAGTTCGACCCGCAATTAACAAAGTATTTAGTGGGAGTTTGGTAATCTGATGAGGCAAGTGAAGGAGAACAGAGTTGGAAAAGAAAGAGAAGAAGGAGAATACTTGAGAAATACAGAATATTCTCCATGAGAAAAAATGGCAGGAATTACCAACACTTTGGCAATGAAGAAGATGAAGTAGAAGAAGACTTGTGGTTGATTTTTCTTTTACTAAATTAATATAGCCTTGGAAAATTTTGGATTTTATTGTAATAATGTGACTCAATGATTTGGACTGAATATGAGAATGCTCGGAAGCTTGTTGGAAGGAGTCCACTAGTTGAATTTTCTTTGCTCGAAATGTTAAAAAAAAAAAAAAAAAGTTTTTGTTTCCACTTTCGATGAAGCATAGCAATTATTCACGTTAAATATAACTTTTTTTTTTTAATGTCTAGGAACAACAATAAACGAATGTCTGGTAGGCACCAAAAAAAAAAAAAAAAAAAAAAAGAGAGAGAGAGAAAGAGATTGATATTCTAATTTTTTATTGCCTGCGAATTGTCATTTTTTTAGTTGATGAATGTTTTAAATAGAGTAAATTAAGTGTGATTCTCTAAAGCGTAATATCTTATAAAAGAGAATGAGCATCTTTATCCTGTATTCTTAATTTCATCTTAATAATCTTATATATATATATATATATATATAAATCTTGCTAATAACATAATTTGGTCAAGTTTATAACGCGAATAATTCATTTTAAAAAATAAGAGAACACTTTAAATTTGATTAATTTAGTCAACCTCATGGTTAAATTGTTTTGTTTTGTTTTTCGTTTTTATTGTTTTTTCACTTTCAAGTAGACGGTTTTGTTGCAAGAGAGGTTTTAACATGAAATTAAAAACAGAAAGATGTTCATGACATTCCGAAAAGCGTATGATAAAATCTAGCATTTTGATAAAACAACATAAAAGTTATCATTTTTGCAAACGCTGAAATGCATATTAATTTCTAGCGGCATTCAATCTCTTTCATCTGTCCTTAAACTTTAATAAACCATCTTAATGTTTAACCTTGTGACTTTACAAGGATAAGAACAATGAAAGTAGGTAGCAACATTAATGGCCAAGGCTGAACACGTTTTGATTGGGACAAGATAGTCACTTGGACATCAAATGGAAAAGAAAAATGCTTTGAGACATTAGTCTTGTTAAACACTATAATTAATAGAGAGTGATTCTATTTGTTAGCCCTATATTATGTGACTCTAATGCCCTTTAACATTGTTCTACGCAAAATGGTTAAACATTTTCTTCTAAATTTTTCCCTTAAAAGATCAAATTAAATTACGTGAAAACTGCCAAAGGATGGATTACTTGGATTTTCTTGACGAAATATAGAAGCTGTCCTCAAAGGCTAATAAACACTAGTAAGAAAAGAAATGAAGAATACATATGCAAAGGTAAAAAAGGAGGAATCCATAGATACACAAAGCACTTAAGGAAACTCTATTTAAGGTTCAATGCACAAAGTTAGGTTAAGAAGTGCTGGAAAAGCAAGATAGAGATAGGAGAGCAATTGAAGCATATGATTTAGAGATAAATTTCCAATTAACTAACAAGAAAATTAAAATATTTTTTGTTTTTTTGTTTTTTTTTTACTAAATAAAGTATGTAAAAATGTAAACAACCAAATTTTATTTCTTAAAAAAGGTACAAAAAAAAACAATTAAAACATCTCTCCAAACAAAACATAATTGCATATTAAGAAGGATTAAAAGTCGAACTCCCTCCTAAGAGCACAAGATCATCTCCTTCGTTTTTGATATTATAAGAAGGCAAACTTCCGACATGAGACAACTCCAAGAAAGTTTTCGTTCCACTCTCTTCAGGTAGTCCTCTTGGCACCTTTGCTTTCTGAAGCTGCAAAGCATACTCCAAATCCCACAAGACATCAACCATCGTTGGCCTGTCCGCCCCGTTTCTGCGCAGACACTTCTCAACTATCTCACCGAATTTTCGTAACGAATTAGGAGTAATTTCACTCACCAGGGAAGGATCTACAATTGTTTCAAGTTGGCCTTTCTTGTGCCAATGCATTCCCCACTCAGCTAAGTTCACCTCCTCAATCTTTTGTGAGTTGATGATAGCAGGCCTTGCGCAAAGCACTTCCAGGAGTACCACACCGAACGAGTAAACATCAGATTTATCAGTGATCTGAAGGGTTGTGAGGTATTCAGGATCTAGATAACCGAAGCTACCTTTGATTCCAATACTGAAGTGATCAGGATCTAGAGGACCCGATTTCGAAAGACCAAAATCAGCAACCTTGGCAGTGAAATGTTCACTGAGCAAGATGTTTGTTGACTTGATATCACGGTGGACAATTCCTCCATTTGGCCCGGTGTGAAGGTAATGAAGGCCGGTTGCTGCACCAATGCAAATTTCAAGCCTTTGGCTCCAAAGCAATCGGGGTCTTGAAGATGATGAACTCTCAGATGTTAATTGAGACTCGTCATAAATATGTTCTCCGAGAGTCCCCTTTTCCATGAACTCATAGACAAGTATCATCTCAGCCCCATCATCGCAGTACCCAATTAAGGAAACAAGATGGCGATGTCGAATTTTTGACAAGATCATGATCTCAGTTTTGAATTCTGGCAATCCCTGGCCATGCCTCGGGTCACTGCGTTTCACAGCAACTTTCTGGCCACTCCTAAGAGTTCCCTTGTAGACTTTACCAAATCCACCCTCACCAATCAACACTTTAGCATCGAACCCGTTTGTTGCATACAAAATCTCATCTAGAGCCATCTTCAACTTCAGATTGCAATTAGGAAGAGAGGAATTGTTTGATCTGTTTGTCGTACGCGAGCAGCCCACAGATTGAACATGCTTTGCTTTCTTGCATTTATATCCCAAGAGTACTACTACCAGCATGATAATTGTAACAGAAAGGCTACAAACTAAACGAATTATAAGAGGCTTATAATCCTTTGATTTGTCCAAGAATGGAGGAGTAAAGTTCATTTCCTTGATTAGCTCCATAATCTCTAGACCGTTCAAAAAGGCCAATTCGTCTGTAGAATTCTCTATAATGCTTATGCCTAATCTAAAAAATCCTGAACTATCAGAGTCAACAACAAAATCATGGTAAAATGGATTTGCAATTATAGTTTCGTTGACCTCAAAAGTGAACTTGCTATCAATATGTAAGTTGAAGTCAGTAACCCTGTCTGATATGGCAACAATGTTACACAAATGCACACGAACAAGATGCCGAGCATTTATACTCACATTGAAACGCCAAGTCGCGTTCGTGATATTGTTGCTGTTCTTGTCCAACATCTTGCAGGTTCTGTACACGGATTCTGGGGCAATTTGCTTATTTCCTTCCTCCATACTGTCATAGTTAAGCCTAGCACTTGGATTGCTGTAGTTTTTCGCAGACCCTGTCGTGTGGATATAATCATCGTCGGGGATCCAATTCCTCCATGGGATTTCAGTCTCATTGAAGTACTGTTCCCCTCCAAAATTGATCCGGTGAACTGTATGCAAAGCATCAGACAGCAAACCAGAGAAATCAGCAGCCTTACCGTCACGAGTAACGAGTGTAGCATCGTCCCTTGTTATGTTCGGGACGGAGAACACTTCTATAGCGTTCACAAAGGCAAAAAATGTGCCTTGAGGTATGAAGTAGATGGAAAACTTGCTGCCTCCGTTGATGGTGAGCAGAAACTCCTTGACCACTGGAGAGTTAGTACCATTTCGGAGCGAGAAATTCGAGAGCAGGAGAGATTTAGTAGAAGTTGAAACATTGAAAACAGCATCAGCCAGATTAGTATTCCCTGACTTGTACACAAAAAAGTGAAGGCGTACAAAGTGCGTGCCGTTTTCAGTGATCTTAGACTCGTAAGCAAATGGGCGTGTCGAGATTCTTGCAGCTTGGTAGAGAGGACTTGTGTTTGGAGATGGGTTTTTTTCTTTGATGGTTTTGCTTCTTCCAATGGAGAAAGTGTCCCTTACAAAGTTCTGTCCATTGAAATCAACATCGGAGTTCGACCCGCAATTAACAAAGTATTTAGTGGGAGTTTGGTAATCTGATGAGGCAAGTGAAGGAGAACAGAGTTGGAAAAGAAAGAGAAGAAGGAGAATACTTGAGAAATAGAGGATATTTTCCATGGAAAAAATGGCAGGAATTACCAACACTTTGGCAATGAAGAAGGTGAAGAAGAAAGAAAGACTCGTGGTCGACTTTTCTTATACTAAATTAATTTAGCCTTGGAAAATTTCGGATTGTACTGATGGCATTTGAATTTTCAAAATAATTAAACAATGATTTGGACTGAAGATGAGCATGCTTGGAAGCTGGTCGGAAGAATCCATTAGTGGAACTTTCTTTTCTCGAAATGGAAAAATATGTTTTTTTTTTTTTTTTTTTTTAGTTTTTGTTTTTAACTTTCGATTAAGCATAGCAATTATATATCATAATTTGACTTTTTTTCACAATTAACCATTTTGTGTTTTAGATGGATAAAGATATTTTTTTTATTTTAAAAAACTGATTTCAATTTCATCTCTCACTTATATTGTGGAAGAAAAAAAAAAAAGACATTTTATTTGGTCGATCTGTATCTGACAAATTTTTTTCTTGAAAAAAATACTTGAAAATTATTAATATTTTAAAAAATATTCAATTCAAGTTTTTATTATTTTATTATGATGTCTTTGTTTTAAGGTTTTAATGATTTTTAAATATAGAAAACATATGATTGCAGGTATAATCTATTAGTAAGTTTACTTGACTTCGCAAAAAGATAACATCTAAACAATATATAGAAAGAAGAAAGTTTTCTCATGTTCACCCCCCTCCCGGGTCCAAAACGGTTCATTTTAGACAAAAAAATTTTGTATTTATTTTTTTGGTTCTCTAAATTTTTTCGGACCAATTTTTTTTTTTTTTCATTTTAGTCATTTTTATTTTCTTTATGGATCAAAATTTTTTTTTTTTTCATTTTAGTCCTTTTTTATTTTCTTTTCGGACCTTTTTTTTTTATTTTTATTTTTATTTTTATTTTTTTTTTACATTTGTGTTTATTTTTTGGTCCTCCGTTTTTCCCAAATCATTTTTTTCCATTTTAGTTCTTTTTTATGTTGATAATTTATTTTATTTTAGTCCTTTTAACTTTTGGGTATTTTTTCGTGCCTTTTTCATGGGTCATTTTTTTTTATATATTTTTTCATTATTTTAATTTTCCGTTACTTTAGATAAATTTTCTCAAACTTATCCCATATGTGCATAGCACATGTTTTAGACTAGTACATAATTAAACGACTTTGACTAGCATATGATCCTCATGATATGAATTGTTCATTCAATACAAAAACTTTATTTCTCATAATATCATAAAACGGATTGAAAATATCTTACATACATCAAATACATATATCAAATACATATAGTCCCAGTGCAAAATCCCTGACATAAATATCTTGTACTTTTTTTAATAAATGAGAGAGATCAATTTACATCTAAGTAACTCGACACATTCCAACTATCTTAGCACCTTTCAGAGATTTGTTAATATAAAAGAAAATAAACATAAATGTCATTGCAATCCAACCAAAAGGGAAACATCCAAAAACCAAAAGACCCGTAAGAACAATGTTCTTAAAAAGACACCTAGAGGATACTGGAAAAATTCTTCAAAATCCGTTTATTCAAATAGAATGTCAGGAAAACCTTTCAAAATCTGTTAATTCACATAGAATACCAGAAGCTGATATCAAAATTCGTTGATTCACATAGAATACTAAAAATTGGGAAGAGAAGAGTAAAAGCTCAGAATTTCATTCAATAAATGTTATATTTTTACATATGAGTTTACTAATATATTTATAGGCTAAACTATCCTAACTGGAAACGGGAATCTACAAATAAAATTAAGAAAATAAATAAATCCGAAAATGAAAAAATTGAAACTAGAAACTAACTTATATTTTACCTAAGAATTAAGTTAAAATTAAACCTAACTTTCCTAATTGTGAAATTACTAATTGACTTTTCTTATATATTAATTGTCTTCAAGTCAAAAATATGCTTCACAACTTCGACATGACTTGTTTCCAAATATGGTTTTATCACGCTCTGAGGATCTAACACTCGTAAGAGAAGGCCTTGTTAAAATCTGTGAGAGAGAAAAACACCCAAACGAAAAAATCCCTCCAAGAAAAAAAGTGCATGATTAGATCAAAAGCGGAAATTGATTAACAAAAACGAAAATGTCTCTCATCAGAAGATTCTCGAGGAATGGAAAAAGTGACAATAAACCACGAAACAAGATGATGACTATAAAGAGCCAGAGAATCTAAATTTATATGTCCCTTACATAAATAGCTTGATATATTTGAGCCAAATGAAAAGTGAAACAAATATGAGTGGAAGAAGTTTCTTTTTTTTATTTTTTATTTTTATTTTTTTGTCCAATGAGAGATGTTTTAGCAAAATTCAGGACAACGATTGTTTTTTTCCTCAAGTATCTTCCAAAGTTTAAGAGAGAACAACATTCATAATGGGGAGTGCTTTACACTTTGCCTCCAATGGCACCAATCTAGGCATAGTGAGGCCTTTACCTTCAGCCATATCAACTTCTTCTTCACCAATCCTCTCCCACTCAAAGCACTGAATTAAGGTTCCCAAAGCCAAGCCCACAACACGGTTGGCCAAGCCTATCCCGGGACAAATCCTTCTTCCAACCCCAAATGGAATTAGCTTGTAACTCTCACTCTCGCCATTCTCAAACCTCTCGGGCTTAAAACTCTCTGCATCATCCCACAGTTTGGCATCTCTTTGTATGGCCCACGCATTGACCAATAATATCGTGTCACGTGGCACGTGGTATCCCCCAATGGTGCAATCATCAGATGAGTAGTGTGGTACAAGCAGTGGAGCTGACGGGTATAGTCGAAGGGTCTCAGAGATGACGTTTTTGAGGTAATTTAGATTAGAAAGATCTGATTCCTCCAACAAGTGCTGTTCACCAACTTGAGCATCCAATTCTGCTTTTACCTTTTTAAGGATGTTGGGATGGTTAAGGAGATTCGACATTGTCCATTCTAGATTAACGACTATTGTATCAGTCGCGCCCAATAATATCATCTGCAAAATTTTTATTTTTCGTGATCTAAAAATGAATCTAGAGGCGGATAAAAGTCACACAAAGATTACTTTACGTGGATAACATACTTCCCCCCATCCGGGGGGCGCTTTTACCCCCTTACAGCTTTAATTTTCCCCACAGATCACCTTTTAATTCCCCCCTCTCCGGGCCCCAACCCAGATATCATTTTTTGGTTCACTTTTATCCCTTAAGATTTGTGAATTATTTCAAAATTAGAAGTCCTAAAGAAACTAATTTTGCCCCCACCCCCTGGCACATAGATATATTTTTTGTTTTACTTTTATCCCTTGAGACTTGGCTTCTAAATATGAATTATTTCAAACTTAAAGTCCTAAAGAAACTAAAAGTCAACTAGACTATTATTTACATTCATATTTTTTGGACTTTTAAAAGTGGGTTAAACTAGATTTCAAGGTTTATTTCCAAAGAAAAGGAAGATATAATTAGATAAAGAAAAAGGGGTAAAAGAGATAGACAGAGAGATAAAAATAATTTGTTGCAAAGTTTTCTTATTCAAAAATTTTAGTTTAACTTATTTAAAAAAGAACCAAAAATAATAAGGCCTTGTTTGGCAAAAAATTTAGTTTAAACTAAACTGTACTTTTTTCATCATGTTTTTTATCTTTTTCCCCAAAAAGTTGTTTGTTTTTTCTGAAAATTCAAAAAAATTTACTATTTAAACTTACAAATCTTAATTCAAACTTACACACCAATGTTCCCTTTGAAAAAAAAATTTCCACTCCGTTACCGTCCACATCCTACCAAGAGCACGATATATAGAAAAAAGAAAAAGAAAGAAATTCAGTAGATCGAATGTGGAATTCAAAGTCAATTACCATTATGAAGCCCTTGATAATTTCGTCAGTGTAATACTCGGGCTGCGACTCCTGCAAGGAAAGCAAATGATCAATCATGGTGTTCTTACTCTCTTTAGCATTTCGATGCTCATCGACCAACTGTTGCAGAAACCATCTGTCTTTTTTGCGAGCCTCTTGATTTTCGTTTCATAACTGTCAGGAATCCAATTCAAAACAGGCAAGAAATCTGCGGGATTTCGCGCCCCAGCATTCTCAAAGACCTCCGTCACTATCTCCCTAAACTTCCTTGCCTCGTCGACGTCCGCCACATCATCACCGCAGTACCTCTTCCCGGTGGCCATTCTCATTATGACATTTATCGTCAGGTCAACGAACATTGATGTCAGCTGTACCTTCCCCGCACCATGGAATGAGTTGGAAGAGATTCGTCGAAGCATGCGCTTAACCTCGTCCCTTCGGGTGTCGTTGAAAGCGTTTAGTCGGGCCGAGGAGAAGATCTGAAGATTGCCGATGCGGCGGAGGTTGCGCCAGTGGTCGCCGTGGGGGGCGAGGGCAAGGGTAGTATGGTTGTAGTGAACGTGCTTGCCCATGATGAGGGGAGGGCGGTTGGCGAGGACGACGTCGTTTTTGGTGAAGCATTCCTCGACGGCTGAAGGCGAGGAGATGACGACGACATGGCGAGAGCCAAACCTGAGGGAGAAAACATCGCCGTATGTTTTCGAGAGGCGGTGTAATGTGCGCTGGAGCGGCTCCTTGAGGAGGTGGAGGTGACCGATGACCGGAAGAGCCAGTGGGCTTGGTGGCAGGTTCTTATTATGTGGTTTTCTGGTTTGGAGAAAGAGCTTTAGAGCTATTAGGAGGATGATGAGGCAAAGGGATGTGTACAATATGGGTTCTTCCATTTTTTTTTTTTAATGTTAATTATTGATGGTTTTGAATAATGGGAATTACTATATATATATATATATATATATATATATAACTTTGTCAGTTGTTTGGAGCTTGAGTGTGTAGCTACTTTTTCGTAGTTGATGTTTTTCTCGTGGAATATGCCTGAAAAGTTCAATTTTCACCTACCAACCAAAATTATTAAGCATTTGGCTAGAGACAAAGGTCACCCTCGGGAGTGGAACTTTTACTTATTGCTTTGTCTATGATATAGCTGTGGATGTGAATTATAGGAGGAAAAAAAAAAATCATGAAATGAAGCGATATGTATTTTGTGACTCTTAAATTTCGGCGTGACAATTGCAACGTGGATTGCTTGGTTATTAATTAGAACTTTTTTTTTTTTGATATAGATGTTTATAGTCACTGTTTAGCGTTTCTCATCGATGGATAGGAGGATATTCTAACGCTGGTCATCCGCTTCCAGAATTTTTTGTTCAACAGTGAAGAAGATTTGGCTGGGATTATGTTTGACAATTCGGTACCGCTTCTAGAAAAGGTTGAGAAAAACTGGTTTGATTGGCTTAATTTAGACGCTAGACAACGATCGAACGCCAGCTTCCTTGTTCTGTTTGTTGACTATAATTAATAATGTATTGTATGGTATTTTGCTTTAGACGCTGTTTAGAAAATTCTATTTTAAATAAAATACGAAGTAGATAAACATCATGATTTGTTAATAAAAGACCTAGGAATATAATACAATTAAAGTTAATGTCCATTTGGATCGTTAGTTAAAATTAAAATTTTTAAATTGGAATTAATTGACTTTTTAAAAACTAGTTATAATTTTTGTTGATTTTTCAGAAAAAGATAAAAATTCAGTCAAAAAAAATATATTTTAGTTGGAATTAAACTAATATATCAAATAAAGTAAAAATGCATAGATATACAAGAGAGTGAATATAGAAAAAGAAAATAAAAAATTGATGAAAACTGAATAGAGGTCATGGAATGTGTTTCTTACATAACGCTTACGTGGGTAAACTCGTTATGCATATTTTAGTGAAATTTTTTTTTCCCCCATCCTAAAATTTAACTGTTGACGGAATGTCACTGTAATTCAACCCAACAAAAAACAGTGACTGCCTTATTAGGAAAATTTAGAGGATGTTATTTCCTCAAAATAGGAAAGAACAAGAAGAAGAAAAAGAACGCCTGTGCATAGAGGGAGAAAAGAGGCGGAAAAGAATAAGAGGAAAAGGTGCGCCATTGCAGAGAGGAAAAAATAAATAAATAAATAAAAAGTGGCAAGCATTCTAGATACTTATGCTTCGTTGGGAACATGTTTCCTGTCTTTTTCTTCCAATGTTACTATTTTTTTTTTAATATTTTTAAAAAATTTAAATTTTAAAAGTTCATAACTTTATCTTTCTAAGTCAAAATGAGATTTTTTTTTTTCAAATTGCATAGAATTTTGAGTAAAACGAAACAAAATCTGTATTGCTCATTTTTTTCACAATACATTTCAAGTTTTTATATTGTTTCACTCCAAACAATTGATTTTCACTAAACGCACATTTTCAAAACTTAAAACATCTCCGACCTTCAAAATTCTCTCTCTAAACGTGACTCCTAGACGGGCCATTAGTAGGCCTATTGACAGTGAGGACCTATGATGATCCACAGGCTCATACCAGTGAGGCCATATGATGATCCACAGGCTTCATACCGAATGGCCCATGATTGTCAAGCTTTCCTCTGTATTGGCTTACGACAGGTCGTTTGGTTTTTTTTTTTTATATATAATAAACTCAGTTTTACATCTCTAGTTGTAATTTAAAAACTTAAAATTTTAAAATATATAACTTTATTATTTCAAATTAAAATGAGATGATTTTAAAAAAATAACATAGGATTATGTGAGCAACGAAATAATCTCCATGTCAATTTATTTTTTTCCCGAATATATTTCAAGTTTTTATACTTTTTAACCCCAAACAGTTTATTTTCAACCAAAAACACAATTCCAAAACTCAATTCTACTCCAGTTAAAATAACTCCAAAACTCCAACTCAAGCAGATCAACCAAACGCGTCTCTTCCTTTTTTTTCTTTATTTCTTTTCCTTGTTTTTCCATTAAATTTGTACTGCTCCAAAAACTTTAACTCTTCACTTCACCATCCTTTTACTTAGTAACTGATCAGTTCAGCCTTTGTTGAAAAGAACAAAGTTTTATTTATGTCTCTTATTTATTCAAAGCCATCGGAATCAAGCAATTTGGAATGTTGTGAGAGATACAACCAAAACACTGAAGCATATAGAGTAGGACTATGGTTTCAGTCCATTTCTGTTGTGATTTAACTTTACTCTCTTTTTTTTTTTTTTTTTTTTTTTGGGTGAATCTGTTGTGATTTAACTTTGACCCACTAAACATCTGAATTACTCTTGATTCTAAACTACAATTTTGTAAAGGTTTGAATCAACTTTTTGTAGGCTCAAGAATTGGCTCAATTTGACTCCAGGATTGAAAATTATGTCCATTTTTTCTAAACCTACATCAAAACTATCAAATTTTAAATAAATGGCTCCGTTTTTTTTGTCAACATCGGCTAACTCCACTGCGGCAAGTAAATGCTGAAGAGATTAGGCAGGATTATGGGTCCCACATTTGCAGCAGCTTTTGAAATGAGTGAACACGTCACTTGCCACATCATGCGGAGCTCTCCAATGCTTCTAAATACCGGAGCTACATAACAAGGCTCTTCTTAAAATGAAGACAACTTCACCTTTTAAATTCTGGACTACAAAAATGCTTAAGGTAGGAAAATTAATGATAATACAAGTGTGAAATAATTATTTAAGCTACGAAGAAATGCACACTTTTAAGTATTCACCAAAGGGTGATACGTGATAAAGTCTAAACTAAAGATGAAATTAAGCTGTTCAGAATAAAAATGATGGAGAATAGAATTATCCTAGTTCTCCTGCGCACTCTTCCTAAGCCTAAAAATATGAGTGTGAAGAAGCAAGATACATTTTTCTTGATTTTGTACTTCCACTTTTTATCATTTTGTTTTTGAAATTTTCCACCTAAAAGAATTCTTGATTTTGTACTTTTTTTTTTTTTTTTTTTGGTAAAACTGCGGTAAATACCTTATCGGTAGATTTTTTTATTTATTTATTTTAAGATATAATCAAACGATTAAAATTTTACTTGTGTATGATAGTTATAATACACCTATTATTAGTATAGTTTAAAAAATTAAAAAATAATATATAAAAATAAATAAATTAAAAAAACTCCTCCCCAAATGTCGACGAAACCCCCCAACACCCCCCCCTCCCCGCTCTAACTTGGGCGATAGGCGACAAGCCCCCGCCCCCCTCGCGCCGACGATCGGTTACCGTGGAGGAGGTTGGGCGTTGGATCTCCCTCCACCCTTCTCTCTCTTCTCTCCTCCGGCCGTCACCGTCTGAGTCTCCGATCTCCATTGCGAGATCCACGTTCTCGATCCACTTTCCTTTCCTTGCGAGGCGTGGCGACAGCGATATGGCGAGTCCAGCCACGATCCCCTCTGCAACGGTCGCCGCCCATTCGATCCGAGGTTTGCGACCCAATGTTGCTATGGATCTTCCCTCCATCTTTGGTTGTCGCGATCTGCGGCGTTGTGCTTCAGTGGTTCAACGAGGCTCGACCACGAAGACTCTGGAAACGCAATCTCGACATCACGACGAGATCTACGAGCATTGCCGGAGTCTGGACGACACGGTCGTTTGTCAGTCATGATCTGAACGCCACAGCCACCGGTCGCGATCTGCGTTCTTGTGGCCGGAGAAAGAATGAGGCCAGCGACAACGTTGAATCGGTGTCGTCTTCTTCATCTCTGGCGGCGGGTTGGCGGCGATCTGATATGCTTTTTGTTTTTTGTTTTTTTGTTTTTGTTTTCAAATCTGGGATATGTGGAAAGAAAAAAAAAATAAAAAAAATGAAAATATAAAATAATATAAATGATTGTGTGTACACAAGACTATATTAATATTAGATGCACCTTATATCATAATAATTCATTTACTCACATAATCATTTTTAACCGTGAAATGGATCACTACCGATAATGTTTCTCAATTGAGCCCTACTACAGTCTCTCCAATTTTTTTTGGTAAATTCTTGATTTTGTACTTGAACTTTCTATCGTTTTGTTTTAAAAAAAATTTCCTTGGGTAAATTTCTGATTTTGGTGTCAGAAGACTTTACTTGCAGGAAATCTTATTTGTCCTGATTTTTAGTTCGTTTGGATTCTATATTTACTTTCTAACATAGAATTTTGAATTATGCATTCAAACTGCCCGTGTGGGGAACTTCTCCAAACATACTTCCATATATATATATATGTATTTTTTTTGTCTTTTGTTTCGATTCAAAATTATTTTTCACTATTCACATCTCTAAATTTCTACAGTAAACTCAAACTTTATGGAGATTAAAACTTTATGCCAGTAACTTTGTTATTTCAAGTCTAAAAGAGATGATTTGTTTTTTCAAATTGCATATAAATTTTGAATGAAATAAAACAAGATCTATATTGGTATTTTTTCCGAATACATTTTAATTATTTACACTTTTTTACTCCAAATGGTTTTAACCAAACACATATTTTCAAAATTTATCACAACTCCAATCTACAACTCTGTCTCCTAAACCTCCCTCAAACGGGTGCTAAATGTCTGTTTGGAAAGTTTTCATTTTGTTATATTTGATTTGAGTGATATGAATATTAAAAAAGTGAAAATTCAGATTTTAGTTTGAGTTGAGTAGTTATGAAATATTAAAATTTTTAAATAAATTCATTTCAATAGTTGACTAACCAAATACCTGTTACATTTGAATATATTAATAACTATTACAATAATTAATAAAGATGAGGCATTAGAGTTTTGGTGAAGATTAGAGGTCAAAATCAAGCGGGTATTCATTGATTTGGATGATTGGATCAGAGCAGAAATGGACCGCATCAAGCTAAAAACTATAGTTTGTTGTAGCTTGACTTATCTCATGTAATTTGTACTTAAACACACTTTTATAGCTAAGCCTATATTTTGTTGTATCTAGATAATTTATTTAATTTGTGCTATATATTATATTTGCGTGCATAAATTGCTTTATATAAAATCGTGCTCAATGAAAAAAGTGAGGCAAAAATGAATAGAACATCCGCAAGCTAGAAGTTGCTCTTTTAGTTCATCTTATTCCGTTATTAAGACAAGTTTCAGCAAAACTTACAGACAATCATCCACGGTTTCAGAGCGAATAACATTCATCATGGGCCGTTCTTTGGACATCGCCTCCAACGGCTTTGATTTGGGCATTGTGAACCCTTTACCCTCAGCCATGTCAACTGCTTCCTCGCCAATCCTTTCCCACTCAAAGCACTGAATCAAAGAGCCCAAATCCAAGCCCACAACAAGTTGGGCCAGGCCCATTCCCTGACATGACCTTCTCCCAAGCCCAAATGGAAGTAGCTTGTAACTCTCAGTACTCTCACCATTACTCTCAAATCTCTCTGGCTTAAATCTCTCTGCATCATCCCACAATTTGGGGTCTCTATGTAGGCCCCACACATTGACCAATAATATGATGCCACATGGCATTTTGTATCCGCTGATGGTGCAGTCGTCAGATGAGTAGTGGGGTACAAGCAGTGCCAGGTAGAGCCGAAGAGTCTCGGAGATGATGTTTTGAAGGTAATTTAGTTCGGTAAGATCCAACTCCTCCACCAAATTTTGTTTACCAACATGAATATCCAATTCGGCTTTTGCATTTTTAAGGATGTTGGGATGGTTAAGGAGATTCGACATTGTTCATTCTAGTGTAACGGCTGATGTCTCTGTTGCGGTCAATAATAATGTCTGTACCACTAACAAAAACAAGAATCCTTTTTTTCGATAATGAATTTTTGTTTTTATTTTCATACCAAAAAATTCATCTACAAAACGCTTCCAAATGGCTCTAGAGTAGTTTTAGAAAGATTATTGTATATGGAAAATATTACTTATTTCAAGCTTAAAAAAGTAAATAAAATAAAATAAATAAAAACAACCATACGTATTATGTTATTTGTATAAATTTATAATTTTCTAGAGTATAAACTGTAAAAAAAAAAAATAATAATAATAATAGTAATAATCTCACAAGAAAACGTACGGTTAAATTCACACCCTCCGGTTCAAGATTAATTCAAGATTAAATACACACATATAGATATATAAATCAAATAAAGAATTCAAGATTAATTCTTGCTACTAACCAGTACGAAGCCTTTGATAATTTGGTCAGTGTAATACTCAGGCTGCAACTCCTGCAAAGAAAGCAAATGATCAATCATGGTATTCTTACTCTCTTTCCGACTCCGGTGCTCGTTGACCAACCGCTGCAAAAACTCATGTCTCTTCTTTGCGAGCCTCGAGACTTTCTTCTCAAAACCTCTGGCATCCAATTCAAAATAGGCAAGAAATCCGCGGGATTTGCCGCCCCGGCATTCTCAAAAACCTCCTCCATAATCTCCCTAAACTTCCCGGCGTCGGCCTCGGCCTCGTCCACCACATCATCGCCGTAGTACCTCTTTCCCGCGACCATTGAACGTCAGGTCGTGAAACGTCGACTTCAGCTCGACTTTCCCCGAACCAGCCCGGAGCGAGCAGCAGCGAGAGATTCGCCGGAGCAAGCGCTTCACCTCGTCCCTTCGGATGCCCTCAAACATGTTGAGTCGGGCCGAGGAGAAGATCTGAAGAGTGCCGATTCGACGGAGGTTGCGCCTGTGGTCGCCGTAGGGGGCGGTGCCCCTGGTGGTGCAGTTGTAGTTGACGAGCTTGCTCAATATGAGAGGAGGGCGGTTGGCGAGGACGACGTCGTTTTTGGTGAAGCATTCTTGGACTGCCGAAGGCGAGGAGACGATGACGAGGCGGCGAGAGCCGAACCGGAGGGAGAAAACGGTGCCGTATTTTAGGGAGAGGCGGTGGAAGGTTCGGTGGAGCGGGGGTTTTAAGAGGTCGAGGTGACCGAGGACTGGAAGAGCCGGTGGGCTTGGTGGGAGATTCTTGTGTGCTTTTTTGGCTTGGAGGAAGAGCTTGAGAGCTATTAGGAGCATAATAAGGCAAATGGATGTGTATAAAACAGGATCCTCCATTGTGTTGTTATGATAAAACTATGGGATTGAGATTTTTGTGAATTGTTCTTAGAGTGATCTCTACTGTGTTCTGTGTATTTTGTTCTGGATGACAAGTGGTATTTGTAATGAATTTTAGCAAAAATTGGAAAAATATATGGAGTAAAAAATCTTCATTTGGTAGCAAATCAATTTGTAATGAATCTTTTGGTAGTAAAAAATCTTTTGTAATGATTTTTTTTTTTTTTGACATTGTAATGAATTTTCTTTTGGTAGCAAATAAATTTCCTAATTAGGATATTTATAAATCTTGTAAATTTCATTCAATGAATTTTTTGTTTTTGTTGGATTCTACAGATTTAGAAGATCTGGCATGTTCAGGAGTTCAGAAGTTGGAGGTATGAAAAGGAGGAAAAATAGAGAGAGTTGAAGAGCGAGGGATGTATTTAAATTTTAAACAATAGAGAGCATGATAGGAATCATTCATATTATTTATTAAGATGGAGGAAAAGTTGAAAGGATTAATAATATTTATTTATTTAATTACTAAATTATCTAAATAATTTTTTCAAGGTTTAAGATTGTTTTTTTAAAATTAAATATGAGGGAGAGCTTGCATCCTTTTATCAATAGAATGATGCAATATAACTGCTTAGAGGAAGACTCTCTAAAAACAATAATTTAGATTTGTCTGAAAAATTAATGTCTAAAGTGGGTAATTGATGCTCTAATAAATTTTTTTGTAGATGACAAAAATATGGTTACTTTAAACTACGAGATGTAAGCATCCTACTAAAAAGAAAGATTAAAAAATTTAAATTTAAAACAAAAAAAGAAGAAAATTAATTTATCTAATGTTTTATTGTCTTTAAATATGATCATATTTTTATTTTGACCTAAAATCTAATGACATTGTGCGAACTGCCCGAGGCCTGCAGCACCACCCATCCTCGTCCCTACAATGGTCACACTGCCACCTACCAGAAGGACGCACACAATCCTTTCCTCTCTTCACCGTATGAACAAGGATGAAAATTTCGGTGTTAGTAAAAATTTTGATATTTAATTTAAATCAAAAAAATATCGATTTCATTGAAAATATCAAAAAAAAAAAATGTAAACTTTAGATATTGTTTTAAATATTTAAAAATTACAAAAACAATATAGAAGTTTAATTTGAAGGGTATTATTTAGAAAACTTAAGGGGGGTATTTGGTGTATAAGTTGAGATTTTTAAGTTTGAATAGTAATTTTTGTTGAATTTTTTAGAAAAGACAAAAAATTTTTTCAGAAAAGACAAAAAACATGATAAAAAAAATACAGTTTAGTTTAAGTTGAGTGTTAATGCCAAACGGGCCCTAATAGTTAAAAAAAAAATCCTACAAGGCACTAAAAGTCCAAAATACCCTGCACCCAAACATCAATTCACCTAAGCGGAATTCATGCAAGTGGTTTCACTTGCCGCCCATGGTTTCAGCTCTCGATTCTTCTACCTCGCTGACCTATGATAAAGAGAAAGGCAACAAAGACAAGGGGGAAAAAGAAAAAAGAAAAAAGAAAAAAGTTGTCTCGCAAAAGTGATAACCAAAGAAAGATCAAAATTTCATCAAACCGTCTGCAAATCGACCATGGTGGGGCAGATGACAGCGAGCAAGCCAAGCCGAAGCGACGAGGTGTTGGATTCAGAGGAGCAGATGAAGATCGCTAACCAGATCAGAGCTCAGTTCGATTTCATGGCTCCAAAGCGACCCTCCAAACCTAACAGAAGCGAACCTGATATTCCTTTCTCGCCAAACCCAGTTGACCCCTCAACCGACCTAACCATTCCTGAACTTCACAAGCTCCGTTCTCTCCAGTCTCAATCCCAAGTTTCTACCTTTCAACTTTGCCTTTCTCTTTCTCTCTCTCTCTCTCTCTCATTTTTGGGTTACTTTAATCCGTGTGTTTTGTGTTATATATATATATATATATATATATAGGTTGCGTTTTCAGAGGAAGGGAGTAAAACTGTGACGGAGGAGTTTGTTGAGACTCAGTACTACAGAGAATTGGATTCCATTGACAAACAACATCATACGGTGAGATTTGAATTAGAACATAATTGAAAAGCAAAAAGAAAAGAAACAAAATTGTAACTTTTTTTTTTTTTTTTTGGGGTTTGAGAATGTTTAACTGTTTGGATTGAACAGACGGGAAGTGGGTTTATAAAGGTGGTGAGAGAAGGGAATGATAAGATTGAGTTGGGAGAAGGGCATTTTGGTGGGGTTGGGACAGTAGTGTCGACAGTCGGTTTTAGAAGCAATCCGGCGACGAATGACTGGGTTCCCAAGAATATGGATGAAGATGATCAGGTTTGGCTTTAATAATTAGATCATTATGTTTTTTTTTTTTTCCCCTCTGTGAATTTAAAAGAGAGAGAGGAAAAAAAAAAAAAAAAAAGAAGCTTAAGATTTGGTTTTTTATTGTTGTTGTTATTTTAATGTTATGATCAGATTTTCATTTCCTCAAAACCAAATCGGAGCGAGAGTTCTTAGATCTGCACACACAGAGAGGGGGGATTGTGTTGCGCTGACCTTTGTTTTTGTTTTTGTTTTTGTTTTTTATTTTGTTTTTGTGTGTGTTTTACTAGAATATGTAAAATATGCATGTTTTTGGATAGATGTCGTTATATTCGGTAAAGGATTATGATATTTTAAATAAGGATATGCGTTTGATTGAAGCTTGGAATATTTAATTGTTGAGTGTAAATGTGGCTTTTGGAAACCTTCAAGAACCAATTTCTACATTGTACTTATCCATTTCAAATGCTACCACGTGACATTCCACTGTTTTTCACATGCAAAGTTGGATTTTTTTTTTTTTTTTTTTTTTAAAGAGTAAGTTGGACGAATTTTCATTACAAGAATTCAGAATGATATGTTTGGCAACAGCCCAAAAAAGAGGGGGGGAAATGTTGAATTGTGAACAAGTTTATGAAGATGACAGGTAAACCAAAAACAGTATAAAACCAAATTTCTCTAGTTTAATCACCTGTTAATTTATATGGTTCGTGACTGCCTGTAGATTTTGGAATACGAGAGAATTTCTAGTGCCAAAAAACGGCCAGTAGTGCTACTAATAAACTTTGAGGATCCAAATGAGGTAGGTGATAATAACATCTCGACGGAGTGCTTAAATCAATGATGTATTTTAATATTTAGATGAAAAAAGTGCTTTTCAAATAGAGTATTATTTTTAACGTTAAATTTCTTAGCGAGTATAATTAATATTTAATTTTAATATTTGATTTTAATTAGACGGTGTCTCAAATTTTTTCAACTAGTCATTTCACTTGTCATTTTTAAATTATTTATATCTTAAAACTTTTATAATTTCAAAACTTAATATGACAAAAGATAAAGATAGTATTAGAGAAAACATTATATATTAGATCACGAATGTCAAATATGTTATTAATTACTAACTTCTTTGATTAGTCTGTTTACATTAGAAATAACATAACATTATAGCACAAATATAAAATATGTTACGTTTCACAGTTTTTTAAAACGAATATAACATTGGTATTAACAAATACATTGAAGATAATCTAAGATTTATTAACAATAACATTAATATATATATTAAAAATTGTCCAAGACTGATCATTATTCTCGATAATGTTTTGGGTTCAAATTATTCTTACTTTCAATACATCCAAGTAATAATTGACTAAACACGGCTTGGCTGTCTTGGTGACAGCTTTAGTATAGTTTTTCCCTCAAACACTACAACAAAAAGTGCTTTTCACGACATAAAATTTATGACATTTTTGATAAAATATCGTTAAAAGACCCATTCAATGACTTTGAAAAGTAAAATGTCGTTAAAAGATCCATACAACGACATTAAATTTTTAAATGTCGTTAAAATCATAATACAATGACATTAAATTTTAAAATGTCGTTAAATCCATAATACAACGACATTGTTTTAAAAAATGTCACAAACTGTTATTTTATTGATAAAAAACAGTATCAATTAAAATTGTAATATTTTGACATATCACATCTTCAGTCACATATTTTTGATACTTTTGTGTATAAAACACCAAAAATATTATAGAGTTTCTCATAGGTCTTCATTAGTCCAGAACAAAAATATAAATAGAAAATTAATAACAAATGCATATATATTAAAACAAAGCTAAAAATAAAATGTTCTGAACATTCTCTATGAAATTTTTTTCAAATGATTATTGAACAACAATACCCTCAATATCCTCTCTCACAAAAGTTGTGTATGACCACTTCCTTGATCCTTAAATTTTTGTAGACAACATAATAAGGAGGCAAATTTTTTTTTTCTCTCGTTTTGTCTGGCCGTTTGGCTTATGGTATTCAGTTGGGGATAATAAAAGAATGTGCGTGATTGTGAGGAAGAGGAAGGGACGGTTGATAAATAAGATAGACATTAGATAGTGTTTTGGTGGGGATGGAGGTAATTGTGTTTTTAACGATTAATGTTTTTACTTTATTTGTTTTTATATTTATTTTCCGAAGAAGAGGATCGCGTGGTAAATCGGTTGAGAAGTTTTTGGCCAATAAAAGTAAATGGAATAATAAATTTTTTTTAAAAAAAAACCCAATAAACTGTATTAAAATATGTATATATATATATGTGTGTGTGTGCAACGTGGGAGATCAACTGCAACTTACGTGTAGCGTGTTGATTTACCAAAGGTTTTGGCGGGTACCTTGAAGTGCTGCTTTTGGCGGTTATATATAGGGTTTTTTTTTTTTTTTTTTCAAACTTAACTAAAGAAGGTAAAACACGTTGTTTAGAGCAAACACGGTTGATATAATAGAATCTGCAAAGATTCTTTTTTTTTTTTTTTTTTTTAAATTTAACTACAAATAAGGTTTTAAAAAACATGGTTGATAAGAGTGAATAGATGATAAGATAGAGGTTTCCATTATTATTATTTTTTAATTTGTTTGTATTATTTTCTAAATACATTATATGAATTAGGATTATATTTTTTAAGACTTACTTACGTTTCATCACAAAGTGATGAACAAAAAATCATTTACAAATCCTGTTAAAATTTGATATGAACATTAAAGTTTTATAAGATTTGTTAGAATTATTTTTAATGTTGATCAAAATTTTTAATTTTTAAAAATTTATTTCACTCATTTTTATACCTTTACAATATTCAAATGTCAAATCTAACAAAAATTATCAAAACATTTTTCTTAAAATTATCCAAACACATATTTAAATTGAATACATAATTTAAATTATACATTCAAATGTAAATATTCGGTTCTAATGAATATATAATAAATGGGGACTTATATTTTTCTTTATTTTTTTCTAAATATTTTCTTCATTTAACTCAAATTGAACTCTAATTTTGACGGCATATATAATAAACAAAATTTTGTGATGAAACGTAACTTGAAAACAGTTCCGGTATTTTTTAATTTTAAATTAGAATAAGTAAAGATAAAAAGGGATCTTACTTGTGCATTTATTTAAAATTAAAAAGAAGAAGAAAAAAATGGTGATCACATATTTATTTATTTATTTACTGTTTAAATTTGGTGATCACATATATATATATATATATATAAATATATATATATATATATATATATCTATGTATGGGATAACTACTTCAGGAGTAAAAATCTCCTAAACAAAAGGCGGATAGATAACTACATAATAGAAAAGCTCGCAAGCTGCTTATAAAAAAAATTAAAAAAAAGGCGCAAACTAAAATTTTGGAATTGGCGCTAGAATTTGGCGCTTTGTTTTTAAATTTAAACTTTGCATTATCAGTTAAATAGTAATGTTGTATTCATGTATAAACTACTCCGTTCCCAAACAACTTTCTTCTTTTTACTCCCCATCTCTCTTTTCTCTGTGTTTCACACAAGAATCTCAGCACAACTTGTTGCCAAGAGGTAATTTGATTTTTCTTCTTATTTGTTTGCTTTGAATTCATTGTAATTGGTTTTGCAATTACTTGATGCAGTCATCCGCCGGATCGAAATTTGAACATTCGTATTTGCCATTCGATGGCCTAAATTAGAGCCTACGCTACGGTTTCGTCCCACATACACATCAAATTCCTGCAGTGCGATGGAGGGCGATTTCACCTTTCCATTTGAAGGTCATTTTACTGGGCACTTTTTTCTTTTTTCTTTTTCCTCATGAATCCTTTTGTTGGGCAGTTGAACAGAAGCTTAATTGCTTTCTATGGGCTCTTGATTTCCACAGGCAGAGTAAGGTATAGAAGATAAAATAAAAGCAAAACCAATGGCTTGACTGTGTCGGCTTGGAAGGCTAGAGAGGAAATGGTTGGAAGAACGTTTGGAATAAAAAGGAGATCATGATCTTGATGATTCCAGTGATGCTTTGTCCTCTTCATTCTGCCCAAGATGCTCTGTTTCGGATCAAATTGGAGAAGAAGATAAAAAAATGATGCAACTCTTTTTTCTCTTGATAGGGTGGTTTTCTTTGTTTTTTCTTCTTTTCTCAATCTGTATTACGGGAGAAGGCTGAAGGGGAAGCCAAAAGTAAAGAAAATGGTTTTGTATAATTACATGTAAATGATATTAGAACTATGACAATTGTTTTAGTCCTGTGAGTTTTCTTTGACGTAATTCTTCTTGTAAGTTTGATGTTAAAATATTAGATTTAATTAATCAAAATAATTTTATTTTTATTTATATTTTATCCAAATTTTATTATGAAAATTAAAATTTATGAAAAAAATGACAATTTTACGTTCTACCAAAAAAACATTAAATACAAATTCACGACATTAAAAAAAGGTGGTGACAAAATTTACTCACGACATTTTCTGGCTGTTGTGGAAAATGTGTCTACAAAATAAAATATATTCGATGACGATATTTTAGTGTCATAGAAAAGGAATTAACAACACCCTTCACGACATTTCAAAAAATGTCATTAAAATTTTCAGAGTTTCCACGGCACCCCCATTTAACGACCTTTGTAAAAATGTCGTCGAATCCCATCGACGACATTTTTTAAATGTCATTGAAGACCTTTTTTGTTGTAGTGAAACATCATAAACGGTTTCAGAGGGAATGACGTTCATAATTGGGCGTGGTTTACACACGGCCTCCAATGGCACAACTTTAGGCATAGTGAGCCCTTCACCCTCAGTCATATCAACTTCCTCTTCGCCAATCCTCTCCCACTCAAAGCACTGAATCAATGAGCCCAAAGTCAAGCCCACAACACGTTGGGCCAGGCCTATTCCGGGACAAGACCTCCTCCCAAGCCCAAATGGAATTAGCTTGTAACTCCCCCTCTCACCATTCTCAAACCTCTCCGGCTTAAAACTCTCTGCATCGTCCCACAACATGGGGTCTCTATGTAGGGCCCACGCATTGACCAATATCATCGTGTCACTTGGAATCGTGTATCCGCCAATGGTGCAATCGTCGGACGAGTAGTGGGGTATAAGCAGTGGAGCAGCCGGGTATAGGCGAAGAGTCTCGGAGATGATGTTTTGGAGGTAATTTAGTTTGGAAAGATCCGACTCCTCCAGCAAGTGTTGTTGACCAACTTGACCATCCAGTTCAGCTTTAGCTTTTTTAAGGATGTCGGGGTGGTTAAGAAGATTGGACATTGCCCATTCTAGCGTCGTCGCTGATGTATCGGTTGCGGCTAGTAGCAATATCTGCATGTTTGATAGATTTTTGTGATCTAAGAAGGAATCTAAAACTGATAATAGTGAACTGAAAGATTACTATATGTCATCAATACTCTGCTGAAGGACGGAGTCAGAAAATTTGTTTAGAGCGGGGTTGAGCAGAGACAAAATTTTGAACAATACGATTTAAAATCACATAAAAATTTAAGATCAGAGGCAAAGTAATTAATTTAGATTGAAAAGGGTGTAAATGAAACGTTTTATAACATTTATACTTGTTATAACACATATATTTAGAAATAGAAACGGATAGATTAAAATGTTAGATAAAAGGGTGAAAATGAAACAATTAAAATATTCTACGTAGAATTTATAATGAGAAAATTGAAAGGAGGCAAACTAAGATTTTAAAAAAAATCTAAAAAGAAGAGCAAATTTTTTTATTTTTTTATTTTTTTTACAGGAGTCACTTGGACTCGAGGGATAATATAAAACTGACCCATCGAATGATCGAAGGGCGGCAGGGTGCAAAATCACATGTAAATATCAGTCTAGAGTTTTTATTTTTATTAAATTTTTTTCTCAAAGTCGAGAGTATTTGTTAAACCACAAGTTTTCTGCTTTTTTGGAGCAAAAGCACATGTATGTTATGTTCATGATGGTACGAGATGTTGACCACAAATACTGTTGTGACGTGCAACAACTCACAGCATGTGAGAAACGTGTACGACCAAACTATATAGTGACAAAAACGTTTTAAAAAAAATACGGTTCATTTTTTTTTATTTTTTTTATTTTTATAAACGTGGCTTTTGTTTACTTCAGTATTCAAAAAGATGAATGACTTTGTGCTTTGTTTTTTCAACTTCTACTTAAAGACTATTGTTCTAATCTATATATTCTCACAGTATCACCATATAAAGCCAACTCCGGTTCAATATTTCCGATGAGATATAAAAGTAAAACTTAAAATTAAAAGGGTTAACTTCTTTTAGGTAATTAATAAAAATTATTTTATAACTAACACTAGTTTTATCGATGATAATCATAAATAATTATGATAAGACATTAATAACTATAAAATGGACTATAGTGATTGTTTGTAATTATTAACAATTACTTAAAAAACATTATATAGTTACTCAACTCTAAGATATAAAGTTCGAATATCTGAATATTGACACAAATTAGAAAAATTAATTATAGCTACTAACCAGTACTAAGCCTTTGATAATTTGGTCAGTGTAATACTCAGGCTGCGACTCCTTCAACGAAAGCAAATGATCAATCATGGTGTTCTTACTCTCTTTCCCATTCCGATGCTCGTCGATCAACCACTGCAGAAACTCGTCCGTCTTTTTTGCGAGCCTCTTGACTCTTTTCTCAAAACCTTCTGGAATCCAATTCAAAATAGGCAAGAAATCCGCGGGATTCGCCACCCCACCTTTCTCAAAAACCTCCTTCATGATCTCCTTAAACTGCCTCGCCTCATCCTCATCCTCCACGTCATCGCCGTAGTACCTCTTCCCGGCGACCATTCTCATAATGATGTTGAACGTTAGGTCTTGAAACAAGGACTTCAGCTTGACCTTCCCGAAATCTCGGAGCGAGTTCCGAGAGATTCGTCGGAGGAAGCGCCTAACCTCATCCCTTCGGGTGCGGAGGAAGACGTTTAGTCGGGCCGAGGAGAAGATGTCTTGGGTGCCGATGCGGCGGAGGTTGCGCCAGTGGTCGCCGTAGGGGGCGGCGGCCATGGTAGTGTTGTTGTAGGAGACGTGCTTGCTCACGATGAGGGAAGGGCGGTTGGCGAAGACGACGTCGTTTGTGGTGAAGCATTCTTCAACCGCGGATGGCGAGGAGATGATTATAACGTGGCGGGAGCCGAACCAGAGGGAAAAAACGGCGCCGTACTTTTGGGAGAGGCGGTGTAATGTGCGGTGGACCGGGGATTTTAGGAGGTGGAGGTGACCGATGACAGGAAGAGCCGGTGGACTTGGCGGGAGGTTCTTTTGTGGTTTTTTAGTTTGGAGGAAGAGTTTGAGAGTTATTATGAGGATGATGAGGGAAAGGACGGACGTGTATGTTATTGGGTCTTCCATTGTGTTATTATGATAAAATTAGTGGGATACATATATATATATATACAGGAAGGAGTTGCTATCTAGCATTCTCTTGAAATGCCACTTGTAACTTTTTAGTGATATATTGTATCAATCAAATAATTTTAATATAATATTTTTTAATTATATATATATTTATCACTTACATCAATATGTAAATAATTTCGTAAGACAAGATTTTAAATAAGCAGTTAAAAGTATATCAACTAATTGTTATAAGTTTTTAAACAAAGTTATGAATATTAGATTGTACCCAAGATTGTTATAAGACCATATCTATTTTAAATAAGCAGTTAAAAGTATATCAACTAATTGTTATAAGTTTTTAAACAAAGTTATGAATATTAGATTGTACCCAAAATTGTTATAAGACCATATCTATTTGTAAATGTGTCTTTGTATTTTTGTGAAATGTTCTGACGTTAATTTCTTCTTTGTAACTTGCATTTGATGTCGATAACAAACAGGTATTTATATGACTGATTTCTATTAAGTCAAGATATATTTATGTTACGTTTGGATCAATGCAAAACCATTACATTGGAATATCTTTACATTACAATATAATATTTATTTGAATGTCAGTATTTTGCATTTGAATACACATTGATCTTATTAACCAAACCCTAATATAAATATTATTCACTTTTTGAATACATACCGTTTCATAACACTCTAATGTATTACCATATTGACAAACAAACATATTCATTCATGCACTTAATGTAAAAATATGAAATCCAAACACATATTAAAATTTATATGGAAATTAATTAAAAGAGTTGGAAAAAGAAAAAGAATCGATGAAAATACAAAAGATAAGTTGTTGGGGAGAAGGAGCAGGATCCGGTTGTGAGGCGGAGATTAGATGCGAAAAGCCTATTGGGACCCATCTTTGTGGGCACATCTCTTGAGAAATCAACATTATAAAATGTGGGGAGAAGAGTAAAACCAAAGGACCTAAATGAGTGAATATAGAGACTAGAGTAGCAGAGATGCAAAAAGTCCATGAATTTTGTTTGTCCTTTCCCTTATTTGCCTGTTCTCTCTCTATTTCACTTATTATTCAATCTAGAAATATCGGTTAGAGGTTTTCTGTGTGTTTAGACTTGTATAAAAACTTTCTGTAGTAATTTTCTGCCTCCCCTTATTTTACAATATTATTTAATCACAAATTGGAAATTTTCTTTGGCGGAAAAAATTATTCGAGTAGGCCGAATAATTTTTACTTGTCTGATTAGTCTGTTGCAGTTTGTATATGTGTAAATAATTATAGTGGTACACATAACTGATTAGATTACTTTAGAGTCACCTATTGTAACTAAGTCCTGTATATATACAGCTTAATTTGAATAATGTGAATGTGAATTTCACTATTTCCGTGCTTCTCTGCAATTCTTCTCTCACGTTCTAGTAAATTCTTTTAGAGCAAATCCCTGAGAAAGAAAGAAAGAAAGAAAAAAACGGAAGAGGATTAATAAAGTTGTTTTTCTACATCTACACGTAAAGAATTTGCTCAATGCCGTGATCAATTCCCTTTTTAATTTGACAGTTTAATATCATTATTTTTATAAAGTATTCCCTTTTTAAGATTACTTCTATATTCAAACGCATTTCACATCCAAACAAAAATGAGTTTTCAACTCAAAACCAAATTTCCATTTTCGTTATAAAATTAAACGTAACAAACCTACTAAACAAACGAATACACAACACAGTACAATTTTTTTCTTCGGGACACACTCATTATATGATAAGTATCCTATTTATTAAACTATAAAAAAAAAACATATACGTGGCAAACTAATTAGCTTATATAAGACATCTCTAGTTAACACTAATTAAATAGCGTCTATAGACTGCGAGAGAACTGAATTCATTATGGCACGTGCTTTGCACATGGCTTCAAGTGACACAGCTTTCGGCATGGTGAGTCCTCTACCTTCAGTCATGTCAACTAGTTCCTCACCGACTCTTTCCCACTCAAAGCACTGGACCAACGACCCCAAAGTCAGGCCCAAAATTCGTTGGGCCAGGCCCGCTCCAGGACATGCCCGCCTTCCCAGCCCAAATGGGAGTAGCTTGTTGACCTGATCACCTTCGTGATGATCAGTTTCAAACCTCTCCGGCTTAAAACTCTCCGCATCATCCCATAGGCTAGGGTCTCTATGTATGGCCCACGCATTGACCAATACGATCGTGCCACGTGGCACGTCGTATCCGCCGATGGTACAGTCATCAGACGAGTAGTGTGGTACGAGTAATGGTGTTGCTGGGTATAACCTAAGAGTCTCGGAGATTATGTTTTGGAGGTATGGGAGTTTGGAAAGATCTGGTTCGTCCAACAAGTGTTGTTGACCAATTTGAGTGTCTAGCTCGGCTTTGAGTTTTTTAAGGATGTGAGGATGGTTGAGCAGATTTGACATTGCCCATTCTAATGTCACCGACGATGTTTCAGTCCCCGCTAGTAATAACACCTGCAAAAAGATTACATATGTATAATAATAATAATAATAATATCTACAATAATTTGACACCAGATAGGCAATTATAATATTTTATTTAAAACTTTGTAACAACTAATTAATTTACATATAATTTTTTTAATTTAAAATCTCTTCATATATATGATATTTTTTAGATTTATTAGGTAAATAAAAAAAAATTATGTTAAACTCGATTTATAATTTTAATAACATAAAAAATTTATAAATGTGTCGTTTTATAAAAGTTTGAGAAATGGGACAATTGATATACACGTGTAAGAATGTATACATGTCATCATCGTTAAATTTCTGAGTAGGATGCAAAAACTTCAGAGCTATACGGATCTGAGGAGATGATAATCTTCTTTTTTCTTTTTATTATTTTATTATTATTATTATTTTTTTTTGGTAAAAAAAAAGGAGATGATAATTACCTGCCCATATTTTTATGCAGGCCAGACCGAATAGAACGCGCAAGGAACTGCGTGTCGGATATTACATGCAGCACATAAAGTATGAGAGACGATATATATCTATATATTTTGCCGAGAAATTTGTCCAGTTCTTAAAAATCAAAATTGAATAATTATAGTTATAATCTAGCAGCAATATTATCTTTAATTTTATTTAAAAGTGTAAAATTCTAATCTTCTCATTTTAAGTTCAAAAAAATAATATATATATATATATATTTTTTCATTTTAATTGATATAAAAATTGATAATCGAAGTTATTTTATTAATAAAATTTTTTAAAATATATATGTATATTGAGCAAGATAAATATTGTCGGCCTTACCAGAATAAAACCTTTGATAATTTGGTCAGTGTAGTACTCGGGCTGCGACTCCTGCAGAGAGAGCAAATGATCCATTATAGAGTTTCTTCTCTGTTTCGACCTCCGATTCTCGTCGATCAGACCTTGCAAGAAAGCATCGGTCCTCTTAGCCAGACTCCTCACTCTCTTCTCATAACCATCCTTCCCAAACCAATTCAATACTGGCAAGAAATCCCCCGGATTCGCCGCCCCGCCGTAGGCGTTCGCTTCCTTCACGATCTCCTTGAGCCGCCGAGCCTCTTCCTCGTCCGACACCTCGTCGCCGTAGTACCTCTTCCCCGCCAACATCCTCATTATGATGTTGGACGTCAGCTCGGAGAATACTAGGTCAACTTTCTCAAAACCGTCGAGCGAGTTGCGGGAGAGCTTCCGGAGCAGCCGCTTGATCTCGTCCTTTCGGATGCCGGAAAACGCGTTGAGGCGGCTGGTGGAGAAGATCTCGAGCGTGGCGATGCGGCGGAGGTTGCGCCAGTGGTCGCCGTAAGGGGAGACGGCGACCGTTGTGTAGTTGTAGCCGACGTGCTTGCCCATGAGGAGGCGAGGGCGGTTGGCGAGGACGACGTCGTTCTTGGTGAAGCATTCCTCGACCGCCGACGACGATGACACAACGACCACGCGGCGGGACCAGAAACGGAGGGAGAAAACGGCGCCGTGTTGTTGCGAAAGGCCGTGGAAGGTGCGGTGGACCGGGGATTTTAGGAGGTGGAGGTGGCCGATGATGGGAAGAGAGGGTGGGCTTGGTGGGAGGCTTTTGTGTGGCGTTTTGGTTTGGAGAAAGATGAGCTTGAAAGCCACGAGAAGGATTGTGAGGCAAAGGGTTGTGTACAATAAGAGCTCTTCCATGTGTACCTCTTGCACTTTGAAAGTGTTATTTTTTCAGTTTTCCAGGATGTGCACACACTCTTGTATACCATAGAGTTGCTATATATATATATATATATATATAGACAACAAATAGAGTTTGTTATATAGACTTAATTTGCGATTGCTGTGCTTTCACAGAATTTCTACTTTTACTTCTTCGTTTGCTCTAAACAATAATAATATGGTCTTTTTCAGATTTTCACTCTCATTTCGTCAGCCGAGACATGAGAATAATGCTTAATTATAAATTCGTCCGACAAGAATCTATTTTACCAATGACTACCGTTCAACAACAAGATTATTCATACACTGTTTTCCTGTTTTTAAGGATTTTCTTAATGGATCTTATGTCCCGTAATTAGGTTTATTGTTCTTAACTGTTGGATGATAACCTTTGGACGGACTTATTCCTATATATTTTAATTTGCTTTTCTTATTTTAACCAAAATTTGAGTGGGAGGTTGGGATGTGATAGGAAATATAACAATTTAATTGGGATGTCAATTCTATCATTATTTTTTTTAAAGAATTCTATCATTATTTATTAATTATATATTCCATCATTATTTCCGTATAAAAAATAAGATTAAGTTTTTTTTTTTAATGGAATAAGATTTATCAAATTTTATAGCAAATAAAAAGTGAGGAGATATTGAATATGATACGAAAATAAAGATAACAAATTTGAATTTTTGGTAACTTGGTAATTATAACAAATTTGAATTCCACTTTAGCATATGATACTCTGTTATTATACTAAATGTGTGGCAATTCGTTTCTCATACGTTGAAAAGCAAATTCAAAGTTTGTATCAGAAGTGATTATATTTAGCCCCTTTTTTCCAGGCGTTATGTAAAGAAATACAAGGGAAAAAGAAAGGAAAAGTACATATAAAAGAGGGGGGGGGGGGGGGGGGGGGGGGGGGGGGGGGGGGGGGGGGGAATAATAAACTTACCACTATCATATATTCTCTTGATGATCAATTTTCGGTTCGTTCGTGTTTTTTTTTTTTTTGGCTATCTAACTACTTTTCCAGGCGCTCGTCCCTTTTTCAATATTTTTTCACTCCCTCTCCCTTTCTCCATTATTAGGGTTTGCACCATTTATATTTTTCATTTAGGATTGGAGCATGACACTGCCTCTTGGTTGGTCACCGGACTCTCGGCCCTAGAGAATATGCTTTTGGACTCCATGGTAATAGGTTTGATAGTGAGATGACTTCGTGGTCAGGGGACATGCATTTTGATCTCTTTAGTCATGTTATTTGGCTTGTCACCGGAAGTATAAATGGAGTTGGGGCTTTTTCTCCTATGTGTGATTGTTGTTTATTTGAAATAAATGCGATGTTGTTTATTTGATTGTTGTTTATTTGAAATAAATGGAGTTGGGGCATTTTGATCTCTTTAGTCATGTTATTTGGCTTGTCACCGGAAGTATAAATGGAGTTGGGGCTTTTTCTCCTATGTGTGATTGTTGTTTATTTGAAATAAATGCGATGATGTTTCCACAATGTAGGTGTTGTGTTTTTATCGCTATATTTTTATCTCTATTTTGCAATAACGGAGGTGATCTCTCCACACTTTATATTGGATGTATGTCCAATCTACTTGAGTTATTTATATGTGGTGTGGATGGTGACCTTTTACTATAAGTCTCTTGGTCTCAATCGATTAGAGTTTTTCATCAATCGTAGTGGTATTGTTAAAGAGCCATATGTGTGTTCGATAATTAGTGTGCCTTTTCGATTTTTTATTGTTGGAAATCGATATACGTTTACCCTCTTGTGTGTTTCATTAGAATTTATTGGTGTAACCGATCTGTAATTGAGGTTAATTTTTCTTGTGTTATGAGGTTATTGCAGTCAATATTGATATTTGTATTTTGTTAATTTGAAATATAATTACCCTTAAAAAAAAACTACTTTTCCAGGCATTATAGAAGGAGGAAAAAAAAACAAAAAGGAAAAGTACATATGAAAAGGAAAAAAAATGCATACCACCAATATTGTATATTCTCTTAATGATCAATTTTCGGTGAACATCTTGATGATTAATTTGTGATCTTATACTTTTACTCCGTTTAAAAAAATAAAAAAAGGAATTATATGCGTACGGCTAGCTAGTTACGTTCTATTTGATCAGAAATTTCGATATTAGAGTCTGTTTCGGACACATTTGATTTCACTTTTTTTAATTTTTTCAATTCAAAATTACTTTTTAGTATTCAATAGCTAAATGTTCATAATAAATTCATACTTTAAAAGCACATTACTTTTTTTTATTCAATTATATGATTTTTTTTTTAATTACATAAAATATTAAGAGAAACAAAATAATATTTATATTGTTTTTTTTTTCGAACGTATTTTAAATTTTTACATTTTTTTAATCCAAACCGTTTTTTTAACACATATTTTAAAAACTCTAATTCAAATATTTTCAAAATTACTAGTTTTTTTCACTTTCAGGTTTAAACCTAAAGTTTTAATACCAGTTTTTGTCTTTTTCTGAAAAATCAATAAAAATTATAACTAATTTTTAAAATATCAACCAACTTCAACCTAAATATTTAATTTCAAACCCATACACTGAACAAAAATTATGTCTCCAAAACCTCATATAAGGAGCCTAGATTTTAGAAATTTAGAAAAATTGTTGTCCTTAGTGAAATGCCACGTGGGCCACGAACACACATGCGACAAGATTTGAGTGCGTGAGTCAGTGCGCACACCCGTTTGGTAGTGATAATCATGCGACAAGATTGTCTAAGCGGCTTGGGCTACATACGTAAGTGAGTGCGTAGGCATGTTCGGTAGTGATAATCATTCAATTCAATATACTACCAATTCCAATGGATTATATAACTAGTCGTTTCGTTCATCATAAATTATATTTTAGTGTTTATTTAAGTTAAAATATTTACATTAAGATATAAAATTTAAATTTTTATATTTAAATTAAATGTATCTTGAGTAGTTTTTATTATAAACAATATTTGAATAGAATTAATATTGAAAAATAAATGCTATTTTTATCTATAAAGAGGCATTTATTGACACATTCTGTTTTCTTTTTCTATCATTCTTTTAATAAAATTTTTTATTATTGAATTATCCTTAAAAAAATTTCTTTCAAGGACAAAAGTGATTTAAAAAGTCCTCTTCACACTCCTCACTCTAATAATTGGAGGGGGGAAAAAAAAAGATACACCTTTGAAGTTTGTTTGTTTCTCGTACTATTTTAATGCTTGAAATTTGAAAGCCTCGTTGGTTTACGCCATGGCTGTCTGTCATAGAAGGCTCTTATCTGCGATTCTTGACAATGAACTATTAAAAAAGCCATACCCCATATGTTTGATAATATCCTTGCTGCGAAATGGAATTGTGAAGAATCCCACAAATATGGAACCACCGGTTTGGCCTTTTATTGCTATTATGCAAATGGAATCGTAAAGAATATGGATATCTGGATGTATAAAAAATAAAATGTTGGATTTCTTCAAAGAAGAAAAAGATAGAGAGAGAGAGAAGTTTGTTTGGAAAACGAGGTTTTTTTTTTTTGTTGGTGACTAAAAAAAAATAAAATTTTGAATTTAATTGTCGGGGTTTCTTTTGAACATTTGAGGGGTTGTAACAAGTAGTAATTAAAAACTAAAATTTGATTGGCGGGTGGTTTAAGAGGGAGTGTGTGAGAAAAGCATATTGGGAGTGGCAATAGATCAATTTAAATTCCTCCATCATCCATTTATTATATAACATAAAATCAAAAAAATCTAACGTATTAAATATGATAGCAAATTTAAATCGATCCAACACAATTCTTGATCAAATTAAACAACAAAAAATATTTACAAAAAAAGAGAGAGAGACAGAGACAGAGAAGATACATAAACAAACAACATTGCACAATCAATAAGACAAGCCAAAAAAGCTGGAAGAGTTTATCAAGGGCCCGTTGGTTTTAGTAAAGAATAAAACTCTGGATGATCCGCGTTGGAGGTCTTTTTAATTATGGATAATATTATCAAGAGATTGCAAATATCTCTAAAAAGTTAAAAGAGAAAAGTCTCACATTAAAAAATAGAAGAAAACAAAGTGGTTTATATAAACAAGTGATAAATTATAATACTTGATTATGGGTGACAGTTCTCATACACCAAAAGCACATGCAGGCTATAATAAGATTGGACGTTAACGTTTAAGGCACTTTTTGGAAAGCACTTTATACGTATGAATCGTTACAAGGAGTTAAAGAGCTCACTCTTCTTTTTTATTATTATTATTTTTTTTTTGTGTTTTCTAAATTCAATTTGGATCATAGATTCGATTTTGGTTATGACTTAACAGTTAGGATTAAATGATTTCAGATTTAATATAAATCGTTGATCAAATAATTATAAATCCAATAGTCAGAAATAAATAGATGTTATCTAGAGCTGCAAAAAGAATCTGCCCCGCACTGCCCGCTCTCTGAGGTTCCATGTCGGACCCGTTGGCGGGTTCAACCCGCCTACCCACATGATCTAGTGGGTGGATGGTGGATTGAGTATTTCTATGTCGTGTTTAACCCGACCTCAACCCGACATGGAAAATATTTAAAAATAAAAATAAAAGTATTCTAAACTCAAAGGCCATAATATATGCACTGTCTTATAGCTGTCTTCTTCGTGTTATTTCTCATATTCCAAGGCCAAAGTAACAAAACCCTAGCAGCCAAATAGAGAAAGGGAGAGGGAGACCAAGAGTCGGTGGAGTCATCCACCCCTCTCTGTCAGCCCATCGCTCCTCCGACGGCCGCACGACGTCAATTTCTTGCCGGCCCAGCATCCTATACTCGGTCAGTTTGAGTTTTTTTTTTTTAATTAATAAATATGTAACATGGGTCCATAGCAACCGAGTCTTTTTTCTTTTTCTTCAGTTTACACTTTACACTACAATATTTAAATATGACAATCCAAAAGGGAGTTGTTGGATATGAAGGATTTGTTGCAGTTTGCATGAGTGGTTTTGGTGAGCTTTGACCTGCTCCTTTTTCCTTTCCGTTTGTTCTTTGTAATGTTTTGGTGTAATGTTTGTACTTTGTAATGTCGTAATATTATTTATGCTGCTATCCAATAACCTCTTTTAGGTAGGTGATATTGGTTTTCTTTTTAATGCATATTCCGTTTCAATTAAGTTCAACATCTTTTTTATTTTTTGTTAAAACTCATATATATATTATTCCCTATCCGCCTGCATTGCCCGCAAATCCCACCTATGCTTGGGCGGTTGGCGGTTTTCAGGCCCCACAACCTGACTATGAAAAAATCCCCCCACCATCCCGAAACTTTTAACCCGTCCGCATATGCACTCCTACCGTTGACAGTTATGTCTAGTGGTTGACAAATGTATATATATTATAAAAGTACACCTTTTTATGAAGAATAATGATAGAGAATATCAGTGATATTTAATATCATTCACTAATAGATGATAGATTTCATAATATGAGACCCATTTTCTATTAATGTGATGTTTGTTCTAAAAGTATTTTTCTTTCATTTAAAGTCACCTTTGACTAAAAGTCATAAATGTTGTAACAGTTGCATCCTTTTATGAATAGACACTTTTTTTTCTTTTGCTATAAATTGTACTCTAAACTGATTTCCATTTTCATGTTTGTTTTGAAAATTCAATAAGATTGCTATTTTTTAAATTTTAGGATTTATTATATCTTGGAGGTAACATGCGAGAAACATTTTAAAACCTATGAAAAAGGGAAGTTAAGTGTGCTCTTTTTTTCATTTGTTTTTAACATAAATTCTAACAACAAAGGTTATTATTATTCTCTTCTTTTTATGTTCGTTTTAACCATGATTCTAATAAAAATAATTAAGTGAGGTTGATTCAAAATTCAAAATGTAACATAAAATTTTTTAAAATTCAGTAAGTAAAATAGGATTATAAAATTTGAGATTAGATTGATCCTAAATTTCGAGCAAAACTATAATCAATATAACATAATCTAATTTTAAATATCGCATATAGCTTCCAAGTCTTAACTTGCGTTTGATGCACAGGTTGGAGTTGAGTTTTTTTGCTATATTTGAATTGTTTGACGTTTCAAAAGCTAATCAAAAATTTTATTAACTTTTCAGAAACAAAAACAAAAAACAAAAACAAAAACAAAAATGAATTGAAAATTTTTAATTCTAACCGGTACTCCAAATAAAGCTTTAGAGAATTGTCTTCATGACGGGGCGTGCCTGGCACATGGCTTCTAGTGGCACCGGTTTATTCATGGTGAACCCTCTACCCTCGTTCATGCCAACATCTTCCCCACTCACCCTTCCCCCCTCAAAGCATTGGATCAACAACCCATAAGTGAAGCCCGGCACATTTTGGGCCAGGCCCGCTCCAGGGCAGGCTCTTCTATCCAGCCCAAATGTCATCAGCTTGTGGGCCTCATCTTTACCGGTCTCGAGCCTCTCGGGCTTGAAACTCTCCGCATCTTCCCACAGCTTAGGATCTCTTTATATGGTCCACAAGTTGACCAATAAGATGGTGCCACGTTGAGCGTCATATCCACCAATGGTACAGTTGTCGGAAGAGTAGTGTGGCATGAGAAGTGGAGTTGGTGGGTACAACCGGAGAGTGTGTCGGAAATTATGCTTTTCATGTATTGAAGCTTTGAGAGGTCTTGTTCGTCCACCAAGTGTCGCTGGCCAGCTTGAGCATCTACTTCATCATTGGCCTTTTTGAGGTCGTCGCGATGGTTCAGTAAATTGGACATTGCCCACTCCAACGTCACTGCAGTTGTGTGAGTGCCCGCAAGAAACATTTCCTGCAAAAAATTTGAATGTTTTCGGCCGATGTAAGCTTTCTTTCTTTCTTTTTGTTTTGTTTTTGTTTTGTTTTGTTTTGTTTTGTTTTTTTTTTTTGGTTTTTTTGGTGAATTCGTGCAATTTTTTTAGATTATACGTGCAATTTTATGTGCATTAATGTGCAACGTGATATTCTCTGACACTGCTAGTTCAATAAATGTATATCCACAAAAATATTACATATTAATAATCTTAAGATTACATATCATTAACTTTATGTTATAAGTTTACATATCATTTCAGAGAATATTCCCTTTTTAATATGACAGTTTAATATCATTATTTCTATAAAGTATCCTCTTTTTAAAATGACAGATTAATTCTATATTCCAATGCATTTCACATCCAAACAAAAATGAGTTTTCAACTCAAAACCAATTTTCCATTTTTGTTATAAAATTAAACGTAACAAACCTACTAAACAAACGAATACGCAACACAGTACAATTTTTTTCTTCGGGACACACTCATTATATGATAAGTATCCTATTTATTAAACTATAAAAAAAAAACATATACGTGGCAAACTAATTAGCTTATATAAGACATCTCTAGTTAACACTAATTAAATAGCGTCTATAGACTGCGAGAGAACTGAATTCATTATGGCACGTGCTTTGCACATGGCTTCAAGAGGCACAGCTTTGGGCATGGCGAGTCCTCTACCTTCAGTCATGTCAACTTGTTCCTCACCGACTCTTTCCCACTCAAAGCACTGGACTAACGACCCCAAAGTCAGGCCCAAAATACGTTGGGCCAGGCCCGCTCCAGGACAGGCCCGCCTTCCCAGCCCAAATGGGAGTAGCTTCTTGACCTGATCACCTTCGTGATGATCAGTTTCAAACCTCTCCGGCTTAAAACTCTCCGCATCGTCCCATAGGATAGGGTCTCTATGTATGGCCCACGCATTGACCAATACGATCGTGCCACGTGGCACGTCGTATCCGCCGATGGTACAGTCATCAGACGAGTAGTGTGGTACGAGTAATGGTGTTGCTGGGTATAACCTAAGAGTCTCGGAGATTATGTTTTGGAGGTATGGGAGTTTGGAAAGATCTGGTTCGTCCAACAAGTGTTGTTGACCAATTTGAGTGTCTAGCTCGGCTTTGAGTTTCTTAAGGATGTGAGGATGGTTGAGCAGATTTGACATTGCCCATTCTAATGTCACCGACGATGTTTCAGTCCCCGCCAGTAATAACACCTGCAAAAAGATTATATATATATATATATAATAATATCTACAATAATATGACACCAGATAGGTAATTATAATATTTTATTTAAAACTTTATAACAACTAGTTGATTTACATATAATTTTTTTTCATTTAAAATCTTTTCATATATATGATATTTTTTAGATTTATTATGTAAATTAAAAATATTACATTTCAAAAAATGTTATGTTAAAATCAATTTATTATTATAATAACATAAAAATTTATAAATATGTCGTTTTATAAAAGTTTGAGAAATGGGACAATTGATATACATGTGTAAGAATGTATACAAGTCATCATCGTTAAATTTCTGAGAAGAATACAAAAACTTCAGAGCTACACGGATGTGAGGAGATGATAATCTTCTTTTTTCTTTTTATCATTTTATTTTATTTTTTTGGTTAAAAAAAAAAAAAGAGATGATTATTACCTGCCCATATTTTTATGCAGGCCAGGCCGAATAGAACATGCAAGGAACAGCGTGCACACTACTACAAAATAGAGATTCGACGACGGTTAAAAACCGTCGTGGTAATACTTAAACGATGGTTTTCTAACCGTCGTGGAATCCACAGTCGTGGTATATATTTAGATTCCACGACGGTTCGAAAACCGTCGTGGTAGGTAACAATGAAAAAAAAAATTTACGAATGGAGCTACCACGACGGTCGAGTAACCGTCGTGGTAGGTAACAACAAAAAAAAAATTTACGAATTTCCACTAAATCAACACTTTTTTCCGGAACACATTTAAATCACAAAATCAACACTTTTTTTTTGAAAATTTCCCAAATCCGTGCCTTAACCAACCAATTTAATTCAATCTAAAACACAACCACAATGAACAATCACCGAAAATGTAGGGGACGGATTTTGGCCATTTCGGACGGAATATTTCCAACTCAACAATCAACAAAATCAACATTTTGGACGAAAAATTCCCAAATCCGTGCATTACCCAAGCAATATACATTACAACTTACCGGCTTGTCGAGCGTCGATATGGGCGGAGTGCGGTGAGAGAGAGAGGGAAAGCCGCGTGTGAGTTCCTTGGTGGACCCGTCGGAGAATGGAGGAGGCCGCGTGAGTGGTGGAGGAGGCCATCGGAGAGAAATAGAGGGAAGAAATTGGGTGGCTTTGGGTATGGAGTTAGAGAGTGAAAAAGTGAAAAATGCTCGGAATATAATGGGGTGGGTAAGATGATATTTTTTTGGGTTTTAATACACGCTCCAAAAAATTGAATTGAATTTAAAAAATTTCAAAATTCCCACCTTAGTACCTACCACGACGGTTTTTGGGGAAAACCGTCGTGGTAGAGTCCAAAAATTTAAAATTTTTTTTTTGAAAAAAGACCTTTCCACGAGCGTTTTTTAAAAAATCGTCGTGGAAAATGCGACAAAAACACGGAGCGGAACAGAGTTTCCGAAAACCGTCGTGAAAGCCAAAGCTTCCACGACGGTTATAAAAAACCATCATGGAAGAGCATGCTTCCACGACGGTTTTTAATAACCGTCGTGGAAGCTTGCAAAAAAAAAAAAAAAAAAAATTTAGCTTCCACGACGGTTTTATAACCGTCGTGGAAGAATGGGATTCCACGACGGTTTAAAAACTGTCATGGAAGCTAAAGAAATTTTTTTTTTTTTTTTTTTTTTTTTGCAAAATTTTTTTTTTTGTTTTTTGTTGCAAACTTCCACGACGGTTTTCGGAAACTCTGTTCCACTCCGTGTTTTTGCCGCATTTTCCACAATGATTTTTTAAAAAACAGTCGTGGAAGTTCCGTCGTGGAAGCCACATTTTGTAGTAGTGGTGGCGGATATTACATGCAACACATAAAGTATGAGAGACGATATATATCTATATATTTTGCCGAGAAATTTGTCCAGTTCTTAAAATCAAAATTGAATAATTACAACTATAATCTAGCAGCAATATCATCTTTAACTTTATTTAAAAGTGTAAAATTCTAATCTTCTCACTTTTAAGTTCAAAAAAATAATAATAAAATATATATATTTTTCATTTTAATTGATGTAAAATTGATAATTCATGATCGTTATCAATCACTTTGAAGTTATTTTATTAATAAAAATTTTTAAAATATATATGTATATTGAGCAAGATAAATATTGTCGGCCTTACCAGAATAAAACCTTTGATAATTTGGTCAGTGTAATACTCGGGCTGCGAGTCCTGCAGAGAGAGCAAATGATCCATTATAGAGTTTCTTCTCTGTTTCGACCTCCGATTCTCGTCGATCAGACCTTGCAAGAAACCATCGGTCCTCTTAGCCAGACTCCTCACCCTCTTCTCATAACCATCCTTCCCAAACCAATTCAATACCGGCAAGAAATCCTCCGGATTCGCCGCCCCCCCGTAGGCGTTCGCTTCCTTCACGATCTCCCTGAGCCGTCGGGCCTCTTCCTCGTCCGACATCTCGTCGCCGTAGTACCTCTTCCCCGCCAACATCCTCATTACGATGTTGAACGTCAGCTCGGAGAATACTAGGTCAACTTTCACAAAACGGTCGAGCGAGTTGCGGGAGAGCTTCCGGAGCAGCCGCTTGATCTCGTCCTTTCGGATGCCGGAGAACGCGTTGAGGCGGCTGGTGGAGAAGATCTCGAGCGTGCCGATGCGGCGGAGGTTGCGCCAGTGTTCGCCGTAGGGAGAGAAGGTGACCGTTGTGTAGTTGTAGGCGACGTGCTTGCCCATGAGGAGGCGTGGGCGGTTGGCGAGGAACACGTCGTTCTTGGTGAAGCATTCCTCGACCGCCGACGGCGATGACACAACGACCACGCGGCGGGACCCGAACCGGAGGGAGAAAACTGCGCCGTGTTGTTGCGAAAGGCGGTGGAAGGTGCGGTGGACCGGGGATTTTAGGAGGTGGAGGTGGCCGATGATGGGAAGAGAGGGTGGGCTTGGTGGGAGGTTTTTGTGTGGCGTTTTGGTTTGGAGAACGATGAGCTTGAAAGCTACGAGAAGGATTGTGAAGCAAAGGGTTGTGTACAGTAAGAGCTCTTCCATGTGTACCTCTTGCACTTTGAAAGTGTTTTTTTTTGAGTTTTCCTGTTGGGATGTGCACACGCTCTTGTATACCATAGAGTTGCTCTATATATATATATTATAGATAACAAATAGAGTTTGTTATATAGACTTAATTTGAGATTGCTGTGCTTTCACAGAATTTCTACTTTTACTTATTCGTTTGCTCTAAACAATAATAATATGGTCTTTTTCAGATTTTTACTCTCATTTCGTCAGCCGAGATATGTTAATAATGTTTAATTATAAATTTGTCCAACAAGAATCTATTTTACCAATGACTACCATTCAATAACAAGATTGTTCATGTACTCTTTTCCTGTTTTTAAGGATTTTCTTAATGGATCTCATGTCTTGTAATTAGGTTTATTGTTCTTAACTGTTGGATGACAACCTTTGGACGGACTTAATCCTATATATTTTAATTTTTTTTTTCTTATCTTAACTAAAATTTGAGTGGGAGGTTGGGATGTGATAGGAAATATAACAATTTAATTGGGATGTTAATTCTATCATTTTTGTAAGGAATTTTATTAATTATATATTTCATCAATATTTCCGTATTAAAAATAAGATTAAGTTTTTTTTTTTTTTTTTATGAAATAAGATTTATCAAATTTAAATAACAAATAAAAAGTGACGAGATATTGAATATGATAGGAAAATAAAATAACAAATTTGAATTTTTGGTAACTTGGTAATTATAACAAATTTGAATTCCACTTTACCATATGATACTTTGTTATTATACTAAATATGTGGCGATTCGTTTCACATACGTTGAAAAGCAAATTCAAAGTTTGTATCAGAAGTGATTATACTTAGCCCCCTTTTTTTTCCAGGCGTTATCTAAATAAATAGAAGGGAAAAAGAAAGGAAAAGTACATATAAAGATGAAAAAAAAAAAAAAAAAAACTTACCATTTTCGTATATTCTCTTGATGATTAGTTTTCGGTTCGTTTTTTTCTTATTTTTTTATTTTTGGCTATCTAACTACTTTTCCAGGCACCCATCCCTTTTTCAATATTTTTCTCTCCCTCTCCCTTTCTCCATCATTAGGGTTTACACCATTCATATTTTTCATTTAAGGTCAGAGCCTGGCACTGCTTCTTGATTGGTCATCGGACTCCCAGTCCTAGAAAATATGCTTTTGGACTTCACGGTGATGGGTTTGATAGTGAGATTACTTCATGGTCAGAGGGGACGTGTTTTGATCTTTTTGGTCATGTTGTTTGGTTTGTCACCGGAAGTATAAATGGAGTTGCTGCTTTTTCTCTTATGCGTGATAGTTGTTTATTTGAAATAAAGGCGATGATGTGTCCGCCATGTAGATGTTGCATTTTTTCGGTATATTTTTGTCTCTATTTTGCAATAACGGAAGTGATCTCCTCATACTTCGTATTAGATACATGTCCAATATACGTGAGTTATTATTATGTGGTGTGGATGGTGATATTTTACTATAGATCTCTTGGTCTCAATTAATTAGAGTTTTCCATCAATCGTAATGGTGTTGTTGAAAGAATCATATGTGTGCTTGATAATTGATGTGCCTTTTTGATTTCCGGTTGCTAGAAATCAGTGTAGGTTTACCCCCTTGTACGTTTTATTAGAATTTACTGGTATAACCAATATGTAGTTAGGATTAAAAAAAAAAAAAGGAAAAGTAAATATGAAAAGGGCAAAAAAAAATGCTTACCACCAATATTTTATATTCTCTTAATGATCAATTTTCGGTGAACATCTTGATGATTAATTTGTGATATTATACTTTTACTCCGTTTAAAAAAAAAGAATTATATGCGTACAGCTAGCTAGTTACGTTCTATTTGATCAGAAATTCGAACACATTTGATTTCACTTTTGTTTTTTTTTCAATTCAAAAATTACTTTTTTGTTTTCAATAGCTAAATGTTTATAGTAAACTTAAATTTAAAGCATATAATTTTTGTTATTTCAATTATATGATTTTTTTTAATTACATAGAATATTAAAAGAAACGAATAATATTTATATTGCTATTTTTTTCGAATACATTTTAAATTTTTATATTTTTTTTATTCCAAACCGTTTTTTTTTTCAACTAAACACATATTTTAAAAACTCTAATTCAAATATTTTCAAAATTATTGGTTCGTTTGGCTTTCAGGTTTGAATCTAAAGTTTTCATCTCAATTTTTGTCATTTTCTGAAAAGTCAACAAAAATAATAATTAATTTTTTAAAAGTTAATCAACTTCAACCTAAATATTTAATTTCAAACTCATACGCCGAACAAAATTTACATCTCCAAAATCTTTACAAACCCATACGTCAAACAAAAATTACGGGAATGTTTGGTGAATGAGTTGAGTTGAATTTTTTAAATTTAAATAATAATTTTTGTTGATTTTTTAAATTAAAATTTTTTTCAAAAAATACAATATTTTTTTTAAAAAAATATAAAATTTTAAGTTCAAATTTAAGGTTTGAACTTGAGCTCAAAACGGAGATGAGTCACGGGGTGTTGTTATGATTTTATTATTAATTAAGAGGCGTCAATGTAGAATCCCCTATGTAATTATTATTTTATTTAAAAAAGACAGCAAATCTGTGTTGGCCTAAATACTTTCCTAGTGAAAAGCAAAAATAAAAAAGAAATCATAGATAGAGGAAAGAAGAGGAATAATAAACCTTTTTTTTAATTAAAAAAAAACAGAGAAAGAAAGAAAGAAAACAGCTATGGTCAAATCAATATAAAGCAATGAAGCATCCCGAAAAAGAAACCAATAACTTTTTTTTTGTTTTTTTTTGTTTTTTGAAAAAGAATCGAATATATCAAAAACAAAAAGACGAACGTCTCCAAAACCTCGAGCCTAGATTTTAGAAATTTAGGACAATTGTTGTCCTTAGTGAAATGCCACGTGGGCCACGACAGTCCCAATATCCACCACGCAAACACACATGCGATAAGATTTGAGTGCGTAAGTGAGTGCGCACGCATATTTGGTAGTAATAATCATGCGACAAGATTGTCTAGGCGGCTGTGGTACATACGTAAGTGAGTGCGTACGCATTATTTGGTAGTGATAACCATCAAGTCAATATACTACAAACTCCAATGGATTATATAAGGGAGAGTTTGGTCCACCTATTTGAGTTAAGATTTTTTAATTCAATTTTTATCTTTTTTTGAAAAAGGTTTTTATCTTTTTTGAAAAAGTTAATAAAAATTATTATGAAAATTTAAAAATCTTTACTCAAACTCAAACACCAAATACGTCCTAAGTAGTCGTTTTGTTCATCATAAATTATATTTTACTGTTTATTTAAGTTAAATATTTACATTAAGATATAAAATTTAAATTTTTATATTTAAAATTAAATGTATGTTGAATAGTTTTTATTATAAACAATATTTGAATAGTATTAATATTGAAAAATAAATGCTATTTTATCTATAAAGAGGAATTTATTGACACATTTTGTTTACTTTTTCTACAATTTTTTTAATAAAATTTTTGGGGGAGTTTGGTGAATGAGTTTGAGTTGAAATTTTTAAGTTTAAATAGTAACTTTTTTTGAATTTTTAGAAAAGACAAAAAACTTTTATAGAAAAGATAAAAAAGATTTTCAGAAAAAGACAAAAACTGAGTTGAAAAATTTAAGTTTGAGTTAAAATGCCAAACTCCCCCTTTATTATTGAATTATCCTTAAAAAAAATTTACTTTTAAGGACAAAAGTGATTTAAAAAGTGCTCTTCACACTCCCCACTCTAATAATTGGAGGGAAAAAAAAACGATACACCTTTGAAGTTTATTTGTTTCTTGTACTATTTTAATGCTTGAAATTTGAAAGCCTTATTGGTTTACGCCATGGCTGTCTGTTATAGAAGGTTCTGATATGGGATTCTTGACAATGAACTATTAAAAAAGCCATACCTATGTTTGATAATATCCTTGCTGCGAAATGGAATTGTGAAGAATCCGCCTTTTAATCCAAATTAGACGGAGAAAATTTGTGAATCTCATAAAAGAAGCATTATTGATTTTTTCCTTTTATATAAAGACGTAGAATCGATATTGCTATTATGCAAATGGAATCGTGAAGAATATGGATATCTGGATATATAAAAAAAAATGTCGGATTTCTCCAAAGAAGAAAAAGATAGAGAGAGAGAGAGAGAGAGAGAGAGAGAGAAAAGTTTGTTTGGAAAACGAGGTTATTTTTTTGTTGGTGAGTGTGTGTGAGAAAAGCATATTGGCGGTGGCAATAGATTAATTTAGTTCCTCCATCATTCATTTATTATATAACATGAAATCAAAATAATCTAACGTATTAAATATGGTAGCAAATTTAAATCGATCCAACACAATTCTTGATCAAATTAAACAACAAAAAATATTTCAAAAAAAGAGATAAAATACATAAACAAATAACATTGCACACTCAATAAGACAAGCCAAAAAAGCTATAGAAGAGTTTGTCAAGGACCGGTTGGTTTTAGTAAAGAATAAAACTCTGGATGATCCGCGTGAGAGGTCTTTTTATTGTGGATAATATTAGCGAGAGATTGCAAATATCTCTTAAAAGTTGAAAAGAGAAAAGTCTCACATTAAAAAAATACAAGAAAACAAAGCATTTTATATAAACAAGTGATAAATTATATTACTTGATTACACCAAAAGCACACTATAGGATGATTGGGCGTTAATATTTAAGGTACTTTTTGAAAAGCACTTTACATGTATGAATCGTTGCAAGGAGTTAAAAGGGCTCTTTGTGTTTTCTAAATTTAATCTGGACTATAAATTCGATTTTGGTTACAATTCAATAGTCAGAATTAAATAATTTCAGAGTTAGTATAAATCGTTGATCAAATAATTATGATCAAATAGTCAAAAATAAATAAATGTTATCTAAAGTTGCATAGAATTTGCCCCGCACTGCCTGCTCTTTGCGGTTCCAATGTCAGCAACCCGCCTACCCACATGCTCTAGTGGGCGGGTGGCGGATTGAGTATTTCTATGTCGTGTTCAACCCGACCTCAACCCAACATGGAACATATTTAAAAATAGAAATAAAAAATATTATAAACTCAAAGGTCATTGTATATGCACCGTCTTCTACGTGTTATTTCTCATATTCAAAGGCCAAAGTAAAAAACCCTAGTAGCCAAATAGAGAAAGTGAGAGGGAGACCAAGAGTCGGTGGCGTCATCCACCCCTCTCTGTCAGCCCATCGCTCCTCCGACGGCCGAACGACGTCAATTTCTTACCGGTCCAGCATCCTATACTCGGTCAGTATGAGTTTTTATTATTTTATTTTATTTTATAAATAAATATGTAACCATGGGTTCACAGCGACCGAGTCTTTTTTCTTTTTCTTCAGTTTACACTTTACACTACAATATTTAAATATGATAATCCTAAAGGGAGTTGTTGGATATGAAGGATTTGTTGCAGTTTGCATGAGTGGTTTTGGTGATCTTTGACCTGCTCCTTTTTCCTTTCCGTTTGTACTTTGTAATGTTTGAACTTTGTAATGTTGTAATATTATTTATGCTGTTATCCAATAACCTCTTTTAGGTAGGTGATATTGGTTTTCTTATTATTGCATATTTCGTTTCAATTAAGTTCAACATCTTTTTGTTTTTTGTTAAAACTCATATATATTATTCTCTATCCGCCTGCATTGCCCGCAGATCGCCCCGCCTATGAAAAAAAACCTGACTATGAAAAAAACCCGACCCGACCCCCACCATCCCGAAACTGTCAACCCGTCCGCATATGCACCCCTACCGTTGACAGTTATGCCTATTGGCTGACAAATGTATGTATTGTAAAAGTATACCTTTTCATGAAAAATAATATTAGGAAACATATCAATGATATTTAATATACTCATTAATAGAGGATGAATCCTATAATATGTGGCTCACTTTCTATTAATGTGATGTTTGTTCTAAAAGTGTTTCTCTCTCATTAAAAGTCACCTTTGACTAAAAGTCATAAATGATGCAACAGTTGCATCCTTTAATGAATGGACACTTTTTTCTTTTGCTTTAAATTGTACCCTAAACTGATTTCCATGTTCATGTTTGTTCTGAAAATTCAACAAAATTGTTATTTTTTAAATTTTAAAATTTATTATATCTTAGAGGTAATTTGTGAGAAACATTTTAAAACCTATGAAAAAGGGGAGTTAAGTGTGCTCTTTTTTTCATTTGTTTTTAACATAAATTCTAACAACAAAGGTTATTATTTATTCTCTTCTTTTTCTGTTTGTTTTAACCATGATTCTAATAAAAATAATTAAGTGATGCTGATTCAAAATTCAAAATTTAACATAAATTTTTTTAAAATTTTGTAAGTAAAATAGGATTATAAAATTTGAGAGTATAGATTAGATTGATCCTAAATTTCAAGCAAAACTAAAATCAGTATAACATAGTCTAATTTTAAATATCGCGTATAGCTTCCAACTCTTAGCTTGCGTTTGATGCACGGATTGGAGTTGAGTTTTTTTCTATATCTGAATTGTTTGACATTTCAAAAGCTAATCAAAAATTTTATTAACTTTTCAGAAAAAAAAAAAAAAAACAAAAACAAAAACAAAAACAAAAATGAATTGAAAATTTTTAATTCTAACCGGTACTCCAAATAAAGCTTTTGAGAATTGTCTTCATGACGGGGCGTGCCTGGCACATGGCTTCTAGTGGCACCGGTTTATTCATGGTGAACCCTCTACCCTCATTCATGTCAACATCTTTCTCACTCACCCTTTCCCACTCGAAGCATTGGATCCACGATCCTAAAGTCAAGCCCAAAAAATTTTGGGCCAGGCCCGCTCCAGGACAGGCCCTTCTATCAAGCCCAAATGTCATCAGCTTGTGGGCGTCATCTTCACCGGTCTCGAGCCTCTCTGGCTAGAAACTCTCCGCATCTTCCCACAGCTTAGGATCTCTTTTTATGTATTGAAGCTTTGAGAGGTCTTGTTCGTCCACCAAGTGTTGCTGGCCAACTCGAGCATCTACTTCATCTTTGGCCTTTCTAAGGACGTCAAGATGGTTCTGTAAATTGGACATTGCCCACTCTAACGTCACTGCAGTTATGTTAGTGCCCGCAAGAAACATTTCCTGCAAAAAATTTGAATGTTTTCGACCGATGTAAGTTTTCTTTTTTTTTTTTTTTCTTTTTTTTTTTTGGGTGAAATCGTGCAATTTTTTAGATTTTAAGTATAATTTTATGTGCATTAATGTGCAACGTGATATTCTCTGACACTGCTAGTTCAATAAATGTATATCCACAAAAACATTGCATATTAATAATCTTAAGATTACATATCATTAACTTTATGTTATAAGTATTGCTTCAAAAAGGGTGCAGGGCAATAGATGTTGACTATATACATAAACATATGATGTAATCTATTTTTAATAGTAACGATATGAAGCGATCTGTTTTACCTTAAACTTATGTTACGTTTGGTAAACTAACTTAAACTTAAATTTTTAATCTTAGTTTTGTTTTGTTTTGTTTTTGTTTTTGTTTTTTTTTTTTTCCTGAAAAGTTAACAAAAATTATAACTAATTTTTAAAAAGTCAATCAACTCGAACTTAAAAATTTCAACTCCAATCGTAACACCAAACAGAGGCTTAATATCACAATGAAATCATGAGTAGTCTAATTTACGGGGATAGGGAAAAAAAAAAGTTGTTTTACTTCATAATAAATGGGGTTTTTTTAACTTATAATAAATGGGTTAAGGGAATATATTCAGGGGCGGATTTGAGGGGTCCTTGTGGGGCTCCAAATTTTTGTTGTTCTAGTTTTATCCTAAAAAATTAATAATTTTTACAATTTGCTCTCATTAGAAATTAAAAGTTCTCATACATTCCCTATTTTGTCCCATTAAAAATAAAAAATTTTCATATAATTCTCACTAAAATTAATCCAATAAAAAAAAGTTTTATAATGTTACTGCTTTGCCCCTACGAAAATTAAAAATTCTCACACAAACCCACTAAAATTAAAAAATTCTCACATAGTCCCACTAAAATTTATTTTATCTTGAAAAAAAAATAATTTTTTATATATGTCCCCACTGAAATATAGTTCTGGCTCTGCCCCTGAATATATTAACTATGTGTATATGTAATATGTTGGTTCAAGTTTGCCTTAAATCTCGGTGCGTCTTCATATGTCGTAACCACATTGAAATCTTCATATAGCAACTTTCGAGTTATACATTACGTTGAAAAAACAAGAAAGCAAGTCAATGCAGTGACCAATTTTTTTTTTTTTAACGGATCAAGTTGAGAAAGCAGGAGTATTCATGGATGTTAAATCAAGAAAATAATGTTAGAGAGATTGTAATATCTTTTCTATTACCATTGGATAGTGAAAATAATAAAGTCCCACATTAGAAAAATACAAGCAAGTATAGTGATATAAATTGAAACAAGTGAAGTGTAAAGATTACTAGTGTATAGTGGGAACTATATTACTATTATGCACCACCACCACACGCGCACGACGGCGAGGGCGATTGGGCGTTTAGGGCGCTTTTAGGCCCTTATTAGGGTGCACTTTGATCAGGCAAATCTAACGATTAGATTTAAATAACTTCATATTTTTTGATTTATTACAATCCAACGGTCATAATTAATTCTGATGACCAACAGGTATGTCTGTTTGTAGTGGGGATAAATAAAACCTTAAGAAAAGTAATTCATATATCTCAAACCTTTTGATTTTCTCACATTTTATTTTAATTTTTTACACCCAAACAGTTTTCCACCACCAACTATAATCAACAAACATGTGGTTAACAGGTCATTTTTTCACCCCTAGCTAAGGCGAGTTCTTTACGACCGAGGGAGTTGATATTGGAGTGTCTTCAAGTTTCTTTTGTGTCCTCTTCAGTTCAGGACTCATATTCTTTGTTATCTGCTTGTATTTTCGTAACAAAGCAAAAAGAAAACCTTTTCTTTTCTCCTTTTTAGCCCTCGTATTTATACCCCCCTTTGACTTTTTCTTTTTTCACATAAATACACTTTTTTTATATACAATTTTTTGGTACTAAATACAGAATTGATATTATTAATTACACCAGAAATAATTTTATTGTCCTATCAAAAAAAATAATTTTATTGAGATATTTTTTGTTTTAAAAAAATTAATGACTTGGATTGTATTTAAATATTTATTACAATATGTCACCTAAATTTAGCCTAACCTTTTAGACGTTGGTTTTAGAAAAACAAGACAAATACATTTGGCGTTGCTTTATTAAAAGTGATATTAAAAGCTTTTCAAATGACCATTTTAGACGTTACTTTTGAAAAAATGATATTATATTAGTGATATCTAATGCTCTTTTTCTACTAGTCACAATAATTCATGGCTTCGTTGTGCTTATCTACGTGGCTTGTTTTTTTTAAATGGTATGCTACCTATAACTATCACTTATTAAAGATAAATGAAAAAACTCTTAGATTTTGAATATCGGAGCTTTTACTCAAAATCCTTCCTTCAACCTGTTTATTTCGGAATCTTGTAAAACCACAAGTATAACAGTAAGGGAAAAACACCAAAATGACAATATAAATTTACTAACTATTGCACCAACATGACACAAAAATTAGCATTAAACTAATATGACACAAAATTAAACTAAAATTAATTTAAATTTATGTCAAGTTAGTCAATAAATGAAATAATATGATTATTTAGTAATTTTCTCCCATAATAGGACTTGATCCATTCTCCTATCAAACTAAAACCCATAGTTATATAGTCCACCATTAGCCCATAGTTCCCACTAGAAATAACAACACTTTTAGGTTAGATCATCTCAAAATAAGAATGTATGGATTCGAACCTTCATATTGATACCGAAAGAGACCTAAAATATATTAACATTTGCTATTTCATCACCATGGTGGTCTTTCCTTGGCATTGGTTGCACTTGATCAGTCTTAGTAAAAGTGCACAATTAATTTAACTTGGGATCGTCAACTATTTTAATCTGATTTGTTAATTGGTCTCTTTGTATATTAAATGAAATCGTCGGTTATTTTTCATATTTCAGTTGATCGTTCTATTACAAGTCTTTCAGAAATATAACTATCAGTAATTAATACGTACGTACGAATAACAAATTCACAAAAGGAGTAAGAAAATTAACAATGGAAATAAATTAGTGCTATATGGGTAAATGATTTTTTTTTTTTTAATTTTTCAATAAATGGACAAATTTTGTAAAATGATCTATATTAAAGAGTATTGCTAATTGGCATCACAAAATTGCAACACCACACTATTCTGGAGAAAGCAAATAGCTCCTGCACGTTTATAAAGAGTTCTGAAAGGAAAATATTTGCTCTACCTTTTAGAGGTGGGGTCCATATTTGAAAAAGGAAAACATTTGCTCCATATTAAATTAATCTTATACCCGACACGCGGACTTCCTTGCACTATGCCGCGAATGACGGAGTGGTGTGGAGCTATTGTTTGTGATGCCAATTATCTTATAGACCATAGGGTAAATCAGTTATTGATTCTGACAAGAGGGTAAATCGCAGTAATGATAGGTCATGCGGTTCATTACATTGCCTCAAATCATTTTCCATTACATCACATGTGTTTGGGCTTCTGCTTCAGGTTAAAAATTTGAGTTGGAGTTAAAATTATGTGTTTGGTTGATTAAAATTAAAAAGTGTAAAATCTTAAAATGTTTTTAAAAATATATATATATATATATTAATATAAATGTTATTTTGTGCGTTTCGAAATTTTATGCAATTTAAAAAACAATCTTATTTTGACTTGTATATATAAAGTTATTGATTTTTAAAATTTGAGTTTTTAAGTTATAATTCGAACTGTGAATAGTAAATATGAATTGAAGAGGGAAAAATCTAAGTTAAGTTTTTTCGACTTAAACGAGCTCGTCAAATACATACTTGTATTATACATTACAAATTTTTCCGCCCTTTTTGAATAATTACACCTTGATAAAAGCTCATAGCTAGTTATAAAAATAGATAAAGAAATACAGTCGAGACCAATATATTAACGAAACCTATTATAAGGTAATCACAAACAGTTTATTAATCAAAAGAGAAATCAACACACACTATTTTATTTCCTAGAAAAATACACACTAATTTAAGTACTCCTTTCGTATCTATAATATCACAAAACTATGACATTAATATTATATTACACAAACCTTTTTCTAGACGTGGTAACTGAATTGAATATAACACACTATATATTCTACTAATTAGGCATCACGTCTTAGATTCAGAGAGAACTGCACCCATGATGGGGCGTGCCTTGCACGTGGCCACCAAGGGCAACGCTTTCGGCATGGTGAGCCCTTTACCTTCAGTCATGTCAACTTCTTGGTCGTTGACTCTCTCCCACTCAAAACACTGGATCAACGACCCCAAAGTCAGGCCCACAACACGCTGGGCCAGGCCCGACCCGGGACAAGCCCTTCTTCCAAGCCCAAATGGCAACAACTTTTGGGCCTCACTTTCACCACTCTCAAACCTCTCCGGCTTAAAACTCTCCGCATCATCCCACAGGCTAGGGTCTCTATGCATGGTCCATGCATTGACCAATACGATCGTGTCACGTGGCACGTCGTATCCACCGATGGTGCAGTCGGAGGAGGAGTAATGTGGTACAAGTAGTGGAGCCGCCGGGTACAACCTAAGAGTCTCCGAGACTATGCTCTGAAGATATTGTAGGTTGGAAATGTCTTGTTCGTCTACCAAGTGTTGTTGGCCAACTTGAGCATCTAATTCATCTCTGGCCTTTTTCAGGACATGAGGATGATTGAGCAAATTGGACATTGCCCATTCTAACGTCATCGCTGACGTGTGAGTCCCCGCAAACAGCATTACCTGCAATATTAGACTCTATATGTATATAAATAGTCCTTTGTCTATAAACGTGGCAATTAAAGAGATGAAGTCAACATAACTCTTATATTCAAGTTATATATATTTCTATATACACACACGCACACACATCAGCGATGACGTTAGAATGGGCAATGTTCATTACTGCAATATTAGACTATATGTACATAAATAGTCCTTTGTCTATAATTGTGGCAATTAATGAGATGAAGTCAACATAAGTCTTATCTTCAAGTTATACACACACACACACACACACACACACAATATCACACATCATTGTCTTTCTTATTTTGTTTGCTTTTGATTGTTCTTTTAATTTCAATGCCTTTTTTTTGTCTCAGATTTTTAAGTAATTTTTCTTCTATCCCTTGACAAAATTCTGCTTGCTTAAAATATATATATTTGTGGTTATATGCCAAAAGGTATAAGCATACACACCCAAGAGAAAAAAGTGTACGCATAGTAACATACGAATTTCAGTAAATACTAAGTTATCTAAAATGAAGTAAGATGAACATGCATATAAATGCGTGTGTAACGTTGGTGTGACGGTCAAAATAGTTCAATTTCAAGTTAGAAAGCAATTTTTTAAAAATAAAAAATGACGACAAAAATCATTAGATGCATTGAGATATTTCAATTAAATCGACATTTTTACAGTGTCCTCTCCTTAGGAATGCAAGTTTTAACCAATGCTTTAAAAAAAAGAAAAGAAAAGAAATCTACTAACCAGAATAAACCCTTTGATAATTTGGTCAGTGTAGTACTCAGGCTGCGATTCCTGAAGAGAAAGTAAGTGATCGATCATGGTGTTTCTACTCACATTCCGACTGCGATGCTCGTCGATCAGACCTTGCAAGAAGGCGTCTGTCCTCTTAGCCAGCCTCCTCACTTTCTTCTCAAAACCTCCGTTCCCAATCCAATTCAAAACCGGTAAGAAATCACCGGGATTCATCAACCCGGAGGAGTCGGTGGCCTCCTTCATGATCTTCCTGAACTGCACGGCCTCGTCCTCGTCTGTCACGCCGTCGCCGTAGTACCGCTTTCCGGCCACCATTCTCATTATCATATTGAACGTCAGTTCCACAAACATCGACTTCAGCTCCACCTTGGCAAAACCACTCGAGCCTTTTTGGGGCGAGCTCGAAAGTTTGATGATCAAACGCTTGATCTCGTCTCTCCGGATTCCCAAGAACATCTTGAGGCGGCTCGAGGAGAAGATCTCGATGGCGCCGATGCGGCGGAGGTTGCGCCAGTGGTCGCCGTAGGGGGTGGTTGTCATGGTGGTGTAATTGTAGCCGAAGTGCTTGCTTATGACGAGCGGAGGGCGGTTGGCCAGAACGATGTCGTTTTTGGTGAAGCATTCCTCAACCACCGAGAGCGATGACACGACAACAACGCGGCGAGACCCGAACCAGAGGGAGAAAACGGGGCCGTACTTTTGGGAGAGACCGCGGAGAGTACGGTGGAGTGGGATTTTTAAGAGATGGAGGTGGCCGATGATGGGAAGAGAAGGTGGGCTTGGTGGGAGGTTTTTGTGTCGTTTTTCGGTTTGGAGAAAGAGCTTGAAAGCTATTGGAATGGTGATAAGGAAAATGGATGCGTACAAAACTAAGGCCAGTACTTCCATGGTGTGCTTGCACGGATTAGGTTGGTATTGAGTTTAACTTTAGTGTATAAGATTTGCGGGGATGGAAGTCATATATATATACAAGACCCCGAAGGCGTATGCATTTATAGGATTAGTTTTCAATCATAAAAATGTAACTTCTTTTTTTTTTTTTTTTCCGAATTTATATAACTACTAGTATGTATCTTTATGTAACATCTTTGCCCGAATATTTGATATGACAACCTCAAAAATCAAAATTAACTAAATAACCTTCTTTTATTTTATCATAAGAACGACCGTCTTAAAACTTAATTATTCCTGATTATTTTCTATAGTTTCGAAATCATTTTTGTTAATAAAAATTTTTGAAGCACTATTCAAAAAGTATTCAAGTCATTTTTGTTAATTGACTCTTTCATTTAGTCATTTTATGCATAACATGTAATTACTTTCAAATTCTTTTACTGTAACTTATAAGTGTCCATAAAAAAAATGCTACATATTAATAATATATATCATTAAACAAAATATTACATTGTTGGATATGGACTGAAGACGATCTTACCTGCATTTATACGTGTAGCTAATTCAGTGATGTAGCTTGTCGCGAGTTGACAATAATAGGCTGTGTGGGTCCGTGCCGTTAAGGGGCAAGTGGGTAATAAAGAAATAGGCGGCCAAGGAAAGAAAAGCCTAGTGACTAGGTAAAATAATCTACTTAATTTGAAGTTGTCTTACCTATTTTGGTCCTGTTTCGTATTATCAGAATTAATTTCAAAATAACATTTCTTTTATACAAAATCAGAAAATTAAAACAAAAACAAGAAATTTTTTTTTAATTTTATTAAAAAAATAAGTTGTTTTCTTATTTTCGTTTTCTTTTTCAAAGACTTATACATATGATTGTAAAACTTTTCAGAACGCAACCAAACATAATTTTATTTATTCTTTCTATTTTGGTATTCAAACCAGTTTTTTTAAAAACAAAATCAAATATAATTTTGTATCAACCATTTCCAAAACATTCTTTAAGCACTCCAACGGGCCTTATCTTCTTTCTCTCATTTTCAACTTTACAGAAAGTTGTGTTGTAGTATAAAATTTTCTTGAACGATCAGCCAACTAAAAAAAGTTTCTTTCACTCGCGTTTCAAACTCGTGAAGTGGCATAGCCTCTTGCTACATTCTAGAAAACATAAAGGTACATAAATAACGGCACTTAACCTGCAGTTAAGTTAGTTAGTTGAGATAACAATTTTAAGTTGGAGTTGGTTGATTTTTCAAAAACTAATTATAAATTTTATTAACTTAAAAAACAAGATAAAAATTGAGATAAAAAAATATGATTTAATTGGAGTTAAACTTAAATATCAAACTGAGGCTTAAGATAAGAAGATAAGTTTAAGACGTGTGAGGTTTCTGCATGGCAATTTCATACTAAATAAATAAAAAAAAACATTTAGGCTACATTTGGTTGGAATGATTGAGAATGTGAAAGATGGAAAAGTTTTTTTTTTTTTTAAATCCTTCAATTTATTAGCTAAAAGAGAGGGGAAGTTAAAACGATAAATTTAGTTATTTGTTTAATTGTTATATTATCCATTTTTATAATTGTTAACAAATCTCTTTAAATATAAAATGGTCTTGAATAAAGAAATTAGGATTTGTGCCGTTCATGTTTATCTCTTAGGGTCAGAGCCCGGTGCTACTATCGGATTACAAGCTTTAGAGAAGATGGTTTAGACTCCAAGATGATGGCTTTGGTGGGGAGGATGGTTTCATGGTTAGAATGGATGCGTTTTGGTTTCTTTGGTCGTGTTAATTGACTTGTCACCGAAAGTATTATCTATAATGTATGAAAATTTTCTCTTTTTTGTTATAATTATTTATTTAAAATAAAGACGATGTTATTTTCATTTTGCATTTTGCATTGTTGTTATATTTTTGTTCTTATTTTGAAATAACATAAGTGATCTCTGACGCTCACGTGTTAATTGTGTGTCTCATGCTATTAAGTAGGGATGTTGACAAAATTGGGTTAATCACAACCACGTGTGTTCATGCAGACAGATTGAGTTTTGCCAACGCCATCGAGTGCGTGTACTCGGATTAGTTTTACGTCATTGAATACGTTATCATTTACAAACTGATAATTATGCGTGCACAACGCTCGCATGCACGAGATGTTAAGTGTGGTGTTGAAGCAATAAATTGCATCTTCTTTTCTGCAGGAAAAGGCAATACATATTTATTATCATTAAATATTACACATGACCTCTTTGTAAGTTTTAGCCTATATTTGGGACATTACGTTGTTTTTAAAAAATATTTAAATTCAATTTAAATTTTTTACTATATCAAAAACAATGCTCATTTTTTTTCTTTTTCTTTTCTTTTCTTTTTTTTTTTCAAAAACGCCAATTAAAAACAATTCTCAATTTGAGTTAAAATCTTTTTAAAATTAACTTTTCAAACTTATGTGCCAAATACAAGCTTAATTTTAAGAGTAATAAAATTGCATAAAAATATATTAAAAAAAGTGGGGCACACACTATTACATAGGTTTATTCTCAATATGACAGATACATACTTTTAAACATTATAGTAATTTACTATGATGAAAAGATAATGAAATAAAATCATGTACCTCTTCAAAATAAATATAGAAATAAAAAGAGAACCAAGACAAAAAAAAATGATCCAAAAAGAAAATAAAAAAAAAGGAGCAAAATGAAAAAAATAAATTTGGTTCGAAAAAAAAAAAACCAAAGGACCAAAAAGTAAATATAAAAATTTTTCGACTAAAACGGTTTGTTTTGGACGAAATCGCAAAAACATGAGAAGGTTTTCTTCTTTCTTAATAATGTATAGACTAGTTAAAAAGTATTTGCAATGCATATAATTAGACGCATTTGAGAAAATTTTTCTAAATAAGAAAAAATAATATAAAAAAAGTAGATAAAAAGATGTAAAAAAAGATTAAAAAAAGATAAAAATACTAAAATATTAAAAATAGACCAGCATATAAAAAAAAATCTAAAATAAAAAAAATATTGTTTGAAAGATAATATTTTAATATTTTAATAAAAATATTTTCTTAAATCAATGTGATTTATTTATAATGAAACGTGTAAAATAACTTACAAGAAAATAGAAAATTTTATAAATTATGAGTTAAATCTTTTCTTTAAATATGAAATACATCTTTTTTAAAAAATAATATAAAATAAATATTTATATTAAGAATAAAGGTTAAAAAATTTAAATTTAAAAATGATATTTAAATTTAAAAAATAAATACATTTAGATAATTAAATTATATCTTATAAAATTTTAAATGTAATTTTATAAATTCTAAATGATATATATTATTTAATAATATTATAAGAGTATTTAAATAATATTTTCTCCCTCTCTTCGTGAATCCTTTTATGTTCCCCCTTCTCCTCTCTTTCTTTCTCAACGCACCATCTCTCTCTCGCCCTTCCTCGAAAACTGAAGCAAAAAAAAAAAAAAAACGTTTTTGTCTCTCTCTCTCACCTAGGAGTGGCAATATGGGTCGTGACACGACGATACGACTCGAAAATGACACGAATTTCGCAGGTTCGGGTTGGGAAAAATAGGGGGCGGGTCAAATTCGGGTCACCCGAAATTGACACGGTAAAAAAAAAACGGATCGCGTTCGGGTTGGTCCCGTAGAACTCGAACACGACCCGTTTTTTTCGTGTCAATTTCATGTCAATTTCGGGTCCAACCCGAATATGACCCGATTCCAATCCGAATTTCGTGTCAAATTCATGTCAATTTCGGGTCAATTTCGTATCGCAGGTCAAGTTCAGTTCGTGTCGTGTCAACCCGTTACGAGTTTGTATCGTGTTCGTGTTGCGGTTTCAAGTCGTTTTCGTGTCACGGGTCGTGTTCGAGTTGGGGAAGAAAAAATTCGATACGGCTCTAACACGACACAAATCCGACACGTGACACAAATTGTTACCCTACCCTCCCTTGGAAATTGAAGCCAAAAATGATAAAACAAAAAAAGGCTTTCTCTCTCTCTCCCCCACCCCACCCCACCCCACCCCCCGCCCCGCGGGGCGAGGAAAAACACCAAAAATTGGTCTCTCTCTCTCTCTCACTTGTGGACCCCACGCTCCACCTTTTTCTTTCTCATCAAGGCCCACGCCTCCCCCACTCCCCACGCATCCCACGTGCATTTTGGACGAAAACAGTAAGCATTTTTGACATTTCTGTACATTGTTAGATTATTATTAGTTTGGCTGGGAAATTTTATACTATGTGAGGTTGCATATCAATTTGATGGTCTCCAAGTCTTATTAATCAGAGGATTTAAATCTCGGGGTATAGAATTTTTATCTTATCTTTACCCCATTATATAAGTCCCCTATAAAATATCCTTTTAATAGGTGAACTTCTGAAAATGGGAGGACTACCTGTATTATTAATCTATTTTATTGACCCCCTAGCCAACTGAGATATTTTCAAAATTGACAACCTCAAAAATTAAAATTAGTAAAATAATTTTCTTTCATCTTAACACAAGAATGACCAACTAAAAAAATTTAATAGTTCTTAATCGTTCATGTTTGTCCCAAGGATATTTTGCTAATTAAAATTTTTAAAAGACTATTTAAGAAAAAAATGATTAAATCATTTTGCTAATTGACTCCAGTCAACCAGATGGGATACCAACTGCCTATCTCCTTTCTAGATTTCTTGTTTTTTATTTAAGTTTTGAAATTGTTCAATTTTTTTAATTAATTATCATTTAAAAATAATGTTTCTTATTAATTATCAATCATGATCTTGAAAATTGTGACCGAGGGATTTTTTTTTATTATCATTTTTCTATTTAAATACCATGAATCCTATTTTTTCAACTGTGAGAAACTATATTTATAGGGTATATATTTGTATAATAAAAGAGAAATTAATTAAACTTTGTATTACATATATATGATTGTCACTGCTGGTATTATAATATCTTATATAGTGATTGTCACTGGGAATTTCTCATTTTTAAATTTAGTCTAATAGATTTTATGCTTTTTTTTACACACTTAAAATTAATCATCTCAAGTAATTCCTCATTAAAACTCTACTCTTTTACTTATAAGTTTATTGGTCATATACCTTGAGCAAAAAAAAATTTTGGTAGTATAAAAAATGAAACTATAGTATAAGACTTAATTTTAGTATACGTCTTCACTGAATTAGAATATTAGCTCCGTAACTGATAGCAGTAATTTAGAACCCAAATTTTCTTGTTCTATCAACTTCAACAAGGTACATTAATTAACAATCCAACAGTTGATAAACGCTGGTTTTAACAATCATGCAGTGTAGATAATTGAAACATGATTAATTAATTGCTTTCATATACTTTGTCGGAGTGTATTATGAACACAGTTTCCTCAAAATTCGAAATAATATTGATGACGGTTAACAGATACAGGAAAAAAAAAAAAAAAAAGAACTGAAAGATTGCAAACTAAAATATCATACGGAAATTGCAAATATAATTGTACCTCATTGCGCTATGATATATATACGACTCTAGACTCTAGTATTATATAGCAAATTATTTTTTAGTGTTTCGAGAGTATTATTGATATTAAACTTCATTACTAATAAAAGATGAATTTTATTTAAGAGTTTCATATCGTTAAACTCATCTTTTATTAATGAACAGTGTTTAACCTCCCGTAAAAACCTTCTACCGAGTATAGCACACTCTATTGAACATCTTGAACAGCTCCAGAGAGAACAACTTTCATAATGGGGCGTGCCCTGCACATGGCCTCCAATGGCACTGCTTTTGGCATGGTGACCACTCTCCCTTCTGTCATGTCAACTTCTTCCCCGTTGACTCTTCTCCACTCGAAACACTGGATCAACGACCCCAAAGTCAGGCCAACCACACGTTGGGCCAGGCCCGACCCAGGACAGGCCCTTCTTCCCAGCCCAAACGGCAACAGCTTTTGGGCCTCACTTTCACCAGTCTCGAACCTCTCCGGCTTAAAACTCTCTGCATCATCCCAAAGCTTCGGGTCTCTATGGATGGACCATGCGTTGACCAATACGATCGTGCCACGAGGCACGTCGTATCCGGCGATGGTGCAGTCGTCGGAGGAGTAGTGCGGTACGAGTAGAGGAGCCGCTGGGTACAGCCGAAGAGTTTCGGAGATTAGGTTTTGAAGATAATGGAGTTTGGAAAGGTCCTCTTCGTCTAGCAAGTTTTCTTGACCAACTTTGGCGTCCAATTCGGCTTTAGCTTTTCTGAGGACGTGAGGATGGTTAAGCAAATTTGATACGGCCCATTCTAGTGTAACCGCCGACGTGTCAGTCCCTGCCAACAGTAATACCTACAAAAATATTACGAGTAAATACATAAGATGTTCTTCAATAAACCTCATAATTTTCATTCTCAATTTAAAGTACTCATCTGTCAAAGACAATTGCAAAATCCAAATGTATCACTACTTTTATTATCTAGGTAGAATAAAATTTCGTGTATCATGTGATGAAACTGTGAAATAAGCTTATTTCTCAAATCAATCATAATATGGGGGATCTTCCAAATTATTGTTTCCCTATATATTAACCGACCGTCATGGGTAAATATGTATTATTTTCTTTTTAGTCTCTTTTCCATTTGTTTTTAGCTATATGGATTTTAATGAGCCGTGTTTGGGATTGCTAGCGGGTCCAAGGTCACAAAATTAGGAATCAGCTTGCTTCCAGTTCTCTTTGGACTCTGAAAAGACGCCATGTCACTCTTGGAATTTAGTTTCGTATTTTAAAAAAGTGCCTAGTGTTTTTACATATATGCTCTTCTAACTGGTGATTTTTTTTTTTTCAGAGGAAAAAAATAGTGATTTTTAAAAAAAAACAGTAGTGACATAATGATCATGAATGTGTTTTCTAAATCTAGTTCTCCTTCAATCTTATCATCAAGTTTGAATCCTTATCTTTCCACTTTAAGGTTCATCCTAAAAAAATATAAAAGTCTCAAAAGCCATCAATCCCTACAAAAATTACGGACCGATAATGATGGGAGAATGAATGGGATCCCAGTACTATTTCCTTTACGGTTTTACTAAATTTATAAAGAAACATACGTGCGAGTACGTCACTGGTCTCTTTTTATCCTTTTTGGTCAGGAAAAAAAACATATATATAATAATAATAATAATAATAATAATAGTGCTCTAAGTTTTGCTTGTCAAGTAGTTCTTTTAATTTATTTCTCCCTACACACTGTCCTAATATTTTTTCCATCTAATTCGTATTTGTAAATGTAAATACGAAGCAAGCACATGACAGAAATGTGTAAGAAGATAGCAAACTAACCAGAATAAATCCTTTGATAATCTGGTCAGTGTAGTAGTCAGGCTGCGACTCCTGAAGAGAAAGTAAGTGATCGATCATGGTGTTTCTACTCACATTCCGACTGCGATGCTCGTCGATCAGACCTTGCAAGAAGGCGTCTGTCCTATTAGCCAGTCTCCTCACCTTCTTCTCGTAACCTTCCTTCCCAAACCAATTCAAAATCGGAAAGAAATCTCCGGGATTCTGCACGCCAGCATACGACACAGCCTCCTTCATGATCTTCCTGAACTGCACGGCCTCCTCCTCGTCCGTCACGTCGTCGCCGTAGTACCGCTTCCCCGCCACCATTCTCATTATGATGTTGAACGTCATCTCCGAAAGCATCGACTTCAGATCAACCTTGGCGAAATCCTCGAGAGAATTGCGTGAGAGTTTGATAAGCAATCGCTTGGTCTCGTCCCTCCGGATGCCCGAGAACATCTTGAGGCGGCTCGAGGAGAAGATCTCGATGGCGCCGATTCGGCGGAGGTTGCGCCAGTGGTCGCCATAAGGGGCGGTCGAGACGGTGGTTTGGTTGTAGCCGAGGTGCTTGGTCAGGAGTAGCGGAGGGCGGTTGGCCAGAACGATGTCGTTTTTAGTGAAGCATTCTTCGACCACAGAAGGCGATGACACTACAACCACGAGACGAGAACCGAACCAGAGGGAGAACACGGGGCCGTAATTTCGTGACAGACCGCAGAGTGTCCGGTGGAGTGGTATTTTCAGTAAGTGCAGGTGACCGATGACCGGAAAAGAAGGTGGGCTTGGTGGGAGGTTTTTGTGTGGTTTTATGGCTTTTTGGAAAAGCTTGAAAGCTAAAAGGAAGATGATAAGAGTAAGAGAAGTGTACAACAAGAGATCTTCCATGGTTGTGGTTTGTACTATGGCTACTTTGGTAGTGAATTTAAGGTAAATATAGAATAAGCATAAAGGTTTTGGATAAGGTTGGGTCTTGAAAGTGTACTGGAAAACTGAGAACTTTCTGAATTGTTAAGCTGGCCGACTAGATAGATGCGTAGCTTTAGGCTCGTTTGGAGGCACTTTTTTAAATGGTGAAACACCGTTTTGTTTGTAAATGGATGTTTTGGGGGATTTTTAGATTTCCAAAAGTATTTTTTTAAAATTTATCATTTCACAATTTTTCAGATAAAAATCAACAAAATACATATAGCAAAACACTCTTTTTGTAATTATTCTTTCACTAAACATAAAACTCCAAACTACTTTTTTTTTTTTTTTTCAAAATTTTTTTAATCTCAAATCAACATTTCCAAAACTTATCTCAACATTAAAAATCCCAACAATAAAATTATGTTTCCAAGAATCCCCAAACGGGCCCTTAATTAGTGAATGTGGTCCTTATAAGTTTGGCTTCACTCACTTTGTGGCGAGTATTTTATATAGTTTTCTCATGATGTTATTTGGCAAGAGGGTAGGAATCAGATATGTAGTTTTCTCATGACATGATGTTATTTGGTTATTTGGCAAGAGGGTAGGAATCAGATATGTAGTTTTCTCATGACATGATGTTATTTGGCAAGAGGGTAGGAATCGATAAAATAGCAATAGAAAAATCAGCGCAAAAGGGCAAAAAAACAAAAAAAAAAAAAAAAAAACACTGCCCAAGTAAAGCAGTACATTGAATTTATCTTCTCATTTTCCTTTAGATTTGGTAAAGTGGTTCATTTTGTTTCTTTTAATAAAGCTTGTGATCTATACTATTGGTCGGTTTGAATTAGAGGTATTTAGTAAATTTAACCAGAAAATTCAATTTTTTATTAAAAAAAATACTGTAACTTCTTTTTTTAAAATTTTTTTTTTTTAATTTTGGGTTCGATCCATAAATCTTCAAACGGCTATAGGAAAAAATAAAAAATGAAAAAAATTATCCTCCCTTGTTTTATCATGCACTAAGAAATTAGATAAGTTCTTTTATTGTTTCTAAACATTTGCAGGTAACAAGAGTAACAAAAGGGATACTTATGCCATATCATTTTATTTTGAAAAACACAGTATTACGAAACATATTTACCAAACACACAAAATTATACAAAATTACCTTAAAAGCTTACAAACTCGATGAAATCAAAATATACGACATTTTTTTTAAAATGAAAGAGGCAGATCAATTGACATATCAAGATACTCAATCACATCCTAACTAGTATTAGGTTAACACCGGTAAGAGAAACCTATTTCACACCAAGAGCCCCTACTACAAGAGTTTGTTTGGCTCTCCATTCCGGACCTAAAATTTCCATTTCAGTTTTTGTGTTTTTCTGAAAAATCAATAAAAATTATAACTAGTTTTTAAAAAATCAGTCAATTTCAATCTAAAATTTCATTATAATTAAACCAGTGCAAGAAACACAAGCTTCTGTTGAGAAAAACAAAAAGAAAGAAAAATTCAATACAAGAAATCCCACCGTGGGCAAACAATCTGCAACCAATCTAATTAAAACCAAAAGAACATAGCAAAATAAAGCTCCTACATATATGTTTCCATTCAAATGGGCAACGGAAACAGGAGAGTTAAAAAAAGGACGACAGGAAAAAATTGTTTTCATGTATTGTTAATTAATGAGAAAATATTTTCTTTTTCAGTTTCTGTTTTTATTAAAATTATATATACACTCAATAAATAGTTTCATAAACATATATTCAAACACAATTTTAACTTTGTATTATACTTAAGCGTATCTCTATAGAGATATAATTAAGTACAATTTCAAAAAATATTTCAACACGACTGCGAAATTTTTTTTATTTCTATTTCATACTAAAGAAAAACATTTTCAAAATGCTTCCAATACTCGAGTTGTAAGCTTCAAGACTTGCTACACCTAAAATAAAAATATTTCTATTTCTATTTCATATACTAAAGAAAAATATTTTCAAAATGCTTCCAATGATTAGGTTGTAAGCTTCTAGACTTGCTTAAGAGAAAGATTTGTTCTTCCATTTAAAATAAACATAAATAGTAATTGACCTAAATAGTCCCTGAACTCTTTTAAAGGTGACGGTATGGTCCATGTACTTTTTTTTTTTTATACTGAGATGACCCTAAACTCCTATTTTCTTAACCATTATAGTCTTTTCCATCAAACTCCATTAAATTTCTAACGGAATCTTGCTGAAATGGTCTTTTTTATAATAAAAAGACTAAAATACCCTAAATGTCCAAAAAGCCCCTTTCTCTATCCCCTCTCCCCTTCTCTCTCTACCTAACTTTGCAAACAGGTCCCCCACAGCCTCCATCTCCGGCCGTCGCCCCTCCCCCCTACAGTCACGATATGGGTTCTCACCCCCCCTACTGCGAAATCTGGGTCCGCACCCCCCCCCCCCAAAAAAAGTCTGTTCTGGTCCTTGGCCCCCCACTTGCCCCACCCTCCCGCCCTACAAGTTGCGATCTGGGTTCCCCCCCCCCCCCCCCCAAAAGTCGCGATCTGGTTTTCGCCCCCTACCCACAGTCACAATATGGGTTCTTGTCCCCCCCCCCCCCCCCCCCCCCCCCACCCCACTTCGAAATCTGGGTTTGCAACCCCCTCCCACCCCAAAGTCCGATTTGGTTCTTGCCTCCCCACTTGCGCCCCCCCCCCCCCCCCCCGGCCGCCCCACAAGTTGCAATATGAGTCTCCTCCCCACTCCCCCTCCAAAGCCAGGATATGGTTCTTGGCACCCCCGATCTGGTTCTTGGCGACTCTTTCTCTAGGTTCACACACCCCCCCTACGGCTCCTTGCCCACGGCGTTTTGAGTTCAGTGTTCCGAGATCTAGGCTCGCCGAACTGAAACTAGATCATCGGTCGGGGCAGGGGCGAAGGCACATATTTGGATTGGGGGGGGGGGGGGAGAGGGGACGGAGACACAGATGGGGGGCACGAGAGCTTTTCGGTGCGGGGGGGCGAACAACCAAATCGTGGGTGCCGGAAACCCACATGGGGGGTGGGGGACGAGAGAGAGAGAGAGAGAATTTTTTTAATTTTTATAAGTTTTTTAATAAATTAATTATTAATAAATTACTAAAATACATTATCATTCTGTTCGAAATTAACAAATTTAGATGGAAAGGACCATAATAGCAAAAAAATAAGAGTTTAGGATAAAAAAAAAAAACCAAATAGTCATCTTTGAAAAAATTTAGAAACTATCTAGACCAATTACTCAAATATAAAATACGTCAATAAAACCTTCAAACAACAAAATAAATGATTGAATGACAAAGGAGAAACATTTAATATAGATAGGAGAAACTTTAATGATTCAAATTCAATGATTATTAAATGGGCAGGTTTTTCTAATTCGGACGGAGTTGTGCCTGTGGATTCCATTCCCCACTCCGCTATCTCGGATTTTACTGAGTGGATACCTCTCGAAGGCTAACCTCAGGTTGTGTTTGGCCCTCGTGGCTTTGTTTCAATGACATACATCAGTTTCCCCAAAAATAAAAATAAAATAAAAATTCAACGATTAAATGTAAATAGGTACATGGTGAAACCTTTACGTCAATATGCTAAATTTCTATTTTCCTAAAACCTAGCATTCAATTAGCTTCGTTTCTTTTTTGTCCCCCTTTAGGGACAATGACAAACTTTAATTGACTATCACGTGTCGTCCATGTAGCGTGATTGCTCTTGCCTACGTCAGTGAGTGCGTATAGAGGTCTATGTTACGTCATTGAGTACGTGATCATATAAACCTTTTTTTTTTTTGGTTGATATGCACACATGTGTCCCTTTCAACCCTATTATTACTCTATTACTAATATTTTGCGCTTGCCCAAAATATGAGATTAAGACATTTTAAATTCTTACCCTACCCCACCCTCACCATTAGGCGAGCCCTTTCGTAATCAACCAAACTTGCTCGCGTGGTATTGTCTGTTCGTATTACATTATGTACACCAAATTTGTCGTTGACAAGTCTTCCCTTAATACAATACAATAACCTCAATGCAAACAATATTCATCATTTCAATACACCTTTTTCAAACACAAATTTATTTTATATGCATTCAAATATATTCTACTTTGTTGGAATATATAAATTCAAATATGAAAATAAGATATTTAAACGCATATTATAATATATTAATTTAATTTAAATATAATATGAAAAATAATAGAATATCCATACGTTTTATATAATTGTCTACTTAACGAATAGATTGGCTCATCTTTTTTCTCAAAATAGACTGTACTTTGTTAGGCTCGGATTGTAATTTTTTGATGATATCTCTTGATCTCGCTCTGAGACACCAGTGTTTGAAATTGCTAATTGAAGTGATATTTTTCACGTAATTATTAATGTTTAAGGTGATGGTATTCTTAAGTATGGCTCCAAATTAAGATGAGCACATGCATGCTAACGTAGTGTGGGCTCTTCTACTTAATTTATAGATAGTAAAAGTAATAAAGGGCCATAAGTATTTTAGAGGACACAAAACCATTAATATATTTGATTTTGGAGAAGGTACATTTTGAGTTATTTATTCTCTTACTAGGTCTTTGTGCACCTTACGCTAACGTTGAATTAAAAGCACTACAGTTCATTCTTAAAAATTGACATAACACGCTCAACGAGCCTGATATATAGGAATGCGGGTAATTTGGGGAAGAGCCATTTGGCTAGCAGTAGTTAAACAGGTTTGCAGAACATGAAAGAAACATGCACAAATTAGGCTGACACCTGACACTCACGGGGTATTTGTCTGCACTCTTTGGCAATATTACTGAGTTGTAAAGCATCTATACGGTCTACATATCACTCTGGAATCGTTCACGAGGTTGGGAGAACAGGGAAAGGTGGCTTTTATTCCATATATCACTCTGGAGATCCTGATTTGTCAACCACAGCGCAAGCATTGAAGGTGCTTGACTCTTGTGGATTGGATATAATTGAATTAGGTGTCCCTTACTCTAATCCTTTTGACACGTTTGTTAACAGAATTGTCCAGACAAATCGCTCCACCAACTAAGACAATCCTGCAATAGTTTTATATTCTAACACCCTTTACCTTCAACCATGCCAACCTCTTCTTCACTAACCCTCTCCCACTCAAAGCATTGAATCAACGACACTAAAGCCAAACCCACCACTCTTTGGGCCAGTCCCTCTCCAGGACATGCCCTCCTTCCCGCTCCAAATGGCATCAGCTTGTTGACCTCACCACCACGTTCACTTATTGTCTCAAACCTCTCTGGTTTAAAAGTCTTTGCATCATCCCAATGCTTAGGGTCTCTATGTATTGCCCATGCATTAATCATTACAATCATGGCAGGTGGCATGTCGGACGTGGCACATCGCATCCGCCTATGGTGCAAATCATCGAACGAGTAGTGAGGTGCAAACAATGGAGCTGCCGAGAATAACCAGAAAGTCTCGGAGACAATGCTTTGTAGGTAATGTAGTTTTGAAAGATCTGATCCATCTACTAGGTATTGTTGACCAACTTGAGCATGGAGCGCTACTCTGGCTGTCTTGACGATGTGAGGATTGTTAAGCAGATTGGACATTGCCCATTGTAATGTTACTGAATATGTGTCTGCCCCAGCCAATAATAGGTTCTGTAACATAATCAAGACAATATATGTTTAATTGTTATACTTTGATCCCACGTACTGAAATTTCTTTAAACCATTGTTTGCATAGTATTTGCATTGTTAGATCATTGTATCATGCATGTTAGAAGTCCTATTTTTCTTCGTTCAGATATTTCATATTAGAAAATATACTTCTTTTCTGATTATTATTAATTGTTTTATCCTAGTTCTTAATACTTAAATACTAGCATATCATAAGAAGTGAATTAAGAAAATTGGAGCAAATTTCGTTTTTAACCTTTAAGTTTTGGTGCTCTTGTAACATTCTGACTTTAAAAACTGGTTTAAATGCTCCTTAAACTATAAATATTATCATCTTTATCCCTTTCATCAATTTAATAGATGGAATTACTAACATGACCACATTTAAAGTGTGAGTTAATTAGGATACATTTTATTTTTGCCTCCTAAACTTTAATACTCTTTTAACTTTCCCCTCGAACTCTGAAAAATGTTGTTTATACCCCTTAAACTTTAAATGTTAGTAAGAATGCCTTTTGAACTTTAAACTATTAGTAAAAATACCGCTAATTCCAAATTTTGGCTATGTAAAACTTGTAAAAACTTTATTCCTCCCCCCTCCCCCCTCCCCCTAATCTTTAATACATTTGTAACTTTATACTTGAACATTTAAAGCTGGTGCTTATATCTCTTGACTTTTAAATTGTTAGCAAAGCCCTCATATTTCTTGCACTTAAAACTGGTGTAGTACTAGTTCAAATAATGAAAAGAGAATTTGAATTAAAATCTTTGTAACTATAAAAAAAAAAAACTTAAAAGTCTATTAAAATTCAAGGGAACTAAATATACAAGTTCCGTTATTATTATTATTATTATTTTTGTCTTTTTAATGACTTCAATTTTTTAAATCAATCTTATGAACGCATTACTGGCTTTTGGGCTTCGGTACATTAACTTTGTGTGTGTGTGTGTGTGTGTTTTTTTTTTTTTTTTTTTTTTTTTTGTCTTTTATCATTTCTGGTATTATTAGCTTGTTTGGGTGTTTTAGTTTTTTGGTCCTTTTGTTTAGCATTTTTGCTTTAATTAAGTTGAACTTTTCAAAAGAAAAAAAAAAAAAGTTAAAGTCGCTCTTGTTATACTTTCTACCGTGTCGAATTCTTTTGTTTAGTTGAACTTTATTTTTATTAAAAAAAAAAAGTTATAATAAGTATTAGTAATTGTATACAGTGCTTTGTTTTGCCTGAATTGTTTTGACTTTGTAATATACCGAATTTTAATAGATTTTTTAGCTTATTTTTGTATCAATAAAATTTTAGTTCAAATTAATTTTTTGTTATTAAATTAGTATTACATTAGTGTTAAAGTGAAAGTGAAAGAGGTATAAGCACTAGTTTTTCAATGTTTGAAGAATTAAGCTTCAAATGTACAAAAGTTTAGGGAGCAAAAATAAAATCTATCCAAGTCTTATATCACCAAAACATGAAAGAATGTGTTTTTGCCAAAGTTTAAACTTTCTTGCTAACCTTTTGAAGTTTGAGGGATATAAGCATCCATTTTTAAAGTTCAGGGGACAAAATTACAAGAGTATTAAAGTTCAGGGGACAAAAATAAAGTTTGTTATTATTAAATTACATTTTAGTTATTGTCATATCAGTTATTTCATCCACCAAATTGACAGAAAAGACAAAGATGAGAACATTTTATAGTTTAGTGAGCATTTTTACTAGTTTTCAAAATCTAGAGGCAGAGTTAAATGAATACCAAAATTCATGAGGCAAAAGTAAAATTTGTACATTTCAAAATGAAAACGTATGGCTACAATTATGTTAGCAGTTTGTAAAGAAATCGACTGATGTAACAGAAAGGGCAGTTTTGCAGACATTTCGAAATTCAGGGATGCATAGTAGTACTAGCACGTTTTGATGTTTAACTAGAGGGATGAAACAAGTGATATTTCGGGGCATTTTAAAAAATAATCCTTAATTACCCTGCTTGTCTAATATATAACACATGTCCCCCCTTTTTTAAAAATACGGAATTTTATGCTCCGTTTGCCTCACCATTTCAACTCAAACTAAACAACTCAAATCTCATCATGTTTTTTGTCTTTTCTGAAAAAGTTTTTTGTCTTTTCTGAAAAAGTCAACAAAATTTACTATGCAAACTTAAAAATCTCAACTCAACTCAAACTGAACCTGCGATCCAAACGAACCCTTAGTTTTGTGGAAGATGGTGTCTATGGACACCGTTGTATCTACTTTTTATACTTTTTTTTTTCAAACACCCACCAAATGAAATTTTAAATATCAATTATTCTTACTACACTCACTTTTGTTATTCCAGAAAAAGTCCTTATAATTAAGTTTTAATTCATATCTTTTTTTTTTTACCCACCAGTCAATAAACAACCCTCTATTTTTTTATGCAATCCTTTTTTTATTTATTTGTTTTATAGTATTAATTCTTCTTATTTTGATGATGGTTCCTTAGAAATCCAATAAATATTTTTTCCTTTAAATATCCTTATTTTACATTTAAAATTTAATTGTAGGATAAAAAAAAACAATTTAATTGTAAGGATTTTTTTAGAATATTAGTAATTGACATTTAAACTTGGTGGATAATCTAAGACAATGGAAAAAGTAAATAAAGGGGTGTTAATAAATGTTCTCTTTGCAGAAATTCATGAAAAAGGGTACGATAAAGAGGACGCTTTTGAAGAGCCATATTTGGAATGATTGAGAATGTGAAAGATGGAAAAGTTTTTTTTTTTTTTTTAAATCCTTCAATTTATTAGCTAAAAGAGAGGGGAACTTAAAACGATAAATTTAGTTATTTGTTTAATTGTTATATTATCCATTTTTATAATTGTTAACAAATCTCTTTAAATATAAAATGGTCTTGAATAAAGAAATTAGGGTTTGTGCCGTTCATGTTTCTCTCTCAAGGTCAGAGCCCGGTGCTACTATCGGATTACAAGCTTTAGAGAAGATGGTTTAGACTCCAAGATGATGGCTTTGGTGGGGAGGATGGTTTCATGGTTAGAATGGATGCGTTTTGGTTTCTTTGGTCGTGTTAATTGACTTGTCACCGAAAGTATTATCTATAATGTATGAAAATTTTCTCTTTTTTGTTATAATTATTTATTTAAAATAAAGACGATGTTATTTTCATTTTGCATTTTGCATTGTTGTTATATTTTTGTTCTTATTTTGAAATAACATAAGTGATCTCTGACGCTCACGTGTTAATTGTGTGTCTCATGCTATTAAGTAGGGATGTTGACAAAATTGGGTTAATCACAACCACGTGTGTTCATGCAGACAGATTGAGTTTTGCCAACGCCATCGAGTGCGTGTACTCGGATTAGTTTTACGTCATTGAATACGTTATCATTTACAAACTGATAATTATGCGTGCACAACGCTCGCATGCACGAGATGTTAAGTGTGGTGTTGAAGCAATAAATTGCATCTTCTTTTCTGCAGGAAAAGGCAATACATATTTATTATCATTAAATATTACACATGACCTCTTTGTAAGTTTTAGCCTATATTTGGGACATTACGTTGTTTTTAAAAAATATTTAAATTCAATTTAAATTTTTTACTATATCAAAAACAATGCTCATTTTTTTTCTTTTTCTTTTCTTTTCTTTTTTTTTTTCAAAAACGCCAATTAAAAACAATTCTCAATTTGAGTTAAAATCTTTTTAAAATTAACTTTTCAAACTTATGTGCCAAATACAAGCTTAATTTTAAGAGTAATAAAATTGCATAAAAATATATTAAAAAAAGTGGGGCACACACTATTACATAGGTTTATTCTCAATATGACAGATACATACTTTTAAACATTATAGTAATTTACTATGATGAAAAGATAATGAAATAAAATCATGTACCTCTTCAAAATAAATATAGAAATAAAAAGAGAACCAAGACAAAAAAAAATGATCCAAAAGAAAATAAAAAAAAGGAGCAAAATGAAAAAAATAAATTTGGTTCGAAAAAAAAAAAACCAAAGGACCAAAAAGTAAATATAAAAATTTTTCGACTAAAACGGTTTGTTTTGGACGAAATCGCAAAAACATGAGAAGGTTTTCTTCTTTCTTAATAATGTATAGACTAGTTAAAAAGTATTTGCAATGCATATAATTAGACGCATTTGAGAAAATTTTTCTAAATAAGAAAAAATAATATAAAAAAAGTAGATAAAAAGATGTAAAAAAAGATTAAAAAAAAGATAAAAATACTAAAATATTAAAAATAGACCAACATATAAAAAAAAATTAAAATAAAAAAAATATTGTTTGAAAGATAATATTTTAATATTTTAATAAAAAATATTTTCTTAAATCAATGTGATTTATTTATAATGAAACGTGTAAAATAACTTACAAGAAAATAGAAAATTTTATAAATTATGAGTTAAATCTTTTCTTTAAATATGAAATACATCTTTTTAAAAAAATAATATAAAATAAATATTTATATTAAGAATAAAGGTTAAAAAATTTAAATTTCAAAATTATATTTAAATTTAAAAAATAAATACATTTAGATAATTAAATTATATCTTATAAAATTTTAAATGTAATTTTATAAATTCTAAATGATATATATTATTTAATAATATTATAAGAGTATTTAAATAATATTTTCTCCCTCTCTTCGTGAATCCTTTTATGTTCCCCCTTCTCCTCTCTTTCTTTCTCAACGCACCATCTCTCTCTCGCCCTTCCTCGAAAACTGAAGCCAAAAAAAAAAAAAAAACGTTTTTGGCTCTCTCTCTCACCTAGGAGTGGCAATATGGGTCGTGACACGACGATACGACTCGAAAATGACACGAATTTCGCGGGTTCGGGTTGGGAAAAATAGGGGACGGGTCAAATTCGGGTCACCCGAAATTGACACGGTAAAAAAAAAACGGATCGCGTTCGGGTTGGTCCCGTAGAACTCGAACACGACCCGTTTTTTTTGTGTCAATTTCGGGTCAAATGTTGTGTCAATTTCATGTCAATTCGGGTCAATTTCGGGTCCAACCCGAATATGACCCGATTCCAATCCGAATTTCGTGTCAAATTCATGTCAATTTCGTATCGCGGGTCAAGTTCAGTTCGTGTCGTGTCAACCCGTTACGAGTTTGTATCGTGTTCGTGTCGCAGTTTCAAGTCGTTTTCGTGTCACGGGTCGTGTTCGAGTTGGGGAAGAAAAAATTCGATACGACTCTAACTCGACACGAATCCGACACGTGACACAAATTATTACCCTACCCTCCCTTGGAAATTGAAGCCAAAAATGATAAAACAAAAAAAAGGCTTTCTCTGTCTCTCCCCCACCCCACGCCACCCCACCCCACGCCACTCCCGCCCCCCCCCCCCCCCCCCCCCCCCCGCCTGCGGGGCGAGGAAAAACACCAAAAATTGGTCTCTCTCTCTCTCTCACTTGTGGACCCCACGCTCCACCTTTTTCTTTCTCATCAAGGCCCACGCCTCCCCCACTCCCCACGCATCCCACGTGCGTTTTGGACGAAAACAGTAAGCATTTTTGACATTTCTGTACATTGTTAGATTATTATTAGTTTGGCTGGGAAATTTTATACTATGTGAGGTTGCATATCAATTTGATGGTCTCCAAGTCTTATTAATCAGAGGATTTAAATCTCGGGGTATAGAATTTTTATCTTATCTTTACCCCATTATATAAGTCCCCTATAAAATATCCTTTTAATAGGTGAACTTCTGAAAATGGGAGGACTACCTGTATTATTAATCTATTTTATTGACCCCCTAGCCAACTGAGATATTTTCAAAATTGACAACCTCAAAAATTAAAATTAGTAAAATAATTTTCTTTCATCTTAACACAAGAATGACCAACTAAAAAATTTAATAGTTCTTAATCGTTCATGTTTGTCCCAAGGATATTTTGCTAATTAAAATTTTTAAAAGACTATTTAAGAAAAAAATGATTAAATCATTTTGCTAATTGACTCCAGTCAACCAGATGGGATACCAACTGCCTATCTCCTTTCTAGATTTCTTGTTTTTTATTTAAGTTTTGAAATTGTTCAATTTTTTTAATTAATTATCATTTAAAAATAATGTTTCTTATTAATTATCAATCATGATCTTGAAAATTGTGACCGAGGGATTTTTTTTTATTATCATTTTTCTATTTAAATACCATGAATCCTATTTTTTCAACTGTGAGAAACTATATTTATAGGGTATATATTTGTATAATAAAAGAGAAATTAATTAAACTTTGTATTACATATATATGATTGTCACTGCTGGTATTATAATATCTTATATAGTGATTGTCACTGGGAATTTCTCATTTTTAAATTTAGTCTAATAGATTTTATGCTTTTTTTTTACACACTTAAAATTAATCATCTCAAGTAATTCCTCATTAAAACTCTACTCTTTTACTTATAAGTTTATTGGTCATATACCTTGAGCAAAAAAAAATTTTGGTAGTATAAAAAATGAAACTATAGTATAAGACTTAATTTTAGTATACGTCTTCACTGAATTAGAATATTAGCTTCGTAACTGATAGCAGTAATTTAGAACCCAAATTTTCTTGTTCTATCAACTTCAACAAGGTACATTAATTAACAATCCAACAGTTGATAAACGCTGGTTTTAACAATCCTGCAGTGTAGATAATTGAAACATGATTAATTAATTGCTTTCATATACTTTGTCGGAGTATATTATGAACACAGTTTCCTCAAAATTCGAAATAATATTGATGACTGTTAACAGATACAGGAAAAAAAAAAAAAAAAAAAAGAACTGAAAGATTGCAAACTAAAATATCATACGGAAATTGCAAATATAATTGTACCTCATTGCGCTATGATATATATACGACTCTAGACTCTAGTATTATATAGCAAATTATTTTTTAGTGTTTCGAGAGTATTATTGATATTAAACTTCATTACTAATAAAAGATGAATTTTATTTAAGAGTTTCATATCGTTAAACTCATCTTTTATTAATGAACAGTGTTTAACCTCCCGTAAAAACCTTCTACCGAGTATAGCACACTCTATTGAACATCTTGAACAGCTTCAGAGAGAACAACTTTCATAATGGGGCGTGCCCTGCACATGGCCTCCAATGGCACTGCTTTTGGCATGGTGACCCCTCTCCCTTCTGTCATGTCAACTTCTTCCCCGTTGACTCTTCTCCACTCCAAACACTGGATCAACGACCCCAAAGTCAGGCCAACCACACGTTGGGCCAGGCCCGACCCAGGACAGGCCCTTCTTCCCAGCCCAAACGGCAACAGCTTTTGGGCCTCACTTTCACCAGTCTCGAACCTCTCCGGCTTAAAACTCTCTGCATCATCCCAAAGCTTCGGGTCTCTATGGATGGACCATGCGTTGACCAATACGATCGTGCCACGAGGCACGTCGTATCCGGCGATGGTGCAGTCGTCGGAGGAGTAGTGCGGTACGAGTAGAGGAGCCGCCGGGTACAGCCGAAGAGTTTCAGAGATTAGGTTTTGAAGATAATGGAGTTTGGAAAGGTCCTCTTCGTCTAGTAAGTTTTCTTGACCAACTTTGGCGTCCAATTCGGCTTTAGCTTTTCTGAGGACGTGAGGATGGTTAAGCAAATTTGATATGGCCCATTCTAGTGTAACCGCCGACGTGTCAGTCCCTGCCAACAGTAATACCTACAAAAATATTACGAGTAAATACATAAGATGTTCTTCAATAAACCTCATAATTTTCATTCTCAATTTTAAGTACTCATCTGTCAAAGACAATTGCAAAATATGGCGGATCTTCCAAATTATTGTTTCCCTATATATTAACCGACCGTCACGGGTAAATATGTATTATTTTCTTTTTAGTCTCTTTTCCATTTGTTTTTAGCTATATGGATTTTAATGAGCCGTGTTTGGGATTGCTAGCGGGTCCAAGGTCACAAAATTAGGAATCAGCTTGCTTCCAGTTCTCTTTGGACTCTGAAAAGACGCCATGTCGCTCTTGGAATTTAGTTTCGTATTTTTAAAAAATGCCTAGTGTTTTTACATATATGCTCTTCTAACTGGTGATTTTTTTTTTTTTTTTCAGAGGAAAAAAATAGTGATTTTTTTAAAAAACTGTAGTGACATAATGATCATGAATGTGTTTTCTAAATCTAGTTCTCCTTCAATCTTATCATCAAGTTTGAATCCTTATCTTTCCACTTTAAGGTTCATCCTAAAAAAAATATAAAAGTCTCAAAAGCCAACAATCCCTACAAAAATTACGGACCGATAATGATGGGAGAATGAATGGGATCCCAGTACTATTTCCTTTACGGTTTTACTAAATTTTCAAAGAAACAGACGTGCGAGGACGTCACTGGTCTCTTTTTATCCTTTTTGGTCAGGAAAAAAAAAAAATATATATATATATATATATATATAGATATAATAATAGTGCTCTAAGTTTTGCTTGTCAAGTCGTTCTTTTAATTTATTTCTCCCTACTCACTGTCCTAATATTTTTTTCCATCTAATTCGTATTTGTAAATGTAAATATGAAGCAAGCACATGATAGAAATGTGTAAGAAGATAGCAAACTAACCAGAATAAATCCTTTGATAATCTGGTCAGTGTAGTAGTCAGGCTGCGACTCCTGAAGAGAGAGTAAGTGATCGATCATGGTGTTTCTACTCACATTCCGACTGCGATGCTCATCGATCAGACCTTGCAAGAAGGCGTCTATCCTATTAGCCAGCCTCCTAACCTTCTTCTCGTAACCTTCCTTCCCAAACCAATTCAGAATCGGAAAGAAATCTCCGGGATTCTGCACGCCAGAATACGACACAGCCTCCTTCATGATCTTCCTGAACTGCACGGCCTCCTCCTCGTCCGTCACGTCGTCGCCGTAGTACCGCTTCCCCGCCACCATTCTCATTATGATGTTGAACGTCATCTCCGAAAGCATCGACTTCAGCTCAACCTTGGCGAAATCCTCGAGCGAATTGCGTGAGAGTTTGATAAGCAATCGCTTGGTCTCGTCCCTCCGGATGCCCGAGAACAACTTGAGGCGGCTCGTGGAGAAGATCTCGATGGCGCCGATTCGGCGGAGGTTGCGCCAGTGGTCGCCATAAGGGGCGGTCGAGACGGTGGTTTGGTTGTAGCCGAGGTGCTTGGTCAGGAGTAGCGGAGGGCGGTTGGCCAGAACGATGTCGTTTTTGGTAAAGCATTCTTCGACCACAGAAGGCGATGACACAACAACCACGAGACGAGAACCGAACCAGAGGGAGAACACGGGGCCGTATTTTCGTGATAGACCGCAGAGTATCCGGTGGAGTGGTATTTTCAGTAAGTGCAGGTGACCGATGACCGGAAAAGAAGGTGGGCTTGGTGGGAGGTTTTTGTGTGGTTTTATGGCTTTTTGGAAAAGCTTGAAAGCTAAAAGGAAGATGATAAGAGTAAGAGAAGTGCACAAAAAGGGATCTTCCATGGTTGTGGTTTGTACTATGGCTACGTTGGTAGTGAATTTAAGGTAAATATATAATAAGCTTAAAGGTTTTGGATAAGGTTGGGTCTTGAAAGTGTACTGGAAAACTGATAACTTTCTGAATTGTTAAGCTGGCCGACTAGATAGATGCGTAGCTTTGGGCCTCGTTTGGAGGCTCTTTTTAAAATGGTGAAACACCGTTTTGTTTGTAAGTGGATGTTTGGGGAATTTTTAGATTTCCAAAAGTATTTTTTTTTTAAATTTATCATTTCACAATTTTTCAGATAAAAATCAACAAAATACATATAACAAAACACTCCTTTTGTAATTATTCTTTCACTAAACATAAAACTCCAAACTACCTTTTTTTTTTTCAAATTTTTTTTACCTCAAATCAACATTTCCAAAACTTATATCAACATTAAAAATCCCAACAGTAAAATTATGTTTCCAAGAATCCCCAAACGGGCCCTTAATTAGTGAATGTGGTCCTTATAAGTTTGGCTTCACTCACTTTGTGGCGAGTATTTTATATAGTTTTCTCATGATGTTATTTGGCAAGAGGGTAGGAATCAGACATATAGTTTTCTCATGACATGATGTTATTTGGCAAGAGGGTAGGAATCGAGAAAATAGCAATAGAATAATCAGCGCAAAAGGGCAAAAAAAAAAAAAAAAAAAAGTACTGCCCAAGTAAAGCAGTACATTGAATTTATCTTCTCATTTTCCTTTAGATTTGGTAAAGTGGTTCATTTTGTTTCTTTTAATTAAGCTTCTGATCAATGCTATTGGTCGGTTTGAATTAGAGGTATATAGTAAATTTAACCAGAAAATTCAATTTTTTATTAAAAAAATGCTGTGACTTTTTTTTTTTTTTTTTTTTTTTTTTTTAATTTTGGGTTCGATCCTTAAATCTTCAAACGGCTGTAGGAAAAAAAAAATTATCCTCCCTTGTTTTATCATGCACCTAGAAATTAGATAAGTTCTTTTATTGTTTCTAAACATTTGCAGGTAACAAGAGTAACAAAAGGGATACATTTGCAGGTCCCCCCCCTACCCCACTTCAAAATCTGGGTTTGCAACCCCCTCCCACCCCAAAGTCCGATTTGGTTCTTGCCTCCCCACTTGACCCCCCCCCCCCCCGCCCCACAAGTTGCAATATGAGTCTCCTCCTCACTCCCCCTCCAAAGCCAGGATATGGTTCTTGGCACCCCCAATCTGGTTCTTGGAGACTCTTTCTCTAGGTTCACACACCCCCCCCCCCCCCCCACGGCTCCCTGCCCACGGCGTTTTGAGTTCAGTGTTCCGAGATCTAGGCTCGCCGAATTGAAACCAGATCACCGGTCGGGGCAGGGGGCGAAGGCACAGATTTAGATTAGGGGGGGGGGGAGAGGGGACGGAGACACAGATGGGGGGCATGAGAGCTCTTCGGTGCGGGGGGGGGGGGGGGGGGGCGAACAGCCAAATCGTGGGCGCCGGAAACCCACACGCGGGGTGGGGGACGAGAGAGAGAGAGAGAGAATTTTCTTATTTTTTATAAGTTTTTTAATAAATTAATTATTAGTAAATTACTAAAATACATTATCATTCTGTTAGAAATTAACAAATTTAGATGGAAATGACCATAATAGTAAAAAAAAAAAAAAAAAAAAAAGAGTTTAGGATAAAAACAAAAAAAAACCAAATCGTCATCTTTAAAAAAATTTAGGAACTATCTAGGCCAATTACTCAAATATAAAATACGTCGATAAAACCTTCGAACAACAAAATAAATGATTGAATGACAAAGGAGAAACATTTAACATAGATAGGAGAAACTTTAATGATTCAAATTCAATGATTAAATGGGCAGGTTTTTCTAATTCGGACGGAGTTGTGCCTGTGGATTCCATTCCCCACTCCGTTATCTCGGATCTTACTGAGTGGATACCTCTCGAAGGCTAACCTCAAGTTGTGTTTGGCCCTCGTGGCTTTGTTTCAATGACATACATCAGTTTCCCCAAAAATAAAAAATAAAATAAAAATTCAACGATTAAATGTAAATAGATACATGGTAAAACCTTTACGTCAATATGCTAAATTTCTATTTTCCTAAAACCTAGCATTCAATTAGCTTCATTTCTTTTTTGTCCGCCTTTAGGGACAATGACAAACTTTAATTGACTATCACGTGTCGTCCATGTAGCGTGATTGCTCTTGCCTACGTCAGTGAGTGCGTATAGAGGTCTATGTTACGTCATTGAGTACGTGATCATATAAACCTTTTTTTTTTGGTTGATATGCACACGTGTCCCTTTCAACCCTATTATTTCTCTATTACTAATATTTTGCGCTTGCCCAAAATATGAGATTAAGACATTTTAAATTCTTACCCTACCCCACCCTCACCATTAGGCGAGCCCTTTCGTAATCAACCAAACTTGCTCGCGTGGTATTGTCTGTTCGTATTACATTATGTACACCAAATTTGTCGTTGACAAGTCTTCCCTTAATACAATACAATAACCTCAATGCAACAATATTCATCATTTCAATACACCTTTTTCAAACACAAATTTATTTTATATGCATTCAAATATATTCTATTTTGTTGGAATATATAAATTCAAATATGAAAATAAGACATTTAAACGCATATTATAATATATTAATTTCATTTAAATATAATATGAATTACAATAGAATATCCAAACGCTCTATATAATTGTCTACTTAATGAATAGATTGGCTCATCTTTTTTCTCAAAATAGACTGTACTTTGTTAGACTCGGATTGTAATTTTTTGATGATATCTCTTGATCTCGCTCTGAGACACCAGTGCTTGAAATTGCTAATTAAAGTGATATTTTTCACGTAATTATTAATGTTCAAGGTGATGGTATTCTTAAGTATGGCTCCAAATTAAGATGAGCACATGCATGCTAACGTAGTTTGGGCTCTTCTACTTAATTTATAGATAGTAAAAGTAATAAAGGGCCATATGTATTTTAGAGGACACAAAACCATTAATATATTTGATTTTGGAGAAGGTACATTTTGAGTTATTTATTCTCTTACTAGGTCTTTGTGCACCTTACGCTAACGTTGAATTAAAAGCACTACAGTTCATTCTTAAAAATTGACATAACACGCTCAACGAGCTTGATATATAGGAATGCGGGTAATTTGGGGAAGAGCCATTTGGCTAGCAGTAGTTAAACAGGTTTGCAGAACATGAAAGAAACATGCACAAATTAGGCTGACACCTGACACTCACGGGGTATTTGTCTGCACTCTTTGGCAATATTACTGAGTTGTAAAGCATCTATACGGTCTACATATCACTCTGGAATCGTTCACGAGGTTGGGAGAACAGGGAAAGGTGGCTTTTATTCCATATATCACTCTGGAGATCCTGATTTGTCAACCACAGCGCAAGCATTGAAGGTGCTTGACTCTTGTGGATTGGATATAATTGAATTAGGTGTCCCTTACTCTGATCCTTTTGACACATTTGTTAACAGAATTGTCCAGACAAATCGCTCCACCAACTAAGACGATCCTGCAATAGTTTTATATTCTAACACCCTTTACCTTCAACCGTGTCAACCTCTTCTTCACTAACCCTCTCCCACTCAAAGCATTGAATCAACGACACTAAAGCCAAACCCACCACTCTTTGGGCCAGTCCCTCTCCAGGACATGCCCTCCTTCCCGCTCCAAATGGCATCAGCTTGTTGACCTCACCACCACGTTCACTTATTGTCTCAAACCTCTCTGGCTTGAAACTCTTTGCATCATCCCAATGCTTAGGGTCTCTATGTATTGCCCATGCATTAATCATTACAATCATGGCAGGTGGCATGTCGGACGTGGCGCATCGCATCCGCCTATGGTGCAAATCATCGAACGAGTAGTGAGGTGCAAACAATGGAGCTGCCGAGAATAACCAGAAAGTCTCGGAGACAATGCTTTGTAGGTAATGTAGTTTTGAAAGATCTGATCCATCTACTAGGTATTGTTGACCAACTTGAGCATGGAGCGCTGCTCTGGCTGTCTTGACGATGTGAGGATTGTTAAGCAGATTGGCCCATTGTAATGTTACTGAATATGTGTCTGTCCCAGCCAATAATAGGTTCTGTAACATAATCAAGACAATATATGTTTAATTGTTATATTTTGGTCCCACGTACTGAAATTTCTTTAAACAATTGTTTGCATAGTATTTGCATTGTTAGATCATTGTATCATACATGTTAGAAGTCCTATTTTTCTTCGTTCAGATATTTCATATTAGAAAGTACACTTCTTTTCTCATTATTATTAATTGTTTTATCCTAGTTCTTAACACTTAAATACTAGCATATCATAAGAAGTGAATTAAGAAAATTGGAGCAAATTTCGTTTTTAACCTTTTAAGTTTTGGTGCTCTTGTAACCTTCTGACTTTAAAAACTGGTTTAAATGCTCCTTAAACTATAAAATTATCATCTTTGTTCCTTTCATCAATTTAATAGATGGAATTACTAACATGACTACATTTAAAGTGTGATTTAATTAGGATAAATTTTATTTTTGCCTCCTAAACTTTAATACTCTTGTAACTTTCCCCGAACTCTGAAAAATGTTGTTTATACCCCTTAAACTTTAAATGTTAGCAAGAATGCATTTTGAACTTTAAACCGTTAGTAAAAATACCGCTAATTCCAAATTTTGGCTATGTAAAACTTGTAAAAATTTTATTCCTCCCCCCTCCCCGTAATCTTTAATACATTTGTAATTTTATACTTGAACATTTAAAGTTGGTGCTTATATCTCTTGACTTTTAAATTGTTAGCAAAGCCCTCATATTTCTTACACTTAAAACTGGTGCAGTACTAGTTTAAATAATAAAAAGAGAATTTGAATTTAAATCTTTGTAACTATAAAAAAAAAACCTTAAAAGTCTATTAAAATTCAAGGGATCTAAATATACAAGTTCCGTTATTATTATTATTATTATTTTGTCTTTTTAATGACTTCAATTTTTTAAATCAATCTTATGAACGCATTACTCGTTTTTAGGCTTCGGTATATTAACTTTGTGTGTGTGTGTGTGTGTGTGTTTTTTTTTTTTTTTTTTTTTGTCTTTTATCATTTCTGGTATTATTAGCTTGTTTGGACGTTTTAGTTTTTTGGTCCTTTTGTTTAGCATTTTTGCTTTAATTAAGTTGAACTTTTCAAAAGAAAAAAAAAAAAAGTTAAAGTCGCTCTTGTTATACTTTCTACCGTGTCGAATTCTTTTGTTTAGTTGAACTTTATTTTTATTAAAAAAATAGTTATAATAAGTATTAGTAATTGTATACAGTGCTTTGTTTTGCATGAATTGTATTGACTTTGTATTATACCGAATTTTAATAGATTTTTTTAGCTTATTTTGTATTAATAAAATTTTAGTTCAAATTAATTTTTTGTTATTTAAATTAGTATCACATTAGTGTTAAGTTGACAAAATATGTCAAAAAAACGTGTGTTTTTTTTTTTTTTTTTTCCTAACAGTTTAAAGTGAAAGAGGTATAAGCACTAGTTTTTCAATGTTTGAAGAATTAAGCTTCAAATGTACAAAAGTTTAGGGAGTAAAAATAAAATCTATCCAAGTCTTATATCACCAAAACATGAAAGAATGTGTTTTTGCTAACGTTTAAACTTTCTTGCTAACCTTTTGAAGTTTGAGGGATATAAGTATCCGTTTTTAAAGTTCAGGGGACAAAATTACAAGAGTATTAAAGTTCAGGGGATAAAAATAAAGTTTGTCATTATTAAATTACATTTTAGTTGTTGTCATATCAGTTATTTCATCCACCAAATTGACGGAAGGGACAAAGATGAGAACATTTTATAGTTTAGTAAGCATTTTTACTAGTTTTCAAAATCTAGAGGCAGAGTTAAATGAATACCAAAATTCATGAGGCAAAATTAAAATTTGTACATTTCAAAATGAAAACGTATGGCTACAATTATGTTTGCAGTTTGTAAAGAAATCGACTGATGTAACAGGAAGGGCATTTTTGCAGACATTTCGAAATTCAGGGATGCATAGTATTACTAGCACGTTTTGATGTTTAACTAGAGGGATGAAACAAGTGACATTTCGGGGCATTTTAAAAAAGAATCCTTAATTACCCTGCTTGTCTAATATATAACACATGTCCCCCTTTTTAAAAAAAAACGGAATTTTAGTTTTGTGGAAAATGGTGTCTATGGATACCGTTATATCTACTTTTTATACTTTTTTTTTTTTTTTTTCAAACACCCACCAAATGAAATTTTAAATATCAATTATTCTTACTACACTCACTTTTGTTATTCCAGAAAAAGTCCTTATAATTAAGTTTTAATTCTTATCTTTTTTTCTTTTTCTTTTTTTTTTTTTACCCACCAGTCAATAAACAACCCTCTATTTTTTATGCAATCCTTTTTTTTTTTTCATTTGTTTTATAGTATTCTTCTTATTTTTATGATGGTTCTTTAGAAATCCAATAAATATTTTTTTTCCTTTAAATATCCTTATTTTACATTTAAAATTTAATTTTAGGATAAAAAACAGAATTTAATTGTAAGGATTTTTTTTAGAATATTAGTAATTGACATTTAAACTTGGTGGATAATCTAAGACAATGGAAAAAGTAAATAAAGGGGTGTTAATAAATGTTCTCTTTGCAGAAATTCGTGAAAAAGGGTACGATAAAGAGGACGCTTTTGAAGAGCCATATTTGGATTCTCAAACATATAAAATGTACAAATTGCTCAGCCTAGATGCACAATCAAGATCCTGCAAAATTCAGATTACGTTTTTGAATACGGTGCGACACGGAATTTTAAATTTTCGTGGCGTGACGAAGAAGAGAAAGCAGACAAGTCTTTGAAGAAGAGAAGAATGGAATTCAAAGGAACAATTGAGAAGAGAAGCTTGGTTATGAAGATCTTGATGATGGTGAAGATCATGATTGAATATTTGTTTCCCCACTTTCTTTTCTTTAGATTTGTCAATTCTACCGTTAATATATCATCTTTGGCAGTTTTGCATACAAAATATATGTAATATACATATATATTTCTATATCAATTCTTATAAATCAAATTTTCTCATTCTAATTACTCGTGGTCATAATTTTATCTTCTATCGTGAAAATTAAAAATATAACGTAGAAAAAAAATGAATAAAGCAATACAAAAGGAATCATTAGAAAGGAAACTACTAACCATTATGAACCCTTTGATAATTTGGTCAGAATCGGCAAGAATTCTCCGGGATTCGCCACCCCGGCACAGGCCGCAGCCTCCGTCATGATCTTCGTGAACAGCACGGCCTCCTTCTCGTCCGTCACGTCGTCGCCGAAGTACCGTTTCCCCGCCACGATTCTCATTATGATGTTCAAAGTCATCTCGGACAACATCGACCTCAGCTCAACCTTGGCAAAATCTTGTACCGAACTCCAAGAGAGTTTGACGAGCATTCGCTTTATCTCATCCCATCGGGTTCCGAGGAACGTCGCCAGGCAGGTGGTGGAGAAGATCTCAATGGCGCCAATGGGGCGGATGTTGCGCCAGTGGGGTGGTCACCATGTTGTGTAGTTGTAGCCCAGTTGCTTACTCATGAGGAGGGGAGGGCGGTTGGCGAGAATGATGTCGTTCTTGGTTTGGATAAAGAGCTTGAAAGCTATTAGAAGGGCGATAAAGAAAAGCGTTCGTGTACAAAAATGGCTTTTCCATGGTGTGTTGTCTTTTGTACTTGGGATGAATTGGTTTTGAGAATTCTGACTTCTAGAGCTATATTAATATATAATGTATATCATATTATATGTGTGAACCCTATATATGTGTAGCTTTCCAAATACATAGATTAAGACACAAATTAATTTGGAAGGGAAAAAAAAATTGAAGAGATTACGAGATACGACTACTTCTAAAGTCAAGGCAACTAGAAGAGATTGACTTTTATTTTTTTATATCTGAACCTCTGTTTAAAATTCAATAATGTTACAACTGTTATTATATTTCTCCAATTAATGGAATGAATTCTCTTATAGTTGGTTACAATATCACTTTCAAAAAGAAGACAACCCTACCGGCTATTTAAAAAAATGATTGTGAGTGTGATTACCAAGTAAGGTGACATATGGATTGTTTTGCACATTGCATATGCAATGCTAAATAAACGGAACCCGGTTCAATTTTGATATCTTAAATGATATTTAACCAATTATATTTTGACATATTATTAAATGAAGTTATATTTTAATGTATATAAATTTAAAATTTTTTAAAATGATTTGATATAATATTATTGATTAAACATTATTTCAGATATCAAAAATTGGACAGAAGATTTGAGATCAAATAAACCTACGGGTTTCAATGGTCGCTTGTCTACTTTTGTTTTCACCGGCAATTACTGATACGTGCAAAATTAAAAATTTAGGTGCAAATGTAAATATGCGCAAAATTCAAGGAACAAAACACCAATACCTATTATAACATTAAAATATGACACCATAAAGTTAGAATATATAACCATTTATATTAATCGGGACTGTACCTAGAACAATTTTTGAAATGGCAGATAGAGAGAGAGAGATCAGTGAGACTACAAGTGAAGATGAAGAGCTTGAAGATTTGGAGATTTGCTTTACTAGTTTTTCTCTTTATAGCTTCTCTTTTAATTTTATTTGTAATTTCGATGATAATAATACTTTCTTTTTTTGTGCTTTTTATTTCAATAATGAATTGAAGTTTTTTTCCCCCTATTATTGCAATTGGAATTCAACATGTAACTTGAATTTATTCACTCTCTCTAAATTTATATTAATTATTATTGAATTGTCCGCACTATTTTGTGTTTAATGCTTTTAATTAGTGGATTATTAATTAGATTGATTATTAAGTATGGGGGGAATTAGATTAATTAACTTGGAAGAGGAAATTTTGTGTTTAGCCTTGGATAGAATAATTCAGTGTACTAAAGCCTTGAGTCTGTATAAAATAGAAATATATTTACGTGACATGAGTAGCTATTTAGAGAACCTATGCTCAATGAATCTTATCTTAACCCAATTCTCATCGTAGGAACATAGTTAGTTATAGTTGTTGGTTAAGGGGGGTATTTATATTTGACATCGGGAGAGACTTTTAGATGATTTAGAACTCTTGGTTAACAATTCAAATTGATCGATTTGTCAAGGAGATGGTAGAGAGATTTAAGTGAAGTATAGAGTGAATATTGTAATATTACTATATTTTATTCTATCGGTTTAATTGAGTATCCTTTTGCTCAATTTTATTTTCATTATTTTAATCAATTGTTTAAATAAGATTGCGTTCATAAAATTTTAATATTTAGCAAGTATAGTGATAATTCTCAGTGGAAACGATATTAATTTACTCTTCACTTTATTACTTGCGATACAAAACACTTTGCGTTCTGAAATCGACAACAGCAAATTATCTTAAGAACATGACTAAATTAACCATTTAAGAGTTCTCTTGTCCAAATTAACTCACATAAGGCACATATTGTATAGACAAGTCAAGTCACAAAACTATTAATCAAATATCATCTGAAGACTCTAAGAGAGATGTACTCTTCTTGATGATTTGGCGTGCTTTACACTTGGCCTCTAACGCCAAAGCTTTAGGCATGATGACCCCTCTCCCTTCAACCATGTCGACCTCTTCCTCACTAACTCTCTCCCACTCAAAGCATTGAATCAACGACCCCAAAGCCAAACCCACCACTCTTTGGGCCAGTCCTTCCCCGGGGCATGCCCTTCTTCCCACCCCAAATGGCATCAGCTTGTTCACCTCATCACCACCTTCACTTATTGTCTCAAACCTCTCTGGCTTAAAACTCTCTGCATCATCCCAATGCTTAGGGTCTCTATGTATTGCCCACGCATTAACAAATAAAATCGTGCCGCGTGGCACGTCATATCCGCCGATGCTGCAGTCATCAGACGAGTAGTGAGGTAAGAGTAATGGAGCTGCTGGGTATAACCGGAGAGTCTCGGAGATGATGTTTTGAAGGTAATGTAGTTTTGGAAGATCTGATTCATCCACTAGGCGTTGCTGACCGACTTGAGTATCAAGCTCAGCTCTCGCTTTCTTGAGGATGTGAGGATTGTTAAGCAGATTGGACATTGCCCATTCTAATGTCACGGAAGATGTGTCCGTCCCGGCCGCTAATAGGACCTGAAACATAAGACAATATTTGTTGATCTACTATATTGTTATGACTACCCCTCGTACCGAAATTTCTTTAATTAGACAATGGTTTACAAACTATTCCTTTTGTTCGATAATTATTTGCTACTTATTTAAAGTCCAATGATCATTTCTTTCTCTTGCTACTTTCCTTATTCTATTTTTCTTCCATCATATTAGAAAGTAAACCTCTTTTCTCAACATCTTAATGTTATATGAGTATTTATTTCTGATACATGCTGGCGTATCATAAGAAGTGATTTAAGGAAAATTGGAACAAATTTTAGAATACAAACGTTTGGCTACTGCCAGGTCAGCAATTCTATAAAGAAATTGACAGAACGAAATGGAATTTTTGCAAGACATTTCCATGATCTTTAGATGCAATCTTTGCAAACATTTCATAAACAGGGGTATCAAAATCAACGCCATAAAGAGGCCGCCATTGGCGAGACGTATTTGGATTCTCAAGTATACAGAATTTACTTTCAAACATGCTAATTACTCACCCTCGATCATAATCAAGACAGACCCGTAAAATTCAGATTGTATTGTTGAATTTGGCGCAACATGATGAGCAAGTAGACAAGTATGTAGAGTAGAAAAGCAGGGAATTCAAATGAACAATTGAGCAGAGAAGCTTGGTATTTTTTTTTTTATTATTTTTTTTGGGAGGATTTCAAGTCAATAAACACCATTAGGGTAAATGCAACTCTTGAGGCCCTGAAGAAGAGTAGCATTGGAAGGAAGATTAGGAAGATGATGAAGCACTAATTATTTAGCTCCCGTTTTAAACCCAAATTTTTTAATTTCTTTCCATAAAGTATTCTTCAACAAAAATTTAAAGTTAGCTATTTGAATAATATATTTGAACTTATGATCGAAATAAATACTTAGACTTTGTTTCGCACTTTAGTTTAACTTCAATTAAACTGTATTTTTTTATCTTAATTTTTGTCTTCTTTTGAAAAGTCAACAAAATTTATAACTAGTTATTGAAAAATTAACCAACTGTAACTTAAAAATTTCATTTCCAACCAACGAACCAAACACAAGCTTAATTAATAAGTTTTTACAACTGGAGAAACTATTTCCGAAAGAGTATTCGTGACGAAGATCTTCACATGAATCCTATTGTGGTTCTTTTTATTATGCCACTTTCTTGTCTTTAGATATTTCTCAATTCCCTTTACATATGCTTCTATGGTAGCTTTGCAGACAAATATAAAAATATTATAAAAAATAAAAAAGAAGAAGAAATGCATAAGGTAGATAAAAAGGATACTACTAACCATTATGAACCCTTTGATAATTTGGTCAGTGTAGTACTCGGGCTGCGACTCCTGCAGAGAAAGTAAATGACCGATCATGGTGTTTCTACTCTCTTTTTCGCTCCGATGCTCGTCGATTAGTCCTTGCAAGAGCTCATCCATAGCCTTAGCGATCCTCTTCATCTTCTTCTCATAACCTTCCTTGACAAACCAATTCAGAATCGGCAAGAATTCTCCGGGATGAACCGCCCCGCCGTAGCTGCTGGCCTCTGTCGCATTCTTCCTGAACCGCAGAGCCTCCTCCTCGTCCGTCACGTCGTCGCCGTAGTACCGCTTCCCCGCCACCATTCTCATTATAATGTTGAAAGTCATGTCGGAGAACACCGACCTCAGCTCAACGTTGGCGAAATCTTGTACCGAACTCCGAGGGAGTTTCATGAGCATTCGCTTGATCTCGTCCCGTCGAATTCCCAGGAACATCGTTAGCCGGGTGGTGGAGAAGATCTCGATAGCGCCGATGCGGCGGAGGTTGCGCCAGTGGTCGCCGTATGGGGTGGTCACCATGGTGGTGTAGTTGTAGCCGAGGTGCTTACTCATGAGGAGGGGAGGGCGGTTGGCGAGGACGACGTCGTTCTTGGTGAAGCATTCCTCGGCGGCGGAGGGCGACGACACGACGACGACACGGCGGGAGCCGAACCGGAGGGAGTAAACGGCGCCATATTTTTGGGACAGACGATGCAGAGTACGGTGGATTGGGATTCTCAAAAGATGGAGATGGCCGATGATGGGAAGAGAAGGTGGGCTTGGTGGGTGGTTTTTGTGTCGTTTTTCGGTTTGGAGAAAGAGCTTGAAAGCTATTAGAAGGACAGTGAGGAAAAGGGCCGTGTACAAAAATGGCTCTTCCATGGACAATTAGGAAAAGGAAATCTTGGATAACTGAACTCTATGATCTTATTAGTTCTAATTTCTAGAGCTATATAATATAATGTGGATAATATATGTCTATATACATATATATATATATATATATATATGTGTGTGTGTGTATGTAGCTTTCAAAGTGCATTGATAGAATCACAAAATTAGTTTGGGATGAAAAAAAAAATTAAAGAGATCACGGATACAACAAAGAAAAAAGGTACTAATTCCAAGTCAAAACTCTTTTGTTAATATTTCTCTTTGTGATCAGGTAAACTTCAGTTATTATTAAAATTACATTTCTCTAATTGATTGAATGATTTCTCTTTTAATTACAATATCGCTTTCAAAAAGAGACAAGCTTGACAGCTAACTCAACATAAAATGACGAATAAGCCTAATCATTAACGATAATGGACTATTATTATATTGTATACGCTAGGCTAAATAAATTATTATATTGTATACGCTAGGCTAAATAAACTTGCATGTTTCAATAGTTTCTTGTCTACTTTTGTCTCGGCCGTTGGCAATTTTGATGACGATTACAATTGAAAATCAAGTGCTTAAATTCAAGCAGCAGAATATAATTGGGGAGAGCGCATCATATATAAAAATTTTAGCATTAATATTTTATTTTCAAAAAAATCACTATTAAATACATTATTATTTGCAATGTGAAATTTAGCAACTACTATATTTGATGGTAAATGATGAAACAAGTATATTAAATTTGCATGTGATCTTATTATTGATTGATGCCTTTGATCATTTCAATGTTTTTATTTTAATTTCTTAAAAGTTTATCATTGAACAACATCAAGGATGTTTGCTTTTACGGGTTTTAATAACAATAACAAAAAATGGTGTGTGTTCGGGGGGGTGCATTTGACAATTTTTTTTTCCCTTTAAAAGTAAACTTAATTACATTATTCATATCTACAACTCTAACTTAAAAATTCAAACTTTAAAAGTTCGTAACTTTGTTATTTCAAGTTGAAATAACATAATTTTTTTATTGCATAGAATTTCGAGATGAACTAAATAAGATTCATATTGATATTTTTTTGACACATTTCAAGTTTTTACAATTTTTAACTCCAAATGATTCCTTTTTAATCATACATACAATTCCAAAATTCAACTCAACTCCAATCAAAATAACTCAAAAACTCCAATCAAGCGAACCAATCAAACAACCTCTAAATATAATAATAAAAATAACATTACGGAGTTGAAGCACAAAGTAAGATATTAACATTTTAATCTTAAGTTGGTGGATATTTCACATCACTAACATTACCATGTTTGGAAAAAAAATGCCGCAATATCTTTTTGTCAGTCAAGAAGTAATCGAGCGTCTAAGTCTTTTATTAAAAAAAAATCGCAGTGTCGAGCCTAGATCTGGGCTTATGACACCACCAGCATCGCACTCAGATCTGGCTCTCGAATATGGACTTGCGAGAACACCGGAATCTAGCATCGCAAGCCTAGCTTGATTTGGATTGACCAAGCTAGATTATGGCCTCGTGACTTCTTGGTTTCTTTAGCACAATCCCCCAAATTTCTTTTTCTCCGACCTTGCATCATTGTTCTGGCCTCCTTTGCCCAATCTTGCTATTGTCCTTCATGGATGAGAGAAAAGGAAGATAAGATTATTAGTTCAAACATCAATTCAGAAACTATTTTATTCTCAAAATGATAGTTTAATTATACATGCAAAAGTCATCTCAGAACCAAACAAAAATGCCGTTTCAAATCAAAGCCAGTTTTTTTTTTTTTAATCTTAAAATGAAACAAAACGAAACCTACAAAACAAATGAGCTTGAAAATTAGGTTTATGGCTAATTTGGGGAAGAGACATTGGCAAGCAGTCAATTGGGATTTGTGGTACATGGAAGAAACATGTACAAAAGGTTAAATATGATCATTGAGTTGCAAGAGGTCATTCAAGGGGTATGTCTGCACTATTTGGCCATTCAATGAGTGAGAAAGTACAGTTTACCGTGACCTGATATCTACGCTAGAAGCAGAGTATAATGCTCTGGCAGAGGCAATAAAAGAAGCTATATATATTTATATATATATATATATATATATATAGATTAAAGGGACTTTTGAGTGCATTAGAAGGTAGAAAGGTAAAACCGCAGCCTGGTGTGACAGTTACAAGTGTGATATGTCTGTCGAAAAATCAGATTTATCATGAGAGAACGAACGCCACCACATGAGGCTATATATATATATATATTCTATTGGAGACTATTTATAAGTTCATGGGTTATAGAAGTGAAGACGGTAGCAATGGACACAATGCAGCTAAAAAAATGTTGATGCCTAGTTAAAGCATTTCTTGATTAATTTGGTGAATGTTTGAGACATTAAAGAGCCCCTGTGAGGGCAGTGAAGTGTGGGACCCAAACTTAAATACTTGATCTCTAGGTCGGGTGGAGAAATATTGCATCTAAATTAGTGAAAAATTTAAGGGGCAAAACACTAAATAGCTTCTGTAACAATAAAAAATGACACCATAAGATCAAAATATATCTTTTATTATTATATAAACGCTTAAGTTTTTTACTATTCAAAATTTTGGTCTTTCTAATTTGTTCTTTTGTGAGCTTTTTTAATTTTTTCCCTTTTTCTAGATGAAATCGTTTGATATTTTTTATTTTAGTGCCATCATTTTTTACTGTTAATCTTTATCTTTTGACTGAAAATTTTTTACTTATTTTTTATTTTTATTTTTTACCTTTTTTTATTTTTTATTTTTTGCATATTTTGTTCTTAACTTTTTGAAAAATACTTTTGATTTGCTTATTTTATTTAGAAATTTTATATCTACATTCTTTTTAAATAAAAAAAAACATAAAAAAAATAATATACATATATCTGTAACAAACTAAATTCACACCGAAGCATGACATATAACTAGTATAAGTAAACACTCTTATTAATCCGTACTGAACACTGCAACTTTTGAAATGGCAGAGTAAGTAAAATGCTTAAGCAATTTATATACAACATGACTTAATTAAACATTTAAAACTCAGGCCCAAATCAACTCACATAAGACACATATAATCATGTCACAGAAACTATATAATGAGTAATTTGTCCATTTAATCCCTGAACTATCTATATTCGGGTCACTTTGTCCTTGAACTTTTAATCAACTATCATCTAGAGACTCTAAGAGTGATGTACTCTTCGTGATGATTTGGCGTGCTTTACACATGGCCTCCAGTGGCACCGCTTTTGGCACGATGAGCCCTCTACCTTCAACCATGTCAACCTCTTCCTCGCCAACCCTCTCCCACTCAAAGCATTGAATCAACGACGCCAAACCCAAACCCACCACTCGTTGGGCCAGTCCCTGCCCGGGGCATGCCCTCCTTCCCACCCCAAATGGCATCAGCTTGTTCACCTCACCACCACCTTCACTTGACTCAAACCTCTCTGGCTTAAAACTTTGTGCATCATCCCAATGCTTGGGGTCTCTATGGATTGCCCATGCATTAACCATTACAATCGTGCCGCGTGGCACGTCATATCCGCCGATGGTGCAATCATCAGATGAGTAGTGAGGTACGAGTAGTGGAGCTGCCGGGTGTAACCGGAGAGTCTCGGAGACGATGCTTTGAAGGTAGTGTAGCTTTGAAAGATCTGGTTCGTCCACTAGGAGTTTTTGACCAACTTGGGCATCGAGCTCCGCTCTGGCTTTCTTGAGGATGTGAGGATTGTTAAGCAGATTGGACATTGCCCATTCTAATGTCACCGAAGATGTGTCTGTCCCGCCCAATAAAATGTTCTGCAACATGGTAAAGACAATATATGTGGATCATTGTACGATACCTATTAGAAGTCCTATGATCATTTTCTCTCTCTCTTACTACTCTCCATATTGCATTTTACTTTCTTAAATTTCTTATTAGAAAGTAACTACTTATGATTATTTTTATATGAGTGCTTATTTCTGTTCTTGATATTTCAGAACGAAAACGTTTGGCTACTGAAACGTTACCAAATTCTGTAAAGAAATTGACGGCGAGTAAGAGAAATGGCATTTTTGCAGACATTTCAAAATTTAGGGATACTTTGTATGGATTGAAATTTAAAGAGCAAAATGGAACAAATGACAAAACTTAAAGAGGCATTTTTAGAAATAATCCTTAATTATTTATCCCCATTTTTTAAGGCTTCCGCTTTTCCATTCCAATTCCAACTACCCAACTATAAACGGCCATCAATTGTTGCTCTCGCAGATAGTAGGCCATGAAAGAAATTAATTTCTCCAAAAACAAAAACAAAAAAACAAAAACAAAAACAAAACAAAAAAAATAAAAGGGCTCGTTAGAAGAAGCAGAGGAAACTATGGGACAGCGAAAAGGTTTTGAAGAAGTATTATCCCCTGCCTCAAAGCTGCGGTAAATTCGGAGGCTGATGAACAATCAGATGAAGGCTCGGAACAATGCTTTTCATGACCTTTTAATACAAATTTTTTGCCAAAATTTCATGAACAGGGTACCAAACTCAACGCCCATAAAGGAGACGCCATTGGCGAGACATATTTGGATTCACGAATATACCAAATCTAAGCGTGTGTTTGGTACACTATTCCGGACCTAATATATCAGTTTTTATTTTATTTTTTTTTCTGAAAAATCAATATAAATTATAATTAATTTTTAAAAATTCAACCAATTCTAACATAAAAATTTCTTAAAAATTTTATTCCTTAATCCATGCACCAAACGCACCCAAAATGAATGAAGCGAAACAAAAGAAATAAGGTTTTAAGGTAGATCATAGAAAATAAATTACTAACCATTATGAACCCTTTGATAATTTGGTCAGTGTAGTAATCAGGCTGTGACTCTTGCAGAGAAAGCAAATGGCCGATCATGGTGTTTCGATTCTCTTTCTCGCTCCGATGCTCGTCGATTAGACCTTGCAAGAGCTCATCCATAGCCGAAGCAATTCGCTTCACCTTCTTCTCATAACCTTCCTTGACAAACCAATTCAGAATCGGCAAGAAATCTCCGGGATGAACCGCCCCGCCGTAGGTGCTCGCCTCCTTCAAGGTCGTCCTGAACCGCAGGGCCTCCTCCTCGTCCGACAAGTCGTCTTGGCCGTAATACCGCTTCCCCGCCAGCATTCTCATCACCATGTTGAAAGTCATCTCGGAAAACATCGACCTCAGCTCAACCTTGGCGAAACCTTGTACCGAACTCCGAGAGAGTTTGACGAGCATTCGCTTGATCTCGTCCCGTCGAATGCCGAGGAACGCCGTCAGGCGGGTGGTGGAGAAGATCTCGATGGCGCCGATGCGGCGGAGGTTGCGCCAGTGGTCGCCGTAGGGGGAGGAGGCCATGGTGGTGTAGTTGTAGCCGAGGTACTTGCTGAGGAGGAGGGGAGGGCGGTTGGCAAGGACGACGTCGTTCTTGGTGAAGCATTCCTCGACGGCGGAGGGCGACGACACGATGACGACGCGGCGGGAGCCAAACCAGAGGGACAAAACGGCGCCATATTTTTGGGACAGACGGTGAAGATGTCGGTGGATTGGGATTTTTAAGAGATGGAGGTGGCCGATGATGGGAAGAGAAGGTGGGCTTGGTGGGAGGTTTTTGTGTCGTTTTTCGGTTTGGATGAAGAGCTTGAAAGCTATTAGAAGGGCAATAAGGAAAAGGGCTGTGTACAAAGTGGCTCTTCCATGGTGTGTTCTGTGTTGTGTTTTCCACTTGTGTTGGAGGGGATATTGGATAAGTGAATTGGATTGCTATGGATAGTTCTGACTTTGAATTGCAGAGTAAATGAACTACTGTCTCTTCCATGGTTTATTTATTTTAAATAGATATTTTTTTAGTAGTAAATGAACTACAAAAGTTTATTTTTTTAAATAAATATTTATAATTAAATTTAATTTAATTAAAGTAGCTTTCCAAGTAAAGCCATTGGGGCCACAGCCCAACGAGGAGGGAGGGGGGTTTGGAGCTCATGAGGTCATAAATTCAATATTTAATTTTTTATCGTCAGAAAAAAATTAGTAATAAGTTAGTTTAGAGTAGAGGAATGCATACATGCCACTTACGTATAAAAATAAATAAATAAATAAATAGCTTTTCCAAGTACGTCGACAGAGGCATATTAATTTGGGAAAGGGGAAAAATCATGAGCACAGACAACTAGAAGAGATTGACTCTATTATTATTATTATTATTATTTAGATCCAACACTCTTTTTTGTTAGATTAGGTTAGGTTTAAAGTTCGAAGGCATTTTTGATAACAATTTAAAATTTGAAGGGTAATAAACATTAGTTTTAAAGTTTTTAAAGCTCGGGAAACAAAATTACAACGAACAAAAAATATTTAAATGTTTGATTATGGAACAAAAATGATAACATTTCATGGTTCAAGAAACATTTATATTAATTTTTAAAGTTTAGGAATCAAAATTACAAAAGCATCAAAGTTCAAGAGAAATTATTCGATGGACCGAGTGTACTACGTCATCATGTTTATATGGCACACCCGTCTAATAAAAATTTGACATTTTGGTGATTTTTCCATATCATCCTTTTGTTTTATTTTTCTCTTTTCTAACATCAATATGTTAGTTGTCAAATCAAAATTATCATAAATCTCTCACATAAATCTCTAATCATAATAAATTAATTTTTTTAAAAAAATATACTCTCTCCTTTTTTTTTAGGAATAATATTTTATTTTTTAATATCACTTTATATGTTTAGTTAATTTTTACTTTTAGAAAAAAATAAGAAATTAAAAACTTGATTATTATAAATTATTTAATGAATAGGTGTACCACATAAAGTCAATAAATTATTATAAAATTCCATTTTAAAGTCACTTTTCATATAATTTTTTTGTATAATATTTTTTTCTTATAAAAATTTTAATTTATTTTTAAATTTAATTTAACCATAATATTATACCTGATTTAAAAAAAAAAGGTATAGTGTTCCAACGTCTACTTTTAAGTTTTTTCTTTTAAACAAAATTATAAATGTGACTGTCAACTGAGGTGGATCATTAATAGTGGAATACTATAAGGATTGCAAACGTTAAGTTAAATACACCATTTCTACGGTTGCTTGTCCACTTTTGTTTTCGATGATTTTTTATTTTTTTTATTTTTTTTGAGGTAACCGTTAACAATTATTGATGCAACATATAGTTGAAAAATCCTTTAAAAAAAAGATATAGTTGAAAATCACATGCTTAATTTCATACGGCAGAATATAATAATCGGTTGTGCATCATTCTCAAAAAAATAATAATAATAATTAGGTTGTGCGCGTCACGTTAGTGAGTGTACAAATTATTTGGCTCTCTTATTTACCAAGAAAAGAGAACTCTATCTTTACCCGTATTTGCATCACTGGGTACGTATGCGATAACCAATAAGATTAAGTGTCCACTTGACTTTTCAATACCAGACTTTAAAGTTTTTCATCTCATTTTATTTTATTTTTTAATAAAAAAATCAATAAAAATTATAATTAATTTATAAAAAAATTAATCAATTTTAACTTAAAAAGTTTATTTCAAATTGATATTCTAAATGTAAACTAATATCATTAGAGGGTGGGAATTGCATGCGAGCAGCAAAATATGTACTTGCAAATTGCAATGACGATCATTAATTGTTAATCGTCTTTTCATGGAAGGAAACTGTGTTGGAGTTTGTTTGATTAGAAGGCAAGAAAACACGAGGGAGAGAGAAAAAAAAATATAAAGGACAAAAAACTATGCGAGAAAAAAATAATAATAATTCTTTCATGGTGTTTGATACCCGAACATCTCAAATACATTGTTGAATTACATATCAAAACTTAAATTTTAACTTGTGATTGTTATTGATTTGATGTCTTTTTTTATTTAATCATTTTAATATTTTTTATTTTTTGAATTATTTAAATACTATGGAACTGTACAAAGTAAGATAACATATCAAATATGTTATTTTCACACTTTTTTTGTGACAATTAGCATTGTATTTTCTAATAATGAGGAAAGGGCGTAGAATTACCTTTTATTAATATTGGCAATGCAAGTGAAATCAAAGAAGAAGAAGCGTTATTATTTATAGAATTACTGTTTTACCTATGTTTTTTCCTTGTTTTTTTAAGAATTTCGTTAATCTAAGAGCATACTTTAGTATTCCTCCAACCAATTACATCATAGGTTTTCCATTTTCATTCTTAATTTTCTTCACCTTCTTCTTTTTTTTTTTTTTTCTTTTTTTTTCTCTACACTTTTCATCTCTACAAACCATACCATAAAAGGGAAGTTAAAAAAAAAAATCATCATAATGAGCTATATTTTACATGAATGCGCATGTGCTTTGATTTTAATTGGAATATGGCCTACTAGGTGTGAGTTTTGACAAAATGATCACACTGCTGATACCAGTTGACGTTCTATGTGGTTTTCCTAATGATGAAAACATATGTCATGCACATTGGTATTCATCTTGATGAATTGAACATATTTGATAAAATTTATTTGAATAAGAGAGAATTAAAAGAATAAGTAATTTAACAAGACATATTTAAGAAGTAGAAAAATTAGTAAGACCTTAGAGAAAACCAACAAAAGGACTAACATGAAATTAAGAACCAAAAAAGGACTAAAATAAAAATTTATGATGGAAAAAAGGACCAAAATGAAAAAACAAAAAAAGATAAAAATAAATAAAAGAGGGAGGCATGAAAAAAAGACAAAAAAAAAATAAAAAAGGTCTAAAATGAAAAAATAAACCAATATGAAAGAAAAAAAAATGGACTAAAATGAAAAAAAAATAATAGTAATTTTTGGCCGAAATAAAAAAGACAAAGGCTAAGAGAACAAATTTCCTAAACGAACCGTTTTGGACGATAATCAAGTGCAAAAGAGATTTCTCCTTTTTATGGTTCAGTTTTGGGGGGAAAAAAAAGCGCATCATGGGAGAAGTTTTTCTCTGTATATATAGGCATAGATTTCAAGCGATTTAGATTGATGATTTAGACTATTTTTGGCATTATGTTTTGTTTTTTGAGTAAAGAGTCTATCCAGATCTGATCTTCTTTCCCCATCCTCCATGCCAGTCAAAACCATTAATTAAGATGAGATTTTTAACCGTGATCTCTAATAGGTTATTGTATTTGTAAGTTGTCAGTTTTCGGTAAAACGATCACTTCCCCTAAAACTCTATTGTTTTAAATATATACTAATATATATATATATATATATTTGTATTTATTATGTTTTCTAAAAGGTTGTTCATTCTATGAATTTTATTTTATTTTATTTTACAAAGTATATCCTTTATACCATCAGATTACATCTACTAATTATTTTTATATATTTTTTCCATCATCAATTAATTAAACTTAAAATCTCTGATATACCCTTAAAAAAGAAAAATTAAAAAATTGGATTATTACATTTTTATACCTTGTATTTTGCTTTTATTTATTAAGCATATCTTATACTTTAAAGTCAAGTATTTTTATATTGCTATATCATATTTAGTAGTACATAAATTCATATATTTTCTAGGTCAAAACTTCATTTTGATCTAAAAATATCAGAAATTTCCTTCAAAAAGAAAATTTAAAAATGAAAAAAAACATATTTTCTCAAAAAAATATTCAGACTACTAACCCCACCCCCCATTCCCATTGCAATCTAGCCCAGCCCATCCCACCGCGCCTCAGCCTGCTCCTGCTGCCTGAGCATGCACTTTTCTTCATGGCCTAGATAGAGTTGCAAAGATACTTGGTGACATCTTGGTTGAAAGGTTGAATGCTTTCTTATCCGGGAAAGGCGGTAATAAAGTCCATTGTATATACCCTATTGATAAATCTCATTTTAAGACCATTCAAATTTAATCAAACGGACTAAAATTAAAGAGTGCGTAATAACTAAAATAAATATTGAACCACATGATTGTAATAAAAATAAATAAATAATTGAAGTCTTCTTCTTCGTCCGTTGAGGAGGGTTGACTGGTGGAAGGTCGCCGGGGGGGGGGGGGGGGGGGGGCTTGGGGCGATTTCAACGTCACCCTGGGTGGGGGTGGAACGGTTTCGGAAGAGGGCTTCGACGGGCGTTTGAGAAGGGGGGGGGGTGGGGGGGAGGTTTCAGAACTGGACTTCGATGGGCTGGGGGGGAGGGTTTCAAATATGGGCCTCAATGGACCGCCCAAGGAGAGGGAGGGCTTCAACGAGGGGGGGGGGGGGGGGGCGGCGGTTTCAGATCTGGCCTTCGACGGGCTCGGGGGGAGGGTTGGGGGAGCCATTCGCTGTTGACAGATGTGCGGCAGGGGGAGGGGGGATGAGCAGTCGGTTTTGCCACCGAACATCAGAGATTCACCGGCATGGGGGCGATTTTTGAGGTAGGGGTCGCCGGTTGTCGCGAGGGGTGGTTTCAAGTCTAAAGGTTGGGTTATTTATTTATTTATTTTTTCCCTGTTTTCTTTGCTTTGAATTTTTTTTTAATTAAAATTTTTAGATTATAATCCTATGAACTAAGGTGCATTATAAGTACCATGCACATACAACATCTTAACCGTTGAAATTATATCAAACGGTGTATAAAAAAACTTTATCGATAGGTTATATTAAAAGAGTTCTACCATAGTTTTTTCCTTCTTATCCCAAAAAAAAGACTTAGTTGAAAGGGGCAAGATGGGGACAATGCTACGTTTGCATATCTCCGTCAATGTGCATGAATTTATTATTTCGAGAGTGCTTTAATTTGCAATGCACAACCCCCACGAAACCAAAATCAAACAATGATACTACTATTCATGTATGTAAATAAGATAAAGGAAATTTAAAATTTCTTCATGAGCTAGGATCCTGCTTATATATTTTTTAAATACAATGAAAATGAAAATATTACATGAGTTTATAAAACATACTTTTGAGTTTCTTAAAGAAAGAAACTCCAGTGTGAGACGATCGAAACTAAAGAAAGAAGATTGATGGTTTAGGTTTGAAGAAACTGAAACTACATGACTCGTGATGTGTGAGATGTCACTGGCAAAAGAGATTGACACTGGCAAAAAATATAAGTCAAAGTGCTTGATTTTCTAAAATAAAATTACACAGGGACTAAATTGTAAAATTTGAGAAATATAGAGGATGACTGTAAATAAAATAATTTTAATAATAATAATGATGATGGTAATTATTATTAGTTTAAGGACATGTCTATTTACACCATTCAGTTTATATTTCACACCCCATTTCTTAACCCATCCACCAATTAAAATTTGAATTTTAACAATTATTTGTTACACCCCTACAATTATTCCAAAAAAAAAAAAAAAAAAAAAAAAACCCTTTATTCATATTAATCCTTCATTCACTCTTCTTCGTTCTAGTTAGAAGTCTTGTTTTTTTTTTTTTTTTGATGATAAGCCTCGCGTTCCTCCTCATCCTCCTCGTTTTTTGTTTGTGAGAAATCCGATGTTGATTCTTCATCCTTATCCTCCTCATGTTTCCTCCACCTCCACCTCCACCTCTTCTTCTTCTTTTATGAAAACCCAATGTTCATTCTTCTTCCTCATCTTCGAACTTAAAAACCCCAGGTATTAATTATGGTGTCCAACAAAGGTTTTTTTAAAGTTTCGTTTTCTCTGCCACTAAAAATGTATACATAAGTTGACTTCCCCCATCTTCTTGACTACAAATGTTTTCTTTGTTTATTGACTGACTAAATCACAACATATATATTTTTGTCTAATTTTCCGAAATCATGTTTTTCTATGATCAAAATTTTCTTAGTTTTTTCTAATAAATATGTCTTGTTTTTAAAAAGGCGTATTTATAATTATTAGAGTGAGGTGTGTGTGAAAAGTATCCATTAAAATACTTTTGTATTTAAACGTAATTTGATTTAAGGATGATTTAGTAATAATAGAATTTATTTGGAAAAAGCAGATGGGGGTCCCCTAAGTTTAAAAATAAAAGAATTTCTACGGATAAAACGACGTTGATTTTCCCTCAAGCCGGTTACAATAACGATGGTCCGAGAGGCGAGGCGAGGCCCGGACATGCCAAATGGCACAATCTCTGTTGACTGTTCTTTAGACACAGTGGTGCTCCCTGTATCCCGAGAAAAAACGCCCCTTGTCTACCAAATCCAGACACTAGAGAGTGCCCCAAAAATAAAATATAATAAAATAATAAGACAAGTCAAAAGGGATTCACTCAATTTCGGATTATCCCGGACCGTACAGGACCTCCGACTCTTCGAGAACGGAAAGCGCACAGACACCGCCCTCTGTGAGCGCGTGTGGGTCACTCTCCCCTGCTGCAGAGCTTGGCCTCATGGTCATTTCAGCTTCGTCGAGCCCCAGTTCCTGAAGCCGCCGACTTTGGGGACGACGATGACTTCCGTAACCTCCGTCGAGCTGAACTACCTCGTCTTTCGTTATCTTCAGGAATCAGGTCCGTTCGTTTCCTAAATCCTCAATTCGCCTCATTGAGTGAGAAAAAATGGTCGCTTTTTTCGTTTTGAGCTTCGTAATTAGGATTTAGGGTTTCCTAGGATCTGGAAATCGTAGATTGTGAAGAAAGTTTCAAAATTTGGATTTTTTTTATAAATTTTTTTGACCTGGGGTTTGTGTGCTCATTGTTGAAGTTGATATGATTTCTGAATAGCTACGAGTTGATATTATTGTAGGTCAAATTTTGATTTATACAAGGAATAAAGCTAGTTTATTTGGAGAAAATTCCCATTGTATTTGGAGAATTTCTGCCCTAGGGTTTGGATGCTCATTGTTGAAGTTGATATGATTTCTGTATGACTGTATGGCTACGAATTGATATTATAGTGGGTCAAATTTTGATTTTGTGCAAGGAAAAGTCGCTAATTTGTTTGGAGAAAATCTCCAATGTATTTGGTGAGTTTCTGCCAGGAAGTGTTTCCTCATTGTTGATTTTTGAATTTTTGTAGGTTTTACACATTCAGCTTTTGCTCTAGGAAATGAGGCTGGTATCAACAAAAGCCCCATTGATGGAAATTTGGTTCCACCCGGGGCTCTTGTTACATTTGTACAAAAAGGCCTTCAATACTTGGAGATGGAAGCAAACTTGAGTAATGTTAGTATGCTTATTTTTACTACATATCTACACACACACGCACGCATATATATATATATATCTGTATATATTGGTTTACAGTACATGTGTGTGAAATCGCATTTGTGCTGCTCCTTTCTATTCTGCGCGACTCTGAATTGATAGTGATCGATCTTTGTTTCAAGCTTTCCAGAGTGACACAGATTTGGATGAAGATTTCTCGTTCATACAACCCATAGATCTCATTACAAAGGATGTATATCAGCTGCGGCAAATGATAAAAGAAAAAAGGAGAATTTTGCAGAAGGACAAAGATAAAGACAAAGAGATTGACAAGGAACATGAAGGAGAACGAGGACGAATTAGAGAGAAGGAAAGACATGACAGGGAGAGAGAATGGGAAAAGGACAGAGAAAGAACCAATAAGGATAAGCAACAAGAAAAGCCGCATGAGGAACATAATGAAAGAGGTATGGTTACTGACCAAGAAGATAGGATCAATGCCAAGCATGAAGGCAACGGAGTATCTGGAGTTAAACAAGAAGGTAGTCTGCAGCTTTATCTCTGTCATATTAACTGTAATAATTCGAATGTTAAGGAGAAAATAATTCATTTTCTGCTGCATTTCTCCTGGAATAAATATGTTTGCTGAAAGTATACTTGCGAAGAATGAACAATAAATTGTATACATTTTTCTGAATTCACATGTCACTGATTCCTGTAACTTGGTGAATATACTTGATAGGACCAGAACCAATGGATATCTCTACTAATCTAACATCTCAAGCTTGTCAAATCCCTGGTTCTGATGTTCTTGTCCTAGAAGGACATACTTCTGAGGTTTGGCCTCTTACATTTTCTTATTATGTTTTCCCTCTTTTTATTGTTTTTATTTTCAGCTTAATTTCTCCATCTGTTTTAATTTCTTCGTAGGTGTGTGCTTGTGCATGGAGTCCAACAGGTTCTCTTCTCGCATCAGGGTGAGTACCTATTTGTTACAGTTCAATGTGCATATTTGCAACTCCTATTCTTTTCTCAGAGACTTTATCTCCTGGACTGGATTTTTTGGGTTCCACTCTGCCTATTCATTGTTAGCTCTGATTTAGTTTTCCTGATTTGTAAGAATAGTTGGTAAAACATTGATAACATAAGCTTGATATACTAATCTGTATTTCACTCGAATTTCTTTTTAGAGGGGAAATCCTTGGTAGTATTATTTAATGTGAACCACCTGACAGGCAGACAAATGCATTTCTCTTCTCTAACGTAGTTGTGAATAATTTAGTGTTGGGGGATTAATGGTGAGTTTGTTATTTCTCCTAGAACAAGTGGCTTTCAACATGGTATCTTTATCTTATTAGGCACTTAGGATAAGCAAGATTATCATGCCACCAGTTAGTGCGATTGTTTGGAAGTTTAATCTATTCACCCACATTATATTAGTACTGATTGACTTGATTTCTAGGTCTGGAGATTCAACAGCTCGTATTTGGAACATATCTGATGGAAGCAGTGGATCTGGCTTGCGAAACGGTTTTGTAAATGTTTTGGTGCTGAAGCATCTCAAGGGTAAAACAAATGAGAAGAGTAAAGATGTCACAACACTTGATTGGAACGTAAGTTGTGTTATTAGTTTTTCAATTTAATGTATTTTACTTCGTTATAACTCATTCATTTAGTTGTAGTCGTTGACATGCCATATGAAGGCTCATAGTGTGGGAGAGTTTATTTATTTATTTGTTTATTTTTATTTTTTATCTTGGGCTGTTGTCTGAAGAAATAGCAAAAGAATCATGAGGTGCCTATTGTCGAAGTTGAAATTTAGTCTGGGATGGTTTAATTTGTTGTTTAAACAGACAGAAAATAGATCATTGGTTCTGCTCATTCCCTTGATGCAGTGTTTTAGCAGTTAGTGGAGCCAAACTGACTAGGGTAGTGCAAGTATTTCTTTTCAAGGCAAAGCTTTTCCTGTCCTTTGGACAGTTTTTTGCCTTAGTAGTGAATACCAAAATCCATTTTGAAGAAGAAGAAGAAAACCAAAAAGTACCCAGTTCTCTTATAGCCTGCAAAAGAAACCCTTTCACATAAGTCTATTTTAAGGAGGAAAAATGTACAGAAGTCGTAAATAATTCTATTAACTCATATAAGTCTTTTTGTTCTTGCTTACTCTGTTTTTCTCATGTCATCCCCATTTTATGCGTGCCTGTGTTGTTGGAGAACCTATAATTCTTTTCATAATCTTTTGCAGGGGGAAGGAACGCTTCTTGCAACAGGTTCATATGATGGGCAAGCTAGAATCTGGAGTACGGAGGGTAAGCTTTTTATTCTTACTTGTTCTTATTCATCAGTTTTTCTTTGTTGGATCCAGATGTTGGTGTAGCGTTCATTTGAAGTGTTTATTCCCTGCAAATAAAATCTAGTTCTTGTTATTTTCTCTTCCTGTAGAATTCTTTTCAGTCAGTATGGTAATTATGCTGTCTAATTTATGTTTTTTCATTTGGGTGATTTCTTGGTTGAATATAATTGTAATTTTTGCCCTTCGCATTCTTTGATAGCATCATACCTTATATTTGGGTGGTGTCATTCCTAGGTGAACTAAAGAGTGCTTTGAGCAAACATAAAGGACCCATATTTTCTCTCAAGTGGAACAAAAAGGGGGATTATCTTCTCACCGGTAGCTGTGATAAAACTGCAATTGTTTGGGATGTGAAATCAGAGGAATGCAGACAACAATTTGAATTCCATACAGGTGTTGCATTGTTATGGTTCTTTCAAAGTTATAATTTTCTGTCAGCCAAGAAGTTCTCACTGTTGGCATTTGAATTTTATTGTTCAGGTCCAACGCTTGATGTAGACTGGCGTAACAATGTCTCATTTGCAACGAGCTCCACAGACAGCATGATATATGTATTCAAGATTGGAGAAACTCACCCTATCAAAACTTTTTGTGGTCATCAGGTTTGTTTTCTTTGGATACGGGGTCTACTACCTGCCCTGATGTTATATAATTATCATTCCTATACTTCTGCATCCTTCAAAAAGGCAGGTATACGTGTGAGCTTTGGGTGGGTTGCCCGTTCATAAACTAACCAATTGGCCAGGCACGCATTATTAGTAATTACTTGAAATTAAAGCCTTTGTATTAAAAAAACATTGTTATGGACTTGGAATTGAATAGGTCAGTGTATATTAGCCACCCCCAATACTAAATGTCATTTAAAGGTTTTACTTGGTAATATCCAGGAGTTTAATGCTTCTAAAATTTGCTATGTAAAGTTTTATTCTGATTGAAAGAGATATAAACTAGAATTTATATTCCATATTTTCCTGTTTCATCATTACTTCCTGAAAATGTTTGAGCATTGCAATTTATTGCAAAAATATTTCACACTGGAGATCTTTGTTGCTACTTGCTAAATATAAAAATTGTGCTAGTGCAGGGTGAAGTGAACTGTGTCAAATGGGATCCGACTGGTTCTTTATTGGCCTCATGTTCAGATGATATTACTGCAAAGGTAATTTCGGCTTCGTCACCTTTGAAGCAACTTATTTACTTCTTTTTTTTCTTTTTCCCTTGAAGCAACTTTCTGCCTGATGACCTATTCAGTTCATACTATAAGCTTGAGACAAGTACTGTATTATGTGGTCAATCTTCAGATCATCTGATTAGGTGTTCTACTATCTCAATAGTAGTGATAGGACACCAACTCTATCCCAACTAATGAGTACCAACACACAATGGTGGTGAGTTGTCATCTTTTATTGGTAGATGCAATCTTTTAATTTTTATTGATGTGGCCGTTATATAAAGACTTGCCAGTAAATGGATGGCAACTCACATGCAATGTAGGTTGGTACTTAATAGCTGGGATTAGAGTTGGTGTCCCTGGTAATATTCTTTACTTCTTGATAGTCGGAAGAAAATGTTTTGTTTCTTCGGATTTTTAATGAAAACTGTGATGCAGATATGGAGTATGAAGCAGGACAAACATGTTCATGATTTCCGAGAGCATTCTAAGGTACTGCTGAGATCTCTTTTACCTTAATGATTTTTGTGTTTCCCTTTATATCCGGCCTGTGCTCTTCTATTTTTTAGGTCTTTGTTTGCCATCATTATTAGTTTTTTAAACCAAAAATATGCGCAAACTGTTTTGCAGGAGATATATACTATCAGATGGAGTCCAACTGGGCCTGGCACAAACAATCCTAACCAGCCGTTGGTGTTGGCAAGGTAAGTTATACATGCTTCCCGAGTGAAATGGAATGCCATTGGTCTGTTACGTGTGCATAAATACTATAGTAATTACACATGTACGTGAATCAAAACGAGTCTGCAAGGTTTTTATACTCTGTGTCACTTTGTTCTTTCAAGATCTTCATTGCCATGTTTCTTGAAGCCTAGGTTTTTGTTTCTTTACGCAGTGCATCATTTGATTCGACGGTGAAGCTCTGGGATGTGGATTCTGGGAATCTTCTCTACTCTTTGAATGGACATAGGTACGGACTAAAACAGCTCTTTACTTTCACAAGAACATATGGAAGTGATTAGGCCCCAAAAGTCAAACTTACCTAGACAAATGAAAAACAAAGTTGTCATTGGTTATTATAGATATATTTGATAAAAATAAATTTCCTTTAAGATCATAAGGGTGATGCTAATATTGTAGGTTGATTCTTTCTTTTAATTTTAATTTTAATTTTTATTTTGAAGTACAACTAAATTTCTTCCCTTTTCACCCAAATCTCCAGGGACCCTGTATATTCGGTTGCCTTTAGCCCGAATGGTGAATACTTGGCCAGTGGATCTCTGGATAGATCCATGAATATATGGTCGTTGAAAGAAGGCAAGATCGTGAAAACATACACTGGTAATGGAGGCATATTTGAAGTCTGTTGGAACAAGGAAGGCGACAGAATTGCCGCCTGCTTCGCCAACAACACAGTTTGTGTTTTGGATTTTCGGATGTAATACTGAAAGGGTCCCTTCCATTTCATGTTAGGAATTAGTTTGTCTCCCAAATTCTGCAGGAGATTATTATTATTTTTTAACCCTTTTTCCCATTGGTAGAATGGGAAAAATTTTATTTAAGGTTGGTAGCTTGCTTTTAGCCATAGATCCTGCAGTTGGTCATTGACTTTTGACTGTTTTTGTTGAAGTTGCACTTCTCACTTAATTACCAAAAAGCTAATTTCTTGAGCAGTATATTGTGTAACAGTGATGTACAGAATTGTTTTGGAGTGGATCCATATTCATAAATTAGAAGTTCTCTCTTCTCAGGGATTGCATTATTATTATTATTATTATTAAGCTATTGGTGACTACTGATTCCTATGTTGGCTGCCAATAGATTCCAAATAACGAGCCACTGTAGTATTCATGCGATGGGGCATTGCGATTATAACGTCAGTCTCCAGATAGTCGTGAGATCCCGGGGGGGGGGGGCAGCGCAGGTCCGGTCGTGGTGGCGTGAGGGTGTGAGGTCCAGTGCGGTGGGGGAGGCAAGTGAGATCCGGTGTGGCCTGTGCAAGGCCGACAACTTAGGGTTTTATAGTGGTTCACTTTCAATATGAGAGTTAAGTAGGCTTTCAGTTTGTAGTAATTTATTATGATATATAGAAAGTTTACAAGAGACGCATGCTTTTTTTTACGTGGATTTTGTTTTTTTTTTTTTTTTGTGTAAAAGAATAAAAAGAGAGATTATAAAATTCTCGTCAATAGAAAAGAATAATATTAGCATAACTGAAATTAAAAGTAGGAAATCTCCAAAGTATCGATAAAACAATTTTGGTTTATAACATTTATGGCAACCTTATCGCGAAAGTCGATTTGCATGTAGGGCAACAACTGGGCTCCACCCACTCAACAAGTGGTTTGCCTGGCTGTGCTTGGGTGATGAGGGGACTTATCATGTGAAATTTTTTTTAATATAGAACTTTTTTTTTTTTTCTTCATTTAGTAAACCCTAATTATGTTATTAAAAAAAAAAAAAAAAGAAAGAAAGAAACGTTCTTTTTAATGTTTTGACACCCATTAATTTTTGTCATCAAACTAGCTGAAGGACAAATTATGCTGCAATCCTAAAATTCAGATCAACATATGCTATGCTTTAAAATTGCAGCTAAAATTCAGAGGAACACATGCTATGGTTTCAAATTAGGGAGGCACATAATTATAAGGTCCAAAATTCGGAGGAAAAATTGTCAATTTAAATGCATTATTGAAGAATGGCCAATAATAGCATGAAGTTAATTAACAATTTGCAACATGAATTAGTGATTAAAGTTCACCAGTAATCCCCACATGAGCATTCACCATTCTCAAAATGGTGAAACCGGTTTCTATCCCTCATTATAATCTTCCGTCCCGTGATCTTCGATATCAGCTTGGTCACGGCGTGACAGTCCAAACAAACCCGAAGGTTTTTCACAATCTTAATTGTTGCTCCTGGTTTAGTACTGATTAGCCCGAAAGCGATGGCAAGCTTCTCACTGTGAACTTCCAGGGACTGCTCCTTTTGCTTCTCTCCCAAATCATGCAACACAATATCTGTTTGTGGGGTGTAATCATGAGCCTTGAGCCAACCATTTATCTCCTCCAACATGTTATATATTTGTTTGCTCTTCAGGTGTCTCTTATCCCCAGCAACAAATTCATGTATTTTATTATTCACTTCAATTGAGCTACAACCAGGCTCCTTTTGAATCCCGCTTTCCTTCATTATGGTTCTCACCTTGGCCACCCCATCCCAGTTGCCTGTTGCTGCGTATATGTTAGAAAGAAGAATATACGTTCCCGAATTCGCAAGATCATTGCTAACGAGAAACTCAGCAATTTCCTCCCCAAGAGCAGTGTTGCCGTGGAGTCTACAGGCGCCGAGTAAAGTTCCCCATAAGACGGGATCAGGATCGATGTCCATGTTCTTGATGAGGTCATAAGCTTCTTCTAGATGCCCTGCACGGCTGAGAAGATTTACCATGCAGCCATAATGCTCGATCTTTGGTTTAATCCTGTAGTTGTTTTTCATCGAACTGAAAAATTCTCGGCCCTGGCTGACCAAACCAGCATGAGCACAGGCACTCAAAATGCCGATGAAGGTTATATCAGTCGGCTGGTATCCAATCCTGCCCATTTCATTGAATAACAACAAAGCTTCTTGGCTAAATCCATGCATTGCATAACCCACAATCATTGTATTCCAAGCAACCACATCCTTGTCTCCGATCCTATCGAAAACTAGATGGGCATCCTCCAAACTTCCGCATTTGCTGTACATATCAATCAAGGCAGTACCCACATGAACATTTATTTGGATCCTATTATTTGCAATGTACGTATGAAGCCATCTACCGGACTCCAGCGCTCCAATCTGACCACATGCAGAGAGAGCGGATAGCACTGTCACTTCATTAGGCTTAACTTTTGCTGCCAACATTGTTCTAAAGAGCAACAAAGCCTCGTTCGGCATCCCGTGCTGAGTATACCCATCAATCATCACATTCCAACACACCACATCTCTGTCCCTCATTCCATCAAACAACGCACGGGCCTCGTCCACCTCCCCATGCTTCGCATAACAAGTGATCATTGCCGTCAAAGAAACCAAACTCTTCTCAGGCATTGTGTCGAACAGATGTTGTGCAGACCAAACATCCCCGGCTCTCGCATAGACATCGACAAGGCCCGTCCTGACATACAAATCGGAGTCGAACCCGAACTTGATCGCATGGCAGTGAAGAGCTCTGCCGGGCTCAAGCGAGCAAACTTTCAAAACCGCGGAAAAAGTAAAGCAATTCGGCTCAACACCTTGGTTCAACATTTGGGAGTAGTACAAGAGTGCCAGGTCGTGAAGGCCAGACTGGGCGTGGGAGTGGATAAGGGAGGTCCAGAAGAAAACATTGGGGTTTCGGGTTTGGCGAAAGAGAGTAACGGAGTAGTCGAGGCGGCCGAGAGCGGCGTAGGAGCGTTGGAGCTTGAAGTTCAAGATGGGGTGGTCATGGAATCCATGGCGGAGGAGAGCGGCGTGGGTTTGGAGAAGGCGGGTGAGGGACTTGGAATTGTCGATAAGAAAAGCGAATCTGTCGACTGAGGGAAGAAACTGAGTGGCGGCGGAAGGTGGCGGCGGCGGCGACGGCGAGAGAGGGGTGAAAGGGGTGGAGGAGATCATCGTTGTCGTTTTACCAGTTTTTCAAAAATTTGGCGCCAGGGAATTGAAGTCGTTTGCCATTTGGGTAATGGGATAAGGAATTTCCGGATATTGAACTCCAACGTTATAAGTGGATAACGTTGTCATGTTTTGGTTCAACATAAACTACATGCGTGCTCGGATAATGGTAAACCTAATTGACCGCAGTCAAAATTTAGCATCCGTTTGCTTTGCCGGAAAGTTGGTTAACTATCAAAAACTAGTTATAATTTTTATTGACTATTGGAGCGGTTGTCCTAACACCAATCCGTACCCCCGTCGCCTCCACCATTCGCCTATGTCTTTCGCCTTGTCATACATCGGAAATGTCATCTCTGGCATGGTGGTAGGTGGTGGTCAGTATTTGTCAAGTGTTACAGTGTAGTGCAATATGTTTGTGATCATGGTTTCTCATCCTATTTATAGTGGGACGTATGTTCGGACTCGAAACCCTAGGGTCGCTGTGGGGATCCGTTTAAGTTTGTAATTCGGATGTGTCAGTTTGTCCTTTTAGCACTAAGTGGTCGTCGCCCGACATTTTGCATAGCGCACATTGGCGCGGGTAGGTTGTCGTGGTCATACTCGAGAGTAACAATACGCTCGTGGGATTGTAGCAATGTCCTCGTTATCGTACTTGTTCGTACCTTTACCTCAAGGTGCAAGCGGCAAATATGTATGGAGTTAAGTAAGTCATGGGGGTGTCTGTCCCAAGTGTGAGGAGACACCTTTAATTTGTCTGAGTACACAGCTAACTTGACCAAGGACGGATGCATGCTAGACTGAGTCTTGAAGATTAAACGTTCAAATACATGGTCGTGATGCATCATTTGGAGGTCAACCGGAATCACTTAGAGGTTGAGTTATGCCGTCTTGGCAGTTCGTCAATGTTTGTTCTATATTGAAGTGTGATGGGCACGTCGCGTGTTGTTGTTACTTGAAGGAAAATGGCCAAACATTAACTTTTCAGAAAAAAAAAAAAAAAAAAAAAGACAAAAATTGATATGGAATTTTTGAGTAGGAGATGGAAAACCAAATGCACCTTACTATTTCAATTTTCCTGTGGTATTTGTTATCCCCTATTAGTATTATGTTATATCATTTGAATTTCAAAATTTAACCACATCAAAAATACTAAATACTAAAAATTCTTAAATAAATTGATGAGTTGTTAAAACAGACAACTATTGAAATAGAAAAATGAGACAATATATCTAGACTCAATTGATTAACAATATATAGAGAAAACATTTAAAAAAATTATTCTCATTTATATGTCTTAAATTTATTGTCATTCTCATTTTGTTTCTAAATTTTAAAAACTTTCACTTTGTTATTTGAACTTTAAATTAGTCTTACGTAATCTCTTTTACTAGAATTTTAGTAAAAAATAGATGAAAAACTGGAGAATTAATTTTATTAATATATTATGTTAGGATTTCTATTTTAAAAAAAGGAAAAAAATCACATAATCATATTTAATTCCTTTTTTCTATATATTTTTACTTGAAATTCTAACGGCATAAATTATGTGAGTCTAATTCAAAATTCATTGGGTGAAACGAGAATTTTAAATTTAAGAGGTAAAGTCATAATAATCTTAAAACTCATGACAAATATGCGAAATAAGGGGGAAAAAACGACAACAGCAACAGCAGTGTTTGTTCATCTAGATTTTTTTTTTTTTTGGCTAAAATTCTACAAGAGGATTTGACATGTCGATCATTTCATTGATGAAAGGACCTAAAATAAAACGACACTCAGTTTTCTACACGACATGTCATTGTCAGTTTCGTATTTTTAGTCGTTTTCATTCCCCTCTCAGATGTGGTTTCATAAGCGAAATAAAATAAAATAAAAAAAACACACACACACACACGATAATTAGAATAGGACTGCTTGTTATTACTAAATACTAATGTATATATTGTCGTTTCTTATCCTAGTCATGACATGTTGTTTTCACTAAACGACACCAACGTTTTGATTGAAACCTACATTTCGGTCCCTTTTTTATTTTATTAATTTTATTAGTCATCTTTTAAAATCTTATACTTATATATATATATATATATTTTTTTTTTCCTAATTTACTCCTATTGAAATTACTTTTCTCGAACATCCATCTACTTAAATATTTTTAATTTTAGTCGTCTAAAATAGTATTTATATGCAAGTATAGCCTTTATGAATACTCTTTTCTCCTAATTATCATAGTAAAATAAATATGACCCTGCTTAAATATTTTTGTTTCTTGAAACTTTCTCAAATATTAATTTTCCTTTGCATATACATTTATACTCTAAATAATTTTTTTGGGCGAATAAACTCTAAATAATTTAGTCTAAAATTTATTATTATTACAATTATTATTTCCTAAAACGGGTTCCGCTCCTATGGGTATCTTTTGTTCCATACATATTTAAATCACAAAGCATTTTATGTTACCCTTGTAGTAATACACAATTATGAAGGTCACACTACATTTGATAAAAAATTATTTATTAAGATATATAGGACATTTTTTCATATACTGTCATAAAACTTTTAATCCTATACCGTATAATTATGCTTCAATCAGATATGGTTATGATACAGTGGGTTAATAATAGCAACAGAAATATTCATGGGGCGATATGCAGCACGATACATGAAACAGTACTGCAGAATATGGGTCGACTCTAAAAACTGTGATATGAAAATCAAAGAAGTTGCTTTTTATTTAATTGCACATGCAAGTGTTAGAAACCAAGCCAGCACTCTGTCCCAACGCCAGTTAAGCCTCTATAATGCCATGTCCCATGTTTCTTGTATTACACCGGAATATGGGTCTTAATCTAGATAGACGTGTGTGTGTTTGTGTTATATTTTTTAAATAAAATAAAAAAAAATTATAAATCTTTGAGTCGGGATTTAGGAGGCAGCTCAATTCCTCTATGTTTAGGTACCGCTTCTAGGGGTACGACCATTTTGAATCATTAATATATATATATATATATATATATTATCATGAAACGTGAGGATTCAAACTCAAAATCTTTTGATAAAGTCAGATATAAAATTGTCATTAGATTATACCCGCAATCATATTTTGAATCATTAATTTGAATCAAATATTGAAATTATTTTTCGGAGGTTTTTACGTAAAAACAATCTCTTTTTAATTAATATCGATAAGAACTATAGTTTAATTATTCAATTAAATTTTCTATTGTTTGATTTATAATTGGAAAGAATTTTTTGTCCCTCACTGTAAGTTTTTAACATGAACACTTATATATCATATCGTCAAAAAATTAATTGTTTGGGAGAAATTATTTGGATGAACAAATTTATGATAAAAACATTTGGATGGAAACATTTATAACTATAGAAAAACATCGAAATGGCCAAAATATTGGTCCCCTAACATTTAGAATTTTGCCTAAAAGTTGCAAATGGAAACATTTTACGACATCTCATATCATTTCAAATATTGCTTCCTAAACGCCAATTTAAAATATTAAGAAATGAAACATTTAAAATATTGGGAAATGATTCTCCCAAACAGAGAGTCTCATCTAAAAAACTATAACTTCTAGGACATAAATTTTAACGTGAATATTTATAGATCACATCCTTGAAAATTAATCCAACTAAATATTGCAATTTCTACAATAGTAAAAATATATATATATATATATATTTAATACTTTAGAAATTCCACTTTTTTTATAAAAAGAAAATGGGTATGTTTATTATAACATGGTCCTAAATGAAACACGTCTAACCAATCAGAAACTCTAGTTTAAATATTAATTAATTATGAAAAGGATTAGGTTCGCTTCCTTTTTTTGATGTTTTTGGGGTCAGCAGATTCTCAATCTCAACTCCCTTGTTACCAAATTTTGTGTTCGAATTTGACATGTTTGTGTTAGATTTTCCCACTTTGATAAACAAGTCAACATCCCAGATGTGCAAACTTTAATATTCCAAGTTCCAACTTGGGAAACATTAATGAAAAATAAAACCATTTTTTGCCATATTGTTTTGCTGTCGTTCTAATGAGTTTTCTTAGAGAGTTTGTGAAAAAGACATGTCTAGTTCTCCATTAAAACGACCATAAATTTACTTATCCTTTTTTTTTTTCCTCACTAATTACATTTGATCAACCGCTGTTTTCTCTTTGAATTATTTTACGGATTAGACGGCTTAATCCTTTATTAACTATATCAATAAAATTGAAGAAAAAACAAACAATCTCACACGAGATTAGAGTAATATTAACTCTCAATGTAAGAGTAATATCCACATTCAATATCTGCAGATTTTTACTATGATTGAGATGAGAAAAAGAAGATTACGAAAAAAAAAAAAATCACATAGTTGATACGCTTTTCAGACTCTTAGTATTTCTTTCTAACCTAATACTCAAAATCGCCCCCTAACTACATGTGTGAAATCCCTAAAATTGACCCAGTAAAGACATTAATTAGACTCTATAATACAATCGATAATTGCATTTCATTCACTTATTCGTCATGGGAAAAAGTCGCTTAGAATTTCCACTTCAAAGAAGGGACTAACCCAGGTTGGGAATCAGTTCCATAAGAACAAAATGACGTTAAGAGTAAAGATGAGTCATTTTCTTGATGGACGTCTCAAGAACAATTTGTAGTCTTCCATCTTCCGACATTATTAGATCTTTTTTATGGGAATATATCAGAATAAACCAGCCAACAATTTTTCTCCATAGGTTCTCGTGTTTAGTTCTCATACATGAACTAGCTCGTGTGTACTTAAGTGAACTATACTTTGTGTTTAAAAAAAAAAGGTCAAGTAGTCTTTTCAAGATATATATATATATATCTCTCTCTATAATTTCTCAAATCTGACCTACAGGATAGATCCGACAATTATAATATTCTATTTAAAAAATTTATAACAACTAGTTGATTTACATATAATTTTTTATTTAGAATTTTGTAATATTATATTATTTAGAATTATTATTGTAAAGAACAAGTATCGTTGAAAAATATTACATTGAAATTAATTGATTGTTTTAATACTATATAAAAAAAATTACAAGTACCTTTTTATAAAATTTATAGGATATGAGACAATAAGTATATATAAACTATGTGTTACTATATGTGATATATAAAGCTCTAGGATTTGACAGGTCATGGTCACTGTGTTAATTATTTTAGCATATTTCTCTCTCCTCCCTTGAGCGAATCAGCACTTCTTTAGCATCCATAATTGCATGCTTTGCTTGGATCTTTATCAACAACATGCTTTATTTGATGCCGGAATACGACGGTGACTTGATTTGTCATATAATTTTGCAAATGGGTCTCCGAGTACTGTTTATATGCTTTGTCTAGAGACATATAGAATTTCTTTTTATTATTATTATTAAAAATGCAAATAGTTTCCAAAAGCTAAAGAAGAATTTCTAAAACTCTAATACATTAAATAAAAGTTTAATAGCTATATATATATATATATATTATGTGCTAAAAAGACATTGAGTTAACGTTACCTTTGTTTGTTTATCACGTCTCACTTTCTTTGCTATAGTTTTTGATCGTAACATGTACTATACATCGATAAGACAATGCAATTTCCATGATGATCTGACTCATCAATCCATCACCACGAATTATTTTAATTCCCATCAAGCTTGTGCTTTATTATTTTCATTATTTTTTTTTTGTTGAGAATTATTATTTTTTAATTTTAGCTTTTTTAATTTTGTTTTATAGTTATGAAGAAGAGTGATAAATTATAGAACAGCAAGATTCTGATCTGTGAGAATAAGTACAAGTGGTTAAGAATGCACTTCTCCCATTGTACATATACACAACCCACTACATGTAGACACCCACAAAGATCCTCTTGTTTTTTGAGAGAAACACCATTTGGGAAATAGACACTCTACCTCTTGCATTTTACATTTTTTTTTCTCACCATTATTATCAGGTTTGTGGGACCTACAAAAACTCTTCAAAACCACATGATCATCGTCATGTTCATGATAATTATGTGAAAAAAAATAAATTTAATTAATAAATGATACTAATAATAAAATAGCATCACCACTCACTCCCCCACTTTCTTAATTAAAAGCTTGTCCTGTGCATTTCTGTTTGCATATGTGGGTCCTCCCCCTGTGAACCGAACACGATTAATTACATAGATATTAACTTAAATTGGCCTGATTTATTGATTTTTTTTTTGTTCGAAATGTCTTTCGTAGTATAAATAAACGTAAATTGTTAGATTGAACCCTAAATTTTTTAATTTATATGACTTTGATCTTTTCTTTTTTTAGAAACTAACGATAAATTATTAAAACGTTATTATAATAGTACTTTCTGTTAATTTTTTGACGAAATCTGTTAGTTAATATCACTTTTTGATTCCATCCAAAAGTTGACAAAAAAATATTATTATAATAACATTTTAATAGTTTAAGGTCATTCAAGTGAATGAAAGAAGAATAAGAAACAAAGTTACATAAATTTAAAAATTTAAAAATTAAACGAGCAATTTATCTTTTAAATTATTCCCCGTTTAAAAGTAGTTTATAACCAATTTGATGTAGTGTTAAAAAAAAAACATGTTTAATTAATGTGTTAATGACGAGATAAAAAAGCAACTTATTTACAATAGTTTCGACATTTTTTTGGTTTAAATGACATTTCCTTAAGCAAATGACATGTGATTTAAGTCGGAAAATAACACGACATGATAAACAACCTAAATTGTTGCCTGCTTCTAAGACCGCATGGCTATAAAATGTACTTTGCCGGTACACATGTTTCAAGCAAGACGACTCCTCCAACCGCAGACTATAGGTAGAAACATGTTGCTTGATTGGTGGATTTTCAACATAAAATATTCAAAACTTATTCTTCTTAAGTTCATAATTATTTGCAGCGCTAATTTTCTTTTTAAAAAGTGTAAAAAAAAAAAAAAAAGAAGGTATTTTAATCTATAAAATTTTGACACACTTTCTAATTTACGACTATATTAAAATAATGAAATTTCTTAAAAACACTATTTAAAATTTTGATTATATTTTATTTTTGTGATGTTTTTTCCTTCTTTCTTTCTTTCTTTTTTTTAACTCTTTCTTGATTTCTCTTTTTTCCCCTTTAATAAATTTTTTTTTTACTTTTTCTTGATTTTTCTTTTTTCCCCTTTAACAACTTTTTTTTAATTTCTTTTTTCTTTTTAATTAATCTCTTACTTTTTATTTCCATAAAAATCTTTTTTTGATGGATTTAATTTCTTAATCAAATTTGTCCAAATAACAATAATTCTTAAATATGTGTTTACTTTCTTTTTTTTTTCTTTGTGATAGCCAGATATATGTGTCAAAAAATAAAATATTGTATCATTGAAAATTTTAATATTTAAATTTATAAAATAAACATTTAATAATTTTAATATTTATACGTTCCACACGTGCAACTAGTTAGAAATTAAAACTCACCCGAGACACTAAAATGATCAATATGAATGGTCAAACATATGAAGTATAAAAGGGTAGAAGATATAGGCTCTATCTCTCCTTTTTTTTTTTTTTTTTTTTTTGGGAGAAATTAAGGGAACAAAAAAAAAAAAAAGGCTGTCTTACAGAGCATCTGGAGTAGATTAGATATTATTCCCTAAGAAACATTACTTCCATATACATGTGAAAAGGAAAGGGTACTTCCATTTTCAGCTTTGCAGTGTTCTGCGGGTGCTCTCTGTTTACCTCAGTTCAGAAGTTGGAAACTGACATGCGTACTGAAGATTACAACCGTTATACCATAAAAGAAAGAAATGTGGTAGCCATTTGGGTCTTCGTGATAACTCTTTGTGAGGGGGTCTTAAATTTGAGCTCTTTTAATTTCATTTTTTATCTCTTTAATCATTATCTTCCCGTATTTGGTCTTTATATGTTATGTTTCGATTTTTTTAAAAATATTTATATTGAACTTTTCAATTAATATTTTATCACATGTTTGCCTATTATTCGTATTGTAAATCGGAAAGTATTAGAATTTTGAACTATAATTAACCAATCTTGTATTAGTTTAAAACTGAAATATTATACACATGATAATTAATTAACTAATAACCCCTTTACTAGAGGTGTGAGGGAAAAGATGAGTCAGGAATCCAAGGATGACATAAGCCTCTGCCCCCTAAAAATTGTCAAGCATCACTGGATGGGAACACCAGATAATATCATTTTAACACGGATAAATTTCAATATCCACTGCCACTTCCTCATCTTCCATTCACACATCTCCCTCTCTCTCTCTCTCTCTCTCTATCTCTCTCTCTCCTTGCCATACCCATTTTTTTTTTAAAAAAAATATTTTTTCCCCTAAATTTCCTTCAAATTCAATCCCCTTATTTAAGGCCAACCCATCCCCACTTCTTGAATCCAAATACATAGAAGTACTCCTTCCATTATTGGTCAACTTTAGTAATAAAAAGAAAAAAGAAAAAAAAGAAAATTTTTGTTTTTTTTTTTTGTTGTTTTGGTTTCCCTTGCAATGATTTTCACTAGTGAGCTAGAAGAGGAAGCAGCTGCAAATGAAATCTCAGATCATCAAACCAACAACATCCAATTAGATTTGGAGTCAAGAACAAGTGAGAATGAAGAGATCAGAGGATCAGCTGATGATCATGATCATGATCAAGATCAAGATCAAGATGACAATTTGGGAGACTGGTTGAGCCTAGGCCTCAACACAACAACAACAACAACAACAACAACAAGACAAGCCAGTCTTTCACAGCCAGAGACTCATCATGTGGTGATGATCAACCACAATCACCAAGGCCAGCAGCAAGTGGTGGGGCCAACAAGGTATTCTCTTGCAATTTCTGCATGAGGAAGTTCTACAGCTCTCAGGCCTTGGGGGGTCATCAAAACGCTCACAAGAGAGAGAGAGGGGCTGCTAAGAGGTACCAAGTATCCCACAGGATGATGATGAACACAATGGGGTTTAGTCCCTTCACTTCCTCTCATGTCGCCGTCGCAGCTCGCTCTCTCGGTGTTCGGCCTCACTCGCTCGTCCACAAGCCGGGCAGAGAAGCCTCCTCTCCCGCGGCGGCCGCAAGGTTTACCGAGGGGGACGCCGGTGGATTCGGGATGCCGTGGAATTCGGTGCCTTTCATGATTGAAGACCCCGTGGACTTGGTTTGGCCTGGAAGTTTCAGAGTTGGGAAATTGCCCAAACAAGCCTCTCATGACCAAATTATATATAATAGTTGTAGCACTGGTAGTAGTGGTGGTGGTAGTAAGCTGGACTTAAATCTTAGGCTGTGATTTTTGTCCTCTTGATGTTACTTTTTATTTCAATTTGGGTTGTTAAATCTTCTTTTTTGATGTTATGATAAAAGTGTTTGTGTAATTTCCATACTTTCATCAAATCAAAATGGGAGCTAGAAAATCAGATGCCACAACTCAGCTGAAAATTTCAAGAAAAAAATTGAAACATGTTTGTTGCAGGAACATAGCATGTTCCGTACACCGGTAGAGCACACAACTCGGTCCTTATTTTCCACAAATTTATACAGTTTTTGTCACAGCTTAAGGTTTATATTTACGGGAGTTTCTATAGCGAGAACTATCTTTTTTAACTAACAGCATAAACTTAAATTTTAGTAGTTGTTAAATTATTTTTAACAGTCTGATACGTGATACGTCACATACGAAGCAAAGCTATTTCAATTATTAAATCAGATAATTAAAAAGCTAATCTAAGATAATGGCAGGTCTTACTATAAAAGTACCATATACTTAATACTAGTTTTAGCCAAGTAGAAAAAAGTTCTCTAACGGCTAAAAATTATGTCTGTGCAGTTAAAACATGTTCTAGGCAATTTTTACCGCCACAAGTAAAAGATAGATCATGACCATCAGGATTTGCACATAAAGAAAAGGACAAAACACTGTTTGCGAAAAAATTTCCATTTAACTAAGTTGCCTAAATTTGAGTTCAATTGATCAAGTGTGTGAACAAAAGAAGGGGGGGGGGGGGGGGGGGGGGGGGGGGGGGGGGGGGGGGGGAGGAGGAGGAAATAAAGTGAAGCAACTCTACCTTTGAATAAGATATTTGGAATCATTAGTTTTTTTTTTTTAATTTAAAAAAAGAATAGAAAAAAATCTATGTTCACTGTTAATCTCCACAAGACTTTTCTTAGCAAAAAAAAAATCTCCTCTAGATCCCAAGAGGCTTAGGACTCTTTTGACGGAGTTTTTTTACTTTTTAGTCAATAAAAGAAAAAAAGTAAAAGTCATGACTTTTAAATAAGTATTTAGAACTAAAGAGTTTATGAGGTCAAAATGATCTCTAATGTTCATGATGAGGGATAAAAATATTAAAATATCGTTTATAATATTTAATTTAAAGTTTGTTACAAATTTTTAAGTCTCCTCAAAGAGTTTTAACAGGAATTCATATTTTTTGGTTTTGATGGAAAACTTTTTTAGAGACTATAATCTCTTCTAATAAATTATCCAAATGCTTTCAGAAACTATTTTTAAGTTTAGGAAGAAAAAAAATTTTATAAGAAGCAATCGTCAAACACTAGCTTACTTTTCTATCCTACATATATTTGACCCATAAAAGGTGGCTCCTTAACAATGTCATGCAATCCACTTCTTAGTGGACCTTATTTCAATATCATGACTTGTCTTTTAGACAAAGATGATGATATTATTTTCTTAGTCCTAGAACTTTAAAAGCCCATCTTAATGTCAATCTTAGTTTTTTTTTTTTTTTTTAATGCCTAATTCTGAATGAGTTTTTATAATAGAACCTCTTGTTCGATACAGCCCGTAGAAATTGTCTTTAATTATGGATTAATTTTTAACCGGTCTACTCTATAAATGTTTATGTTAAAAATTTATTAAAAAAAAAAAGAAAGAAAATTATCTAAATTATCACATTTTTTGTTTATCAATTGATCAATATAACATAAATTCTCGCTTCTTGACCAGTATGACACAAACTTTAGTTTTATTAGTGTCTGATTTGTGTCATATTGATCAAGTAACAAATTTTTATATAATGTTAGTTCAGTGGTCTTTAAATTTGTGTTACACATGTACTTTCCCCAAAAAAAAAAGTTTAGTAGCCGAAAGTATCACTAGCTTACAATTGAAAAACAAAACTAATAACTAAGATAGCAACTCCTACTGATTGACAATGCAAAGTAAAAAATCATATCATAGAAACTCCATCCTAAACAGTTCAAATACATTTGCCTTTGGTGCATCATCTTTAACTCAAAATTTTTATCTTAATTTTTGTATTTTTTTAAAAAAATAAATAAAATTTATAACTAGTTTTTTAAAAGTTAATCAATTTTAATTTAAAAATTTCATCTCCAACCGACGAACTAAACGTATGCTTAAGTTTTATTTTATGTTAGTTTCTATTAGGAAAAACTCAGCTGAAACTTTGCCAACCTAGAATCCCTCATCAAGAAATGGAATTACAAAGTTTTGAGGCCCAAACCAAACTTTGCCCAATCTTTTCCCAAGCAGATATATATATATATATATATATATATATATATATACGCAAACTGGGTCCAAGTCAGATTGGCATCTGGGACTAAGCCAGGCTGGCTATGCAGCTTGTAAATTTCCTCGGTTGAAGCGAGAGACACAGAGAGAGGGGGGGGGGGGGGGGGGGGGGCGGTGGGGGGTGTTGTGTTGAAAGATGTTTCTGGACAATCAAAATTGTATCGTTTTTTTTTATACAGTTAATATAAATTGATATAAATCTAATAGTTTAAAATCAAATGTATCAATTAGTATCTCTTTGGACATTCTATCAATTAGTATCTCTTTGGACATTCTACCGTATTTTTTTTTATTTTGAAAAAAAAAAAAAAAAACAATGATTAGGCTCCAACATGGCATGCATTGTGTGACTCGTGAGGATAGAGGGAATTATTGAAAGGGTCCCGCTTGTGAAATTTCTTAATAATGCATAATGCAAACACTAATTTATTCGTACGTTATAAATTATTTTCTAATCAAAAGTTGCATTCAGGCAGGTTTTATATTATTGTTAAGCTTGACGTGTAATCAAATCTTAATTGTGTTTGTAGCTGATTCTTTCTTATCCTCCCCTTCATGACAATTCTTTATTTCTATTATTATTATTATTACTATTATTATTATTATGTGTCACAAATTAAAAAGAACTGCAATGACCAGTATTTACTTTTAATATGATATTATTCACTTCGTGCCTACATGATTTTGTTCTTGGATTTTATTCCAAAAGACTTTATATCATTAGGAGGTGGTATTTTTATTTATGAACCATCATATATATATTAATCCGAAACGATGCGAGACTGCACATCTTATTATTTCCTTGTACGAATTGATGAATGTCATAATCACCCCTCCTTTTAGGACTCGACATCCTTGTTGACCACATTTACGGTTGGGTGTAGGCTGTGATACCATTGTAATGACACATACCTCCATTTGGTATAATATTATCTGCTCTGGGCCCCATGCCCTTACGGTTTTGCTTTTGAGCTTAACCCCAAAAGGTCTTATACTATCAGGAGGTGGTCTCACATAGTGATGATATGAGGCTTTTTAGGGTTAAGCCCGAGAGTAAAACCGTATGGGAACGAGGTCAATAACAGACAATATCATTCCAAAAAGAGGCATAGATCATTACATAAACAAGTTAACTCGTAACTAATAATTATAAATCCTAAAAGATGATTTGGAAAATTATAGTAAAAAAAAAAGAGTAATATTAGTAGATTACACGAAAAGATTTCAAATCGTACGTTGACACTAGAATGGTGCCTAAGGCTCATTCAGTAGAGGCTCTGTTTTCAATTTTAATCAGTAGAATAAAAGAAGCAAAATGATGTAAAAGCTAATAACTGTAAGGTTTCACACAAATTTAGCTAATTATTCAGTAGATCATAACAGAGTTAATTTGCTTATGTTTATAATAAAAACGACGCCTTATTTGTATTAGCTTAAAAAATTAATTAACCTTAGCTCTTATATATGCTAGTTTTTTTTAAAAAAAAAAAAATTTATTATACATATGCTAGTTTTGTTTTGTTAATAGATCAACTTGTATCTCTGTCCTTCTTTCTTAGATATTTGTCGGTATTACTAATGGAGAAAAACTGTGCTACTAGACAAATGCATGTCCCCAATTTTCAGCTATATCGGCCAAGTAGAAATTGCTCATATTTGTGTGTGTGTGTGTGTGTGTATATATATATATATATTATGAAATATCAATGGCAATCGGTTTAGTCTTGGAATACATTGTCCTGTAAGGTTCATGTCACATGCCATATCAACCTTTTTCATTTGACAAGATCAAAGGATCATCTTCCGAGAAAGATATGTGGCCCGGGAATCGTCTACCTAAGCCCATGATGATATATTCCACACACCGTGTTCACGAAAAGACTACTTTACCGACATGATTTACGCATCTATCGGTTATTATTAATTATTGATATGCAAAATTAAATAAGGATTCGATTGATGAGTGAGTTGAGTTAAAATTTTTAAGTTTGAGTTAAATTAATTTTTTAAAAAATAATTATAAATTTTGTTGATTTTTAAAAAAAGATAAATATTAAGATGAAAAGTATAATTTAGTTAAAGTTAAAATTTATTACCAAATAAAGCCTAAAAATACATTTATTTGTGAGGTTAAAATTTCAAAACTATCATATTTTTACTAATTTTACATGTATATTTTTCATTTTGATGCAATTTTATTATGATATAGTGTTCCAAAACATATCATATATCATATATAACCCCTCGTAGCAGAAGGTTTTGTGGAAAAAAACAAAGGGGGAAAGAAAAATAAAGTGATAGAATTTAACAAGAGAGTTTCTACGTTAAAACTTCCTATATACCACATTACCGGTAGGAAGCATTTTTTAACCATCAATTAATTTTTTTAACAGTTTGATTGATTATAATGTTCATATATAACAAATTTACAATACATAAGTTATGAATCCGATCATTGTAAAATTGATTTAATAGCTAAAACAATATCGTAAAAAAATATATATAATGATAGAATATAACAAGAGAGTTTTTAATTATTGATTAATTTTTTGTTGGTTTGATTTATGAATGCCCATATTAAAAGAAATTTACGACACACATATAAAATTACTCTAATTATAAATCTGACTGTTGCAAAATTAATATAATAATTAAAAATAATTTCTACTAATTCTGTGAAATAGGACATCTTATAATACAAACTCCCTTAAAACAATGTACGCACTTGATTCCATATATATAGCCCTATGGCCGTAGACTTTACAGCTATGGCCTTGTCGACTACTGAAGTTTCTTGTTTTGAAAATGAATGGCAAAGCAGTGCGTTGCATCAATTCAAAAATAACCTAACAAAAACCCAAACTACATAGCCATCGTAGTAAATAAGGGGACAAACCTTTTTTAATTATTATTATTTTCTTGTTTTTATAATTTATTTTAATGACAACTCTGATTCATTCGAGGACGACATTAATGCTTATATGTAAAAAGCCACGACAACTATGCTTAGATCTCCTCGGCTAGCTTGCAGGTTTTCTATATATATAGATATAGATTATGTTATATAGTTGTTGTATTATTTTTTGTCTTTCATTAATTAAAAATGCATCATGACATCATGATGATTTGTGATTCCAGTTGGTACTGCTCTGCTTAACATTTGCTAATTATTTACATTAATGGATCATGTATATTATGATATCTCTTGTCTGCTTTACATATATTTACTTTTTCTTTTCTTTTCCCATATGCTAATGAGTTGTAATTGACCTTTTGATTCTTAGTTAATATCATGGGCTTGGCCGAGAATAGTTTCCATTAGGTGTTAATCTAATTGAAATGTTCTTTAAATTATTGATTTTTTTTTTTATCTAATTGAAATGTTCTTTGAGTTATATAATTTTTTTTGGTCATTTCTTTATTCATTAATTGAAAAGAATAACTTCACGTTGTGTGATATTTGTTACTATGTATAAGATATTATAATAGATACAAAAACTTATAATTTCTGTGTCTAATTGCGATGTGGTAATAACTTATAAGTTTAGTTTATTGGATAATTTTACACTACCTTATCTTTAAAGAAAAAAAAATTACGAGAGAAAGTAACTGGTATTAAAAATAATTAGAATATTACAATTAGATTGGCATCACTGGAAGCTCAATTCTATACCAAGTCCCCACTCAATTTATTAAAATAGGAAAAAAGCAGTAACAAGTCAAAGATATGCATCAACTTCAATGGAAGAAAAAAATAAAAAAGCAAAAGGCAAAAACCAGAAATCTAACCCGCTCTACAATCTCCCCATTCAAAGCAGTAGTGCCTTATTAATTAAAAAAATGGGGAGAAATAGTGCATGTTCCAGAAAAAAACGTAGAAAAAAACCACCAAATTGTAAGAAATTGAAAAAAACAAGAAAGGATCAATCGCTAACAAATTACTTAAGAACGTTATGAATAATAAAGAATATAAGTCCCGATTAACAAAGAATAAATGCGCCCATAAACAAATGAGATGTATTTTTTTATTGATTTAATTTGAGAAATTTTTTCAATATTATTATTGCATGCATGGTTTATGCTTTATAAATATCGAAAACCTTAGATTATTTAAATGTGACTTTAAATATTGTATATAAGGGTTATATATAGAGAATAATATTTAAAGTAAAATAATATAAAACTGTCCACAATTATAAATTAAAGTTGGGATATTTAATTTAAAATTACTAGCACGGTTCATTACATTGTTAATGAAACGACCTTATCCGGATTGTTAATAATGAGATTATTAGAATGAAAGCACTTTATGTAATTTGATTATATAGGACTGGAACACGATTAATTATGAATCTCTAATAATTTCCGTTGTCATATAGAGCATTCAGAATTAATCAATGATGGTCATATATTAATCAATCTTAATTCTGAGTAATTAATAGACTCCTATTTATTGTATTGTATTTTTTGACATACCCGGTAATGACACAAATGAATAGTGTTAAATTCTTGGTATATTGAAAATATAATATAATAAATAGCCAGGAATATTAATATACAAGATGAAATCCATTCTTTCGTAAAGAAGTCAAATGGACGGTTCCTATAAGTATTGATTTGGGGCTTGAATAATAAGAGCGCTCAATTTATGATTAGATCATAAATATATTATTCATTAGAGAATCAATGGTACTTAAGGAGAAAGATATAATTAAAGAGGTTGATGGAAAATACCTAGCTTTAATTATGAACCATTTATGGAGAATTGATTTATATGTAGTGACTATATTAATGGACAATTAAAATCATTTGAATATAATTAGGTTTATAATTTTAAGAGTGCAATTCCAAATTTTTAGTAGAGTAATTTGGAATTAATAATTTTGATATTTTAATTTAGGTGTTAATTAATTATCTAAATTATTGGAGCTTAAAATTATAATGTCCATATAGTTCCTCCCAACGGCTCCATTGAATAATGTAAATATTATTTTATGTTGGGTTATGTTTATTAATTTGGAATTGAGAATTCTAAATTAATTTTCACACAACTAATTAATTGGATTAATTTATATTTTAAATAATATGATTATTTAAAATAAATTTAAAATAGTTTTAAATTAAAATTATACAATGTGGTAAGGATCACAATGTAGTTGTGCACCACAGGGTGGTTCATGTTTTATCCACATACAAAAAAGCATGTGAAATTTGAATTTTGACACATGTGGAAGAGGAAAAGATTATTTGTTTAAAATAAAATAATTTTTTAATTAAAAAAAAAAAGGAAACTGATTAGTGGATAATGTGATTAAGATTTTCTCTCTCCCATATCTGTCAAAAAACACCAACTTCTGAAGGCAGTGGGTGTGTGACTTTTCCACTAAATGGGGAGTGAAATAATTAATTAATTAATTAATTTTAAAAAAAAGGTGTTAGTTCATTTTCTAGAATGTTAAAAAATGAGTACATGCAATGTATCTCATTTATTTTTAATTCCCTTTTATAGAGAAAAAGTATATACCTTTTCCAGAGAGTTTCTTCTTCTCTCTTTCCTTCACTTTGTCTCATGAGTTGAGAACACAAAGTGAATCAAAATTCAAGAGTGTGATCCAACTCAAAATCAGAAGTGCCCACTCGTTTTCCTATTCATCGTGATTTAGATAACGCTGAGAAAGAATCGGTGGTGTTTCTGAAGGATTTTGAGTTCTTAAGAAGGTTCTTAAAGGAGTTTAAGAATTTTGATCTAATCGGATGGCAGTCAATCTCTAAACATTCTTCCTCTATTATTTTATTAAATTAAAATAATTATTGTCACCGAATAAAATTTTTAAGAAAGATTTTTATATATACAATTTGATCCGTTCCATGCTTCCGCTAATTTTTAAAGTCAGTTTCCGAAACCAACACAAAATTGTAGTTGATCAGTAATGAGAAGTATCTTTTATAACTATTTTTTATTTAAGAAAAAAAAAAAAAGAAAAAAGAAGGTAAATTTGTCCATCGCGTTGTTTTCTTTTCATGAAATCATGAGAGACTCGGACAGTTCAAAAACGCATATATATGTAATAATGCAATTATACGTTACCATGACTGAACCATCAGTACGTCTTTGGAAGCTTTTAGTGATATATAAATCTCTTTTTTTTTTATTTTTATTTTTTTATTTTTATTGTGGGCTTAAACGATATTGTGCTTGTTCAAAATGTTATTCAACTTTCAAAAACCATATGATTGATGGCTGAGAAGATCCGCAACGATTAACATGCAAGCATGGACGTGTTCCATGCATGTCATTTTTTTAATTACTATATCAACTCAGTCTTCGAGTACTCCCGAAAATTAAAAGATAAAATCATTATGAAAAAGGAAACTAAAACTTGAGCCCTTTCACAAGAATTTTGGCGTCAAAAAATCCACATGCTTATGAAGAAATTCAAGCAATTACTCAATCCAAATTATATAATAAAATAAAATACAAAATAAGGATCTTAAAAAAAAAAATTATGACATATATGTTAAGATCAGTTAGCTTGAATTGGTGACATTAAAATGAATGAGATCTTTAGTTGTGGAATGCGATAAATGATAACAGTGACACACAGCCAAACTATTGGGATTAAGAAGTAAAAAATGCTCAAAAAAATAAACAAGAGTAATTAATTAATATACCACGATTAATCTTAAAAATTAAAAATAAATAAGAGAATAAACTATAGAAGATGGAGATAAACGATTAACGTGGTTTCATCTACGGGCTAGGAAAAGAGAGAAGATTCACTAGTAAGGAACACTATGAATAAACTGCTATATAAATATAAGTTTACAGGTACAAAAAATGGGTAAGTTACCCGAAGACATCAAATCTTCTATAACTAAGAAATTTCATATTTCCTAATATGATAATTAATATAAATATATTTAAATCTCCTATATTACAATCAATCAATCTATAAAAATTGGAAATAATCATAAAAAATAATTTCAATAAATATTTGACAATCTCAAATCTCAACACTCCCTCTCTTGCCTTGAATAGTTTGAAAACAACTTCGGAATTCTCTAAAATCCATACGAGCTTCACATCATAGGTTTCAATTTGATTCACATGCTAGTTTATTATCAAAAACTAGTAAAGGAAACCAATCCTCCAAATCCGGAAATAATCTTCAGATTTCAACACATCTCCTCAAATTGGTGCAAATCTAAATCCAGAAATTATCATTAGATTACAATACACCCCCTTAAGTCAATGTCAATCTTCTAAATCCGGAAACAATCATCGGATTACAATACACCAAATTGCCAAAAAACTTTGAGAACAATTAAGTCTTTTTTTTTTGGTCAATTTTTTTTCAATATGTTTTTTTTTTTGTTTTGTTTTGTTTTTTTCTTTCTGTCATTTTTTTTTCCATATTTTCTTCTTCTTTTTTTCCTTACTTGCACGCTTTTTTTTTCTTTTCGTTTCGACTAATTTTTTTCCTCAATTTTTTTTTTCTCTCTTTTCATTTTTTTTAATACTTCTTCACACGCTTACAATTGCACGCGCAAGTGTACTAAGATAAATAATACCTATTTAAAGGACTCCAAGGCTACCATCGGTTTCAGATAATAGCGACATCAATTGTGGTTCAGCAGTGGATTCGGTTATGGATGTGATGATGGCACCTCCTATACGATGGATATGGATTATTCACAAGAGCCTTCAACTGTAGAAGAAGGAGATAAACAACTAGCGTGGTTTCATCCTCGAACTAAGAATAGAGAGAAGATTCACGAATAAAAAGCACTAAGAATAGACTCCCATATAAATACAAGTTTACAAGTACAAAAAACGAGTAAGTTACCCGAAGACATCAAATCTTCTATAATTAAGAAATTTCCTATTTCATAATATGATAATTAATATAAATATATTTAAATCTCATATATTACAATCAATCAATCTAAAAATTAGAAATAATCATAAAAAATAATTTCAATAAATATTTGACAATCTCAAATTTCAACAATTAAAACTAATTACCCAAATCAAGACCGTTTTAGGGAAGCTGATTTCCTTGGAAGGCACTCAATCCCATCTCCCTCCTCTTCCGGGCATCCTCTCTATCTAGTCAAATCTCTTGCTACAGAAACTTGTCTAAATAAATCCAAAATCCCTTAAATTTCCCGTTTCCGTATTCCTAACTTATCTAACTAATCCATTAGATTAACTTTGTTAATTCTTCTTCTGCGTAGTTTAGTAACATTGATATGTGTGTGTATATATATGTATATAATGTTTGTATGCATATATAGACACACACACATATATATATATATAGGTATGTAATATCTTGTGTGAAAATTGACTAGCTATATTTGTTGACAAGTTATTATTTCCCTTTAAAAGTTTCAAAGTAAGATATTTGCAAAGTCAAACTTAGATATAGTGTCATCCTTGGGCGTGGTCCCAAAATGAGTCCTTATCTATCAAGTAATTTTAAATCAACCTGTTTATTCATTTGAATGTTAAAATTTCAAACAAAAAAAAAAACACAGATTATTTCTTAAAGTTATAAAATTAACTCCTACCAAATCGTACATAGACATTATCACATGCCTTTTTCTAGCGAATAAAAGGACTAATTTAAGATAATTCGAAGATCAAAAACTCATTTTTGAGCGTTTTAAAAGTTGATGATCAAAATAAGAATTAGTCTATAATTTAGAGATTAAAAATAAGATTAACCATAAAAAAGAAAAAGAAAAAGAAAAAAGAAAAGCAAAAGGATAGGGATATTAGATAGCATTTGGTTACGTAATATTGGAGAAGTACGGTATTAGGCGCAAAATTCAAACCATACACGGAAAGCGGAATGAGTTTGGAAAAGTGCAATTGCATGACCACAACCTCCTACTCAAGTTGCAATCTCTCTCTCTCTCTCTCTCTCTAAATATAGGGACTGTCTACTGTTTTTTTCAGAAAAATTGGAGGATCGTCCTTTATTTTTATTATGGACTATTCAGATTTTAACTAACATTTAGGATAAGGTAAAAGACAGTGATATGAAGTTAAAATTTGTCATGCTCTAAACCGGTTAATCTTGTGTCCAATTAGGGGTCAACTTGTTGGCCAAAAGTAAACGATATAATATTTTTGCCTTTGGAGAGGGAATTGAAGTGTGGGTTATGTTTATCATTTGAAATGTGCAAATTAAAAAAATAAAAGAAGAGAAGAGAAAGTGAGATTGAGAAATTGGATCCTCTGAAAACCGCGATGACATTGGCTTTGTCAATGGTCTACTTTTCCAGAGTTCACAGATAACAAGCTTGGTGTGTTGTTCAGTATGTGTATTTCCTTGGCAATATATATATATATATATATATATATATATATTTTCTTTTTCTTTTTTTCAATTCCATGTTTTTAAGCATTGGGTGTTCTTCAAATTTCATTTGTTCTTAATTTTAGTTCCAGTGTTGCACCTACGCTTCATTAAGGTTGAGGTGCAGTAGAAAATGATGAGAGGAAATTAATAAGTTGGAAAAACAGGGGGATTATGACGAAGATGATGGACAAGACTGAGAGGGCAAGAAAACTAAAAAGAGTTGGAAGAGGCAAAACAAACAGCCTCTCTCATAAAAAAATAAAAAATAAAAAAATAAAAAAAAACACCCAATGCTTAGGGGGTAGTCACTTGAGACAAATTAAAATTCTGTTCTAATGTTGTCCAAAACATTATCTCTCAAGAAGATGTTTAATGTTATTCATAAAAAAAAAATTAAAAAACAAAAAATAGATGTTTAATGTTACATTTCATTTGAAAGAAATATATATACAAGATAAGTTGTTTGCTAAGTTAGGGGAAAAAAGCTAAGAAATTTTGTATGTGAATACAATAATTCTTTGGTAGGGTGTAAAACGCTATCTATTTAGTACATTGATCTTAATTTTTATTTATTTTTTAAGTAAATGGAAGGGATGAAGTGATAGAAAAGACGTTTAGCACATGTCAATTGGGTTATTATAATCTTATTTTAATTCAATGCATTAATTTTAATCCAACTACTATGCATTTATACCTATGATAGACCAATGTTTCTTTAAACATTATTGGACACTAATAAAATCATGAATTTTATTCAATGCTTAGTAGGTGAAAATTGTACTTGTTAAATAAATCAGGATTATTTTTTAATTCGATAACTTTGGATATATTTCATCTAAAACATGATTGATATTATATTGGTCTTGCCTTAATGTTATTTTCTTATAGGTTCATGTTATGATATCGTCTTGGAGAATAAGACAATAGCCATTAACTTTAAAAAATCAAAGAAAAAACAATAATGAGATTACAATTTTAGTACCAAACAGTACTAAGAATTACGTTCTTATCAGGTTACCTACTCCTCCATATCCAAAATAACCGGTTAATAATAAAATATTAATTATTTTAATTTCCCAAAAAAAGTCATATGGATCATATAATCATAATTACTTGCACAGATACAATTAAATAAATTGTCACATTTGAAAAGGACCATCCTTCAAAAAGGATGGCAGCGTGTGCCTGTAATAATCAAAAATTGAAATAGAAAGAGAGACACATTCGCTGAAGATTAACTTGCAACTTATCGATTATGCTTTCGCACCTAACAAAAAGAGAAACAGGAGATCATAATATTCAAAATTGTCGTATAGACCTAACAATGAAACAGGGTTACAAAATTTTCCAACCTATCCCTAGCCTGTGGAAAATTCTTTTGGTGGCTTGCGAATATTTTCTTCCAGTTGACTAAATGTCATTTTAAAGTCTTTTCACTGTCTCCTGAAACACAAATTGTAATTAGTGGATGCCAAACAACTATAAACCAAGAGAATTTTTTGCATGAAAAACATGCCAATAATGTTATTAATATTCCAGATGATTTCATCAGCTCTAGCTATATATACATATATATATATATATATATATATGCAAAATATAGGACGGTGCATGAACGAAAAACATGGTGGAGAAAGGCTTCAATAATTACCCACACGTAACCAATGAAGTCAGACGTCAACTAGAAAAAACATCGCATTCTTGAGGGGCTATTCATTGAAAGACGGGGGATGTCGACTTCGATCTGTTGGGAACAATATTAATTATCGTATCGTATATATCCCTACTCCCTCTTGTGCACGAGTTGTTTTATTTTGTTTTTGCATCTCCTTTTTTCATTTATACTTTCTATATAGTACTCATCTTTTTTGTTACAACAACTTCTCCATTATCTATAAGGATCAAGCTTTTTTTTTTCTTATGATAGGATATCCTTACAGATATATGATGCACGTTTTTTAAAGTTAGATCAAATCATTGAAAAAACATTTGTAAAATTAAAACAACCTTTTTTATGTAAATAAAGAAGAAAAACTACAGCCTCCACTCAAACTTATTAAAAAGAGAAAGAGAAAGTGAGGGGGAAAAGAAATCAAACAGTGAAATCAAAACCTAGCTTCAATGGCAAACCAAATAAAAAATAAAATAAAACGAAATCAAATAAATCATTCATAGAAGACTATTTTTTGGAACCTTTTTTTCCTTTTAAACACGAAATTTATTTGCACTTTTATTTTTTGGATCAACAAATTTGTTTCTCCGCATGATATTGAGTTCCTCCAATACAGATAATACGGTTTAAAAATAAAACCTTAATGATAAGGTTTTTTTTTTTTTTTTTTTTAAATAGATATATATATTCTACAATTTATTCTACTGTTGATCATTGGTTCATATTCTCCAACTCCTATTTGCACTTATCTTAATAATGTTTTGAACAAATGGATGTCAATTGTATTTCTCGTTACTCGAATGCTTAGTGAGAGCCTCTGTAGTACTAGTCTTGTTAATTTTTTTATTCCTTCTCATTAACTTTGTTTACGAACTCTTTTTACAAGAATATTCCTTTTCTTTTTCCTTTCTCTACAATCCACATGGTTTCATTGTATATATAGATAATTATGTACCCAAAAAATTTATGCTGATGACGAGCATTATTGAGGAATCCACATCGTTGTTGATAAGGGATCTATGTATTGATAAAATATATATATATATATATATATTTATATATATTACTTTGCTTTTATATAAATGCATATACTTGATCGCTGAACAGACCTAAAGGGCATCAGAATAATTAGGCCGGCCTATAGACCCCTTAAAATAAAATTTAAAAAAAAAAAAAAAAACCTCTACTCATATATCATTTTGTATTTTATTTTTGTTAGCCTAGCCATAGCCTATCAGCTAATTAGAACATAAAAACCATGATCAAGTAAAATCAACAAACTTCCCCTACGCACATAACTAAATGAGACATGATGCCACACCCATGTATGTGTGTATTATATATATATATATATATATATATATAACGGGATGATCATTCATTCATTCATTTAAATTTGAAGTTTTTATTTTTATTTTTATTTTATTTTATTTTATTTTTGAAAGAAGTCATAGTTGACTTGGCTGTTGATCAGGTTAATTTCAGTGTTCACACACCTTCACCAGCTTGTTATGATCTGGACGGTGACAAAATAAGCTAAACATTGAGGGGTCAAAGGGACTGCCACTGGTTAATTCATTGCCTTATTTAATTAGTAGATATGTCTATATAAATATATATATAGCTACGGGGACCACTCATAAATTGTAGACCGCTACTAAAACCAGAGGTACTTTCCTTTAACTTACATCCCGTTCTCATGTCAACAGTTATATATAGTAGCATGCCTGGAGGAATCATCCTTCCTTTTCTCTGTGTGTGTGTATATATACACACACACACACACACATATATATACATATATAAGAAGTATTATTAGGGATATTTCCTTTTTCTTGCTTTTGCTTGTTTAAAAAGGTTTAGTATAATTGGCTTTAATCATGTTGGACTGGTTTTTCACAATTCACATTATTAACCTTTCCGATGTAATACTCACATTATTGCTTTTAGGTTCACTTTTTATATATAGTAAGGACGTCCATTATGATTCATATGAGGTACAATCTTATCTTGAACATTTATTGGGGGGGGGAAAGAAAAAAAAAAAAAAAAACCCTGTCATGAACGAAAAAATAATTAAAGGTTCCACTAATTACTTAATGATTGATAATATTTCGTTTGATACCAATCATATAAAAAGATATAAGGCGCTGAGTCAATGGCCACTTTGTCAAACATAATTCGATCTCTTCTTGTATAAAAAATAAATAAAAAATAAAAAAAGATATAAGATGCTGAGTATATTAAAAGAAAGTTTGGCAAAAGGTTGAGAATTGCTACCAAAAATCTTAGTGACAATTAACACAACGTCTAGAGAACGTTTAAAAGGAGGATTGTATGATTAAATAAAATGGTCAAAATCCTAAGTTTTAGCTAGGCGACCACTTTTACAGATGAAAATTAATTAATTTATTGAAGAAATTTGATCTTGAGCTTCACATATATGCTATCTATATAAAATACAATAAATAATTAAAAATATATATATATAAACATAAATGTAACTTGCAGGTAATATACTCTTTAATTGAGGTAACATAGTTCAGTTATTCCAGCCTAACAACTTGACCCCATGTTTCTATGGACTTAAAAATATGAAAGGGTTAAAAAAAAAAAAAAAAAAGTCAATTACTTGGATATTTTCAAAGGGTTTAACAGTGTTTGTTGTAGTATTTCAGGACAAGAAGCACGATCAAGCGGATAAATTTCAAAGCCAATTAATTATTTTGTGGTTGAATTATATTTCATGAAATTAGTAAAAAGGTTAAAAAGTCAAGTTTCTTGTTGGGAAGCTCCTATGTGTATATATATATATATATATATATATATATATGTATATATATTTATATATATGTCGTAATATTTCAGTACAAGAGTTTGGTCAAGTGGAAATTTCGATTAATGGATTTTATTATTTCTTTAATTATATATATTTGCAGATTGAATTGAACAAATTTAATTTACTTAATTGAGTCCTACACGGAACTTCTTAAAACGACAACACAAGTTTAATTATTGTTGGATGAGAAACGCAACGAATCGGATATATAGGTTTTATCATTATATTGCACATTTCAATTCATTTGTGCCAACAAGCTTAAGACAGTTCCCAATAAAGGACCTTTCTTTTTACTTGTAAATATACGACTTGTTTATTTATTGTGAGGTTGATTTTTTTTTTTTTTTACCCATGAAATTTGTCTTGGTAATGTCTAATCACGACCAGATTATAGCACGTGAAAATAATTAGGTACGCGTGCCTATTACACAGTGCAGAAAAATACATGGTCATATATACGCAAAAGTCTGTATAACTTGAGAAAATTCAATTATTCATATATACGCAAAAGTCTCTGTAACTTGAGTAAATTCAATTTTTTGTTTTTTTTTTTCCTTTGATTATCATGATGGGGTTTCGTTATGGTCGGGGATTTACGAGTAGGGATTACCATTTAGTTCACAACACAATAATATAATACAAACAAAAGGGTCTGGGTTTTTAATAATGGTTTGGATTAATAAAATACTGACACGACTAATAGATAGATGATATTCAAGTTTACCTGCCTAACACGTACGCAGGGATTGATATGATTAAATATATATAACATAATTATTTTTCTGCTACGCTTTGCGTATGGGGGTGTTTTTCTAACAGTTTACAACCTAATTATACATTTATACATGATATGATATAACAGGTTAGATAGCTAATTAAATATAAATAGTATGAATTTTAAAAATTTGTAAGTAAACTTCACTTTTTTTTTAAAATAATAACAATAATAAGTTGACAAATAAACATTTTAAAACTTAAAAGAATCACAACTATCTTGAAATAAGTCAATATTATATTATACCAATTATTAATATCAACAAATTATGCGGGTTGATAAAATTAATAAACAGGTCATGTTTGGATTGAAACCTTCTCACATTCACTCTATGACACAAACAATGAGTTAAGCAAATAATGAAAGCTTTGAAAACTTAACCCTAGTTTATATAATTATTGTATATAGTCATCCGTCAATATCTTGATTGAATGATAACAAACCTTGAAGAATGCATATATCTTGCAGAGCCAACAACCATCTACACCAAAAATGAACCAAAAGACAATTTATCTACGAATTTTGTGTACAGCTAGTTTTTCCCATTTCAGAAACCAAACTACAATAATGCACAATCCAAAGTAGAAAGGACTTGTGTTTAGTTGCCTTTCCTTCTGGAGATTATAGTGAAATTTCAAACTTGAATAGTACTTCCAATTCCAATGACAAAAATCTTTTTTATTTTTATTTTATACTTATAAATTGGTCCCCCAGCAAGTTTATAAGGATTTGTTTGGTATATATGGAAATTAAGTGCAAGAAAAAATAGGGGGTGAGAAAATATTAGTGCAAGGATTTTAGGACTTATGCTTGTTTGGTAGGAGGGAAAAATAGGGAAGAATGGATTTAAATAAGGGACTTAAAATCTTTTAAAGAACTTCAAGTTTAATCTTTGATCAAAACATGAAATGAAGCAATTATAGAAGGAAATTCATATCAAATTAAAAAAAGATCCTCCTCCCTTTTTTCTATTTTTCTCACTTAGGTTATAAACCTTTCTTTCTTCTCTCATACCAAACACTAGTTAAAGGTTCGATCAATTGAAAAAAGGAACCACATGGCTAGAGCCGTCCTATTACGTTGTCTTATTAGTGGAGCTACACAGTTTTAGATTACGAATTCTCTCATGAAAATTTTTATAATTATTACGAGTTATGTGTATATATTAGTAAAGATTAGACAAGGATGATGTATAAAGAGATAATCTTGAGAATAAAAGAGAGATAACACAACATGTAGATCTCTTACGAGTATATTTCTCGCCTTACATATTAAAGGGCATATTCGAAATCAAGACCTTATAAAGAAGAAAAAACAACAACAAAATGGGTAATGATGTCTAGCTAGCTAAGTCACTTGATTTCAAGTTCTTTTTTTTTTTTTTTTTTAATTATTCTCTCGCTTTCATAAACAATTCTCTAGATCTCTTATCACATTCAATAAATATTGATTCATCCGTTATCATATGTTATTTAACAAGAATCCAATATGCAAAAGCTAGAAAATTTTCATATATTAATAACAAATGCTTGTTAGATGGCAGACAAGATATAGCTAATTTTGCTTTAACCTTTTGTCGACTTCTCTACGGTTCATAAAGTCACTCTCTTGGCTATTAATGAAAGGCCAGCATTTTAATTATTTTTTAAACTTGGATTTTTTAGTGTAAATAATATCGAAAATATTATGTATGTGAGGGGGGAAAAAAAAACTCATCATGTAAATGAATTGTCAATGATTGATTGATGACTAGGTATTTATCTCTCCCTTTTCATTGGAGGAAGTTTTAGCTTCGGCCAATAAGAGAGAGATAATTAAAGATTAGTGAAAGGAAAATGGCCATATCTAGGCCTCTATCATGGGATTATCATTATTAACAACTTTTTATTAATATTAATTTTGGGGTCATGATTATGTGCTGTACACAGTTGAAACTATGGTAGTGCTGGCCTTTATATAGACTGATAGAGACATGGAAAGTACGAATTAAATTAGTTAATTGTTTCTTTTTGTGTTTATATATATAGCTCCTATAACCATTTATTAGGCTACGATTATGTAGTGCTTAATTAATTAAATCTGAACCTGCAGCCTCAATGATCAACATTAAGATAGATATATATATATATATCTATATATACATAGACATAAATAAATATATATTAAAACTGTAGCAATTTAATTCCAATAATTTCCCTTTTGGACCAAAAGAGAGTCTGATTTTGGTAACCACACGCAATCTCTCTCTTTCTCTATTTTCTATCGAACTTTTATACTAATATTCTGGGACTTGACTCTGGAGTTCACCAAATTTGATGAAATTCATAAGAAAATAAAATAAAAATAAAGTAAAAAAAATGTGCATTTCCTCATTTTACAAACAAGATTTTAACAAGTTCCTTCTCTTTTTAAACTTTAAAGTTCATTCATCAAAACCATCCACATATTTATGAAGAGAGTTTTTATGATAAAATAATATCATTTTCATTATCGATAAAAATTACAATTTTTTATTGTTACATTTACCTCTAAATAATGTGATCAATGCGTGTTCATCTTAAATATTTAAAGTGCACTCTACAAAATTGCTCACATTAATATATCAAATCATCAGTAGGAAATTAGGACAATTCATGTTGTTGAGAACTCTTTTTTTTTTTTTTTTTTAATAATGCTAGTTGGAGAAAGAAAACTTTTAAGGGAATTAACAATTAGGTATTTTGCCCCAATGTATGTAGTTATGAAATGTCCCCAATAATTGACATCATTTTCTTTGTAGCTCTTGTAATATTAAGTAATCCCCAAGTTGTTCTCCGATACCAAATATTATGCTGCAAATTTTGTATTCTCAAAATTCATAATCATGAACTTGCTTTTCATGCATAGTGTATCTCGTCAAATCCAACTTTTAGGGGGGGAAAAATAATATATATACATTTTTTTTGTTTTTTAATTAAGTGTAAATTCTCTTAGATATCCATAGGATTCCTTCAATTATATTGTAAACCTCCCATTAAAAAATTAGAAAACTAATTAGGCCCACAAATTACAATATTTCATTAAACACGCACAAATGTTTTCCCCAAAGGCTGGCTAGCTAGTGCAGAAAACAATGTTGTTGTAATGCAACTGTCATGACGTAAAAACAACACACAACTTCACCTACCCTCCCTTAGCTTATAAAATCTTTTCACCCACACCCCTCCACATATAACACTGTATGAACAAGCACAAAGCAGAAGCCAAAAAATTGTATTAAATTAAATCAATAAAAATTCCAAAACTATATCTGTGCTATTATTATTATATAAAAAGGCCATGTGTCACGTGATCACTGCGCCATAGTTTCTTCTCTACCCCAACTCAATAATTCCCCCAATTCATTTTTTTTTTAAGGATAATTCGCCCAATTCTAATCTTAACGGTTTCATCATAAAAAATTATAAAATAAAATAAAAAAGAAGAGAAAATTCCTATTTAATTTTTTTTAATTAAAATAAATAATATTATTATCAGGAATGGCTACAATAGAACCCATTTAATATACCCTATCGATAGAACTTATTTTAAAACCTTTAAGATGTAATTGAACTGTTGAAATGTTATTTATGTATAATAATTATAATACACCTTACCTCAGATTAGTATAGATTAATAAATAAAAAAACTTTAAAAAGACCAACCCCCTTTCCTGACGCCAACGACTTCCCCACCGACGCCATTGACAGACCCCCCTCCCCTAGACCAGATCTGCCGCCCCCCCCCCCCCCCCGCGCACACCGACCAGCACAGTCCCTCCCTCTTTCCTGACCCCGACAACGGAAACCTCTCCTCTCCCCAACCTTCCATCGGTGAAGGTGGATTTTTTTAAAAATTCTTTTTTTTAAATTTTTTTTATTTCTTAATCTAATACTACTGAAAAATAAAATATATGATAATTATCATATATAAATAATATTTTAGCTATTTGATTACATCAGATTTGCCATCATTTGCCATCACTTTATCCATTACTATCCTTAAAAATAAAAATAAAAAATAAAAATAAAAGTGCAGCCGGCAGCTATCGTTGTCAAGGGAAGAAGCAAACTAACCAGAAAAAGGCCGCGTGGTCCGGCTGCAGAGTGGCCTAGACAAAGCCTATGATGACCTGGCAATGAGATTGGGGCCACATGTCGGGCTCAAAATAGCCAATCGACGTGTCGTGGGCCCAACTTGTCCCCTCCAGAGGCGACACAGCCTGTGACCAAAATATTTCCTGTGTCCCTCCTACGACCAGCTACCCTCCGTCAGCGTCCGTCCAACGTTCCATTTGGCCAACCCCACTTTGCTGACGTGTACCGTGACATGGTCCAAAAAATAACAAACCTAAAAACTTATCTATATATATAGCCCCTTCTTCTCCCCTACACTTCCCAAACCCACCAAAAAAAGAAAAAAAGAACACTTCTTTTTTGTGTTATTACTAGCTGTTAGTTCTTCTTCTTCATCTTGATCAATATTTTGATTATTCGATCATGGCCGTTGATTCGGTGACTTTCTCTCCCTTGGGCCCGCCGGCGTGTGAGAAGGACGCCAAGGCGCTTCAGTTCATAGAGGAGATGACCAGGAACGCCGACGCCGTTCAGGAGCGAGTTCTATCCGAGATACTGAGTCGCAACTCGGACACCGAGTACCTCCAGCGATTCGGACTCGGCGGCGCCACCGACCGCGACTCGTTCAAGTCGAAGGTTCCCGTCGTGAAGTACGAGGATCTCCAGCCGGAGATCCAGCGCATCGCCAATGGCGACCGCTCTAAGATCCTTTGCTCCCAACCCATCTCTGAGTTCCTCACTAGGTATTAAAATTCAAAAAAAAAAAAAAGATAGTTTATTTTGTTGTTTTTATGTGTCGTTTGAGAGTTATCTTCTGTCGTTTTTAATATGTTCTGATTTGACATGTTGCAGTTCTGGGACTTCTGCTGGAGAGAGGAAGCTGATGCCGACGATTCATGAAGAGTTGGACCGTCGCACACTTTTGTACAGTCTTCTCATGCCTGTCATGAATCTGTAAGTATTGTCTCATAGTTGTGTGTGTGTGTGTGTGTGTGTGTGTGTAACATTTGTAGTTCTACTTTTCACAAAAAAAAAAAAATATATATATATATATATATATATATATAGCGATTTGTTTTACAGATTTAGAAATATTATCACCAATATTGTACTGGCTCATTATCTTTATTTTGATATCCCGGCCTGTTGAAAAATTTGTAAAACCTATAATTTTACCTTAAATATGCAAGGCATAAAATTCGTTGACCTCTGATCATTTTGTTTGGTGTAATTTGGCAAAATTATGTACAGCTACGTGCCGGGGTTAGACAAAGGGAAGGGACTCTACTTCCTGTTCGTGAAGGCCGAAGCGAAGACGCCTGGGGGTCTAGTGGCGCGTCCGGTGTTGACGAGCTACTACAAGAGCGAGCACTTCAAGACTAGGCCGTACGACCCTTACAACGTCTACACCAGCCCAAACGAGGCCATCCTCTGCGCCGACTCCTTCCAGAGCATGTACTCCCAGATGCTCTGTGGCCTCATCATGCGCCACGAGGTCCTCCGTGTCGGCGCGGTCTTTGCCTCCGGCCTCCTCCGTGCCATCCGCTTCCTCCAGCTCAACTGGCGCGAACTCGCCCACGACATCTCCACTGGAATCCTAAACCCTAGGATCACCGACCCCTCCATCAAGAAATGCATGTCCGACATCCTCAAACCCGATCCAGACCTCGCCGACTTCTTGACCTCCGAGTGCTCGGGTGAGAATTGGGAGGGGATCATCACCAGAATCTGGCCCAACACTAAATACCTCGACGTGATCGTCACCGGTGCAATGGCTCAGTACATTCCTACCTTGGATTACTACAGCAATGGCCTGCCTAAGGCTTGCACTATGTACGCTTCTTCCGAGTGTTACTTTGGACTTAACTTGAAACCAATGTCTGACCCTTCGGAGGTGTCTTATACTATTATACCGAACATGGCCTACTTTGAGTTCATGCCACATGACCCTTCGTCTCCTCCTCCGAGCCGGGACAACCCACCGCGGCTAGTCGAATTGGCGGACGTCGAGATCGGAAAGGAATACGAGCTCGTCATCACCACCTACGCCGGGCTATGCCGATACCGGGTGGGCGACATCCTCCAAGTCACCGGATTCCACAACGCCGCGCCGCAATTCCGCTTCGTGCGGAGGAAGAACGTCCTTCTCAGCATTGACTCCGACAAGACCGACGAGGCCGAGCTACAAAACGCTGTCCAAAACGCGTCCGTTCTTCTCAAGGAGTTCAACACTAGCGTCGTCGAGTACACGAGCTTCGCCGACACCAAGACCATCCCGGGGCACTACGTGATCTACTGGGAACTCCTCGTGAAGGACTCGGCCAACTGGCCCAGTCACGAGGTGCTGGACCGGTGCTGCCTCGCCATGGAGGAGTCGCTGAACTCGGTGTACCGACAGGGCAGAGTCGCCGACAACTCGATCGGACCGCTCGAGATTAGGGTTGTGAAGAACGGCACCTTTGAGGAGCTCATGGACTACGCCATCTCAAGAGGCGCGTCTATTAACCAGTACAAGGCTCCGAGGTGCGTGAACTTCACGCCCATCGTCGAACTCCTCGATTCGAGGGTGGTCTCGGTGCACTTTAGCCCAGCTCCGCCGCAATGGGCCCCGGAACGACGTCGTTGAAGACAAGGATCATGATGATGGATGACGATGATGACGTGCGTGCAACGATGAAACAATAAGAAGAAAAGGGACCAAAAAAAAATATATGATTAATATAATATAATATATCTATATATATATATAAATATATTCTAGTCTAGCTAGCTTTTAAAAGTGTCTTTAATTTACTTTGTTCAGCGTCTGTGTCTGTGTGATAAGTTCAAGTAATATCCGCTGGGAAGCATATATCTATCGCTAATGTAATGTCTTGTTGTTTGTGTGTTGTGTCGATGGAATCCTTGTCTTTTGCCGTATCAGCTTTTCTCAAAAAAGTTGAGGACAAGACGTCGTACGTACCCCAAAACCAACCAAAAAAAAAAAAAAGGCAGTGTTTGATTAGGAATTGTGGCAAAACTTGTAAATCCTATGATGCTCCAAGGGTGTAATAATAATATTCGTTTGTTTGAAGATGAATTCCTGTGGAATTCATGTGCATGGATTTTAGTGCACGTGCTATATATTCCTGTCTGTTTGTGGCATATATATATATATATATATATATATAGGGTTTAATTTTGAAGGGATTTTATGCTCTGCAACGTGGTAACTTAGTTAATTAGAGATCTAGTAATTTTATATATATGAGCTATATATATATTGGTTTCTTTTTCAGAGTTTATACTTGTTGCTTGGAAGCATGCTACGAACAGTTTTTTCATGGTTGGATGCTTGGCATGTAGATTAAACATATACATTATAGTTACTATATATGTTGTACATATATATATATATGCATGTATGACACATATACATATATAACATGTACCATGCATGCGTAATATGTATAATATGGTTGGTCTGTTATATATAGCTGGGAGGATCAACTTATCTGGTGACGTAATAATGACTGCTGCCTTTCTTATTGTGAATTTTATATTTTCAGTTACTACTATACACAGTATTTTGTATTAATTAACGAAGATAAATTTGTATATCTATTCCATAGACACGTCTTGCCTGATTAGGCTTTTGATGTAAACATATCATGCAATTTCCACGCAATAATTCATATAAATTAATGATATGTTTGAGACTTTTATTCACTTTTAATTTTTCTTTATAATAATATATATGATTGATAAGCTTGATGTGGGACGGGATTATTACTAAGTACCAAATCTAGTTAGAATATCCTAACTTCACTAAACGCTAATTATTTCCTCTCATTACTTATTTAATAATAATAACTATCATTAATTCTTTATCCACAAATTTTTTATTTTTTACTAAACTGTAGTTCACTTAATTTTTGCTTTATACCTTTATTCGTTAATGGTTATGAACACATGTACAAACGTCAAGCAAAAAGGATTTTGTAACAAAGTGTATATACTCATTTTAATAGATCTTTTTGTTACCACTTTATTTGCTTGTCTTGAACCTAGCTTTAATATATATTCAACACTAATTAATTAAATAATTGGTGCATATCAGGTCCATCATGGCAGTTGAAAAAATTCAGCACTAATTATTTAATTAAAAAACTAACTTTTTGTTTGGAATACCATTCTAAACTAAGCATTTTCAACTCATTTTTGTTTTTTTTTCTAAAAAGTCAACAAAAATTTTAATTAATTTTTAAAATATCAAACAATTCTAATAAAGAAAAGTTTAATTCCAACCGGTGAACCAAATATAAGCTAAAAGTTTGAAAATCGATATATGGATATGTGAGTATGATATGTATGTTATGATGTACAATGTACTGCACAGCAGAATCAGATACAAAGACTAGACGAGATATATATATATATATATATATATATATTTGCATTAAGTTTTGTCTTCTGCGTGCGGTTTGCAGAATCTTTTCTCTTGGACTTTCCGGGCGATATTTGCTATGCGTACGTTTTCATGTATTGGATAAGTACTCTTCAATGGAATATTCTCCAATCTGATAAACCTTCTTTAATTTGCTGGCATCGAATTAATATTTGAGATTTCTATTTTTGCAACATTTTACATAACGAATAAACTGTAATTTATATGCTTCCAGGTTCACGTTTTTACATATGCATATATACACGCACACACATTTTCAGACTTTGTCCCAGATCGACATAATAATACAAAGAGTTGAATTTGGTATTATACCAATTCAAATTTCTCATATACAACCATTAGCTCTCTCCGAAAGAGAGAAAAATAAAATAAAAAAGAAATCTTATTTATAGCTAGTACGTACCAATTGATTTAAGACACTAGCCCTCCAATTTTGCAAGAGTTTTATATCTATATGTATATTTGTGATTTGATATGATATGACTAATTATACTTATGTTTTATTTGGCATTCAAGTTTAACTCAAAATAAACTGTACTTTTTCACCTTAATTTTTATCTTTTTCTGAAAAGTCAACAAAATTTATAATAAGTTTTTAAAAAGTCAACCAATTCTAACTTAAAAATTTCATCTTCAACCAGTAAACTAAACGCAAGCTTAGTTTCGGCGTATATCTCTACAATATATAAGAACCTAGTGCCTTCAGACTTCCAATATATTGATTCTGAAATTGTACCTAACCGGCTTATTATTTTCTCTGCGTAATTTCTCTATTTGTTCTATTGGCATATAATTTAATATATATATATATATATATATATATCTTCCATTGCATCTTTTCAATTTTTTTTTTAGGTATTGGATACTAATTACACGATTCTGCAAGAAATAAACTAGTCTCTCTTTTTTCACCACATTATTTTCTTAATTCGTTATTTGTTTTCCGATTTTTATTTTTTTTTTCATCTAGCGTACATCTCTATGACTTTCACTTATTAAAAACAAAAACGCATTTTAGGTTTCCAACTAGGAACTCTTGCTCAATACTTTCTCCTCTCACCATCTAGAGTTAATTCCTACAGGATTCATTGATCTACGTTTCCTTAATTGTTTGCCAGCACGTATTTCCATTCTGACTTCCGAAGCGACTAATAAGATGATTTTTTTTTCCGATTAATTAATTAAGTTTACCTAGTAAACATGGCTGCTGTGATCGTACTAATTTAACAAGTGCATGTGCTGTGCACAAAAAGGTCGCATGCCGCTTCATGAATGGTTAAATATTATACATATATATCTCCTGAATATATATATATATATATATATGGCTTCTGAAATTCTATATCAAGTGATACAAACCACAAAAGCCAAATGATAACCGAAGACATTTCAAGTGATCCAAGAAGAGTCTGTCTCACGAGCATGACTACAAATTCGACGGCTATATGAAGCTTTGAAATTAGCAAAAAAAGTTCCGTTCTTAAACGACAAACTTGTTATATTAGTATGCTCTTATTAGAAGGCATACGACAGCAAAACCAAAGTAGAATTTGACGGACTCCAAAGGGCTTGGAACCATCTTTATTTAAATTTATTTTTTCCTTTTCCCTAGAGGGAATATACTTTTGTTGAGATTGTTTTGAGAAAATACTTACAAAATTTCCTTAATTGATATCTATTTAACTGTTCTTTCCAGGCTTCATGTGCATGGATTTTAGTGCACGTGCTATAAATTCTGTGTTACATTAGTTTTTACTTTGTGTCATTCTAATCTATAGTCTGATTTAATTAAGTAGGATTTCTTTTTTTGGATATCATATATACAGGCCTTTTCTTAATTTACTATATATATAGTTATATTACACAGAGTTTCAGGTCCCCTTTTACAGAAAATATTTTTTCACCGAATAAAAAATATATATAAACAACAAGTCTATAAATATGTGTGTGTGTGTGTGTGTGTGTGTGTGTCCCATAAGTAGTCCCAAGAGGTACTGGCACTTCTAGGCCTTTTGTTTGGCACTTGTCAGTATATAATGAGGTTTTTAGCAGGTGGATAATGGGGGGAGTGACATTAATATGTATATGGATCAGTGATTTGTCATTTCTGAGACATTATGTAAGCCTTATTAGCTCATTAAAATAATTAGTATATGCTTCATATATATATATATATATATGTGTCATGATATTAAAATATGGATCAGTGATTTGTCAGTAAAAAGAAATACCAAATCACGAATTCGTTTATTCTGAATTTTGATGAGTTGGGAAAAAGGGTTTTCTCTGATACGTCTTTTTCAAGGCTCTAGATTCAAGATTCAAGTTTTTTGGCATTTAATTTCCACACCAAAAAAAAAAAAAAAAATTTGGTATTAGACTTCACCGGAGGAAACATATTTCTCCAGTTGGCAAGGCAAAGGTGTTGGACGGTTCCCTTTTGTATAATTCAAACACAAAAAGGGCAACACCCAACAATTCTCTTTTTAACATGTACAATAGAAAAGAGGTGACACTAATGTGTAATAAGTTTGTTCATGTTTCTTGCAGTGGAATGGAAGCCGTCAAAAAGTTATGAAAATGGGCATATCTTCTTTTTTCTTTTTGCTTTTTTTTAGAGAAAAATGGACATATCGATTCTATGCCTTTTTTCACTTAATTGACTAAAGAAGGAGTAGATCCCTGAATGGATTTCTTGAGACTGCAAGTTTTTTTTTTTTTTTTTTGAAATATGTTTGAGTAGCTGTGTCTATTCGTTTGTTTCTTTTTCTATTTCAGTTTCTTCTCTTACACATGTGCAAGTAATACTAGATATTTTTTGCAAAATTTTCACTTTTCCGCCGAACTTTAGCCCTTGTCACAAAATGCTACCCGAACTTCAATTTGTAACATTTTTTTGGCCCGAACTTTTAAAAAGTTTGCAAACTTCCCCCTAAATTAAATTTTTGACAAAAAAAAAAATACACGTGATACTCATTGAAAGTACAAGTTGGGTATTAAATCTACAGTTTTGAAGTGGCACATGTTGGTATCACACGTGACACTCATTACCCTTATTAAATATGAAATTATGAAGTTATAAAATGACAATCAACCCTCAATATACTCTTTTAACCTAACTATAAGGGTAATTTCGTCATTCCATATTTAATTCCCCCAATGCTTCCAATGAGTGTTGAGCGCATTTTGTCATCAAATATTTAATTGAGGGTTGAAATTCACAAACTTTTCTAAAGTTTGGGGGAAATAATATTATAAATTGAAGTCCGATGAGCATTTTATGACAAGGCCTAAAGTTCTAAGGTAGGGAGGAATGAAATTTGTCCTTTTTTTGTACCAATTTTTACTATTATTGATAATTTAGTACCAGTGGATTAAAAACGTGATAAATAATAAGGGTGTTAAAGAGGTTCTGACTCAATCGGGATGTCAAGGTACACTTGCTGACTCTTGTTTCCACATGCATGCCTTTCATTAAAAGAAAAAAAAAAACATAAACCACTCGCTAATCAGGCAAGCAAAACGTGGAGCTGAAGCTTTTGCATGTCTGTAATGTTGTCTCTCAAATTGTTCGAAACCTTTACTAAAGCAAATATTTTTTTGTCACACTGTCTGCTGGTTACAAACCCTAATTAACAACAGAGAAACTTTGAATTGCAAAAGGTAATTGTAGTTCAAAGGCAAAGAAACTATAAGTAATACTACCATTTCCCTAAGCATCTCGTCTGAACACGAACTGGTAAAACAAAAGTTTTTCGGCTAAATGGAAACCAAAGTACACTAAACTATATTATATATCGAAATTCGATAATGATGCTTCATTTGTTTACTAATTACTGGTTTAGATTTTTGATTAGGAGGCCGATTAGTAATAACAAAGAAGCTTTCGTTGCATTCCATATTCCATAATCATTGTCATGTCCCCTCCATCTTGGACATTCTTTATTAAACGGGTATGGACAAAATTATATTGATCCCTATTAGAACCAATATATAATCTGCACTATATAATCAGCCTCAAACTGAGATAGATTTATGGTAATTATATGTGACACTACGATCTATATGGTTTCTTTATGGTTAAGCGAAAATAGATGCTGTTGTTTAATTATGAGATTGAAATATCCAAAAGTTATAATATTGAATAACATTAAGACCAATGTTGTATCGATACGTACATAAACATACGCGCCCATACGAATACATATTTTAATATTTCTTTGAATAAGTGAGAATTTTATGAAAAGAAAGAAAAGCAAAATGTCTTACAAAACTAATGAAAGCATAAAAAATCTAAAATAGAAATACCAAACAAAATAATCTAGGAGAAAAATTATTTTTCTGTGAGCACAAAATTTGTAGGATGAGTTCTTCTTGACTAGATTTTTATCTAGTTTTTCTCTCAAAATATCTAAATTTTCTCCCAAGAATCCAAAGTAACAATTTTCACCTCTTTATGGGCAATAACACACACATATATCTATATATATATATATATATATATATAAATGATAAGAGGAAACAACTAACAATATCAGAGAAAATAAATACATCCAAACTAGACCGGTACTTTATTAATAATATTATTTCATATTAAACTCTCCACTCATATTATTTACAAAATAATAATAATAATAATAATAATGTATACGTACGTTTATATATACTCGCATTATGTATTCAAGGATGATTACAAAAAGTGGCACAACATACTGTATTTGTATAAACCTAAAATCAAATAAAGTAAAGTCAATGATCTGTGAGTCTATATATATATATATATATATATGACAAAATTGAATGTAAAGCTCAAAAGCCAAAATATTTGACTTTGACGATCGACATTAATTCCATAAAGAGGGTTGAATCTTCCAGCAAACGATTTATATATATATATATATATATGTATGTATGTATGTATGTATGTAAATATATAGATGATGAAAGCACTCTCTACGTTACATGATGGGATATCATTGAAAGGTTTCATCAAGATCTGGGCGCCTCCTAGACAAACCTTTCTTAATTTTGACTAACCCACTTCCATCTTTCCGTCTGATTACAATTAACTTAACATGTGCTTAATTAAGTGGTTTCTTTCAAATTTAATTCCCATTACGTACTTTCTCCTTTTTATATACACGAGATTTGGCCTTGGATATATAAGTTGCCCTATTTAACTTTTCAACCTTTTATTCTGCAATATATATTCTTCTTATTAGTTACCACTAAATACATATATTCTTCTTGTTATTTTATGACTGATCGTTGTGGCAAGGCTATTTCGTGCGATACGGTTTAAATGGCATGTTAAGCATTGCTTTTTGGAGGCTCTTTTTTCACAAGTTACTTCTGAAAATGTTTGAATGGTTTTCAGATGTTGCTTTGGTTCTTGATAAGAGATCAAAAGATTTAGCTTATATTTGATTCATCGGTTGAAGTTGAAATTTTAAAGTTTGAGTTTGTTGACTTTTCAAAAATTAGTTCTAATTTTTGTTGACTTTTCAGGGGAAAAAAAAAAAAAAAGACAAAAACTGATATGAAAAAATATAATTTAGTTGGAGTTAAACTTAAATGCCAAACGAAGCCTCAGTTTTTTTAAAAAGGTTCTTCTATTAAAACTGTGAAACTTATAGCAGAGTTTTAATAAGATTTTATGAGCTTTGCATGTACTAATATTTTTAATAATGCTTATAAAAAAATTAAACATTAATTTTCCCCTTAATTATTAAGCACTTTCAAATATATACTTTCAAACAGTAATTTTAATAATTAAAAAAAAAAGCTAAAACTTTTATTTTTCTTCTACTACAGATGAAAACAAATCTTAGAATTTGATCTAACTTTTATGTTCACACGTGTATGACACACACACATGCCACATATATATAGCTATAATACTTTATCTCGACAGAAGTACTAGTAGTTGAGACAAAAGCATGTATATGTAAATTCTTTTTGTTTGTGTAATTAAAAAGTCTATATCACCACCAAAAATATGTATTCTCTTAGCTTCTCTAGCCAATGCTGAATATACCACTCATATTCCATTGCTGTCATATACAAGCTAAGCCACCCATGATCAGAACTGACATCATTATAATTCAGCAGCAATTACTGTCAATTAGTTAACTTTTGTCCCTAACAAAACATCATGTAATCAGGGGCGGAGCTTCGTTGTGATGAGTGGAGGCTACTGTCTCTGTTGATTATTTCTTATTTTTAAAATAGTCCAAAATATTTAGTGATTTTTAATTTTATCCATACTCAAAATTAATTATCTCATATATGTTAACACTAAAAATTTTACTCTTTTATCTATAGGCTTATTGATCATATACGTCGAGTCAGAAATTTTCGGTCGTATCAAAATTATCATACATGATTTAGTTTTTATATACGCTCTCATTAAATTTAAAGGTCAGGTCCACCACTGTATATCAGTTGAAATTCAGAAATCTCATCGGTACCAAACCAAAATCTATCCCTATCCGAAAGGAACAAATTCATGCATGCATGTATGAACGCACGCTTTTCAGGCATATATATGATCTTTTCTGATCACCTTTGGAGACAAAGAAATGCATTGTCCCCAAAAATCCACCAATTATCTCTGCAATCGTGGCCCGTGGGGCATGCGAATCGACCGATCGATTAATTAGTGAACTTGTCAGGTTTCCATTTCTTATTATCTCGAAGAAACCCAATATATATATATATATATATATATATATATGGAAAGTGCAGCCAAGTGTTTGTTCATATCTGTAAATAAGAGAGGTTGCTTTTTGGTATGCTTTTCGACCGGAGACAGTTTGAACATAACACATTAGTGGTCTTTTTCTTGTGGGGTTTATTTTAAAATTCGTAGCAAATATTGTTAGTTAAAAGAATAGCAATATTCTTTTATTTTTATTTTCTTTTGTCCAGTGCTACTGACTCGATTTTGAAATTAGAGATTGTCGTTTTTAAGCGACAAAATGGAAAAGCAATAATCGTCCCAGAAAATTATGACTGTTGTCGTTGTCTTAAGCCCAAAGGTGCTTCTCTTCTTTTCGTATATTTTCTTGGGTTTTGCCCACTTTGGTTCTCTGTTTTATACCGTGAGAAAAGAAATAAATAATTAGAGGTACATAACCTTTTTAAGAATTTTTAATGAATTGGCGAAGTTTTTAAAATTAATTAAAGACTATTTTTTAAATGGTCAATCAATTTTTTTAAATGGTTAATAAATGATTGATTACTTAATATTATTAATTTGGTAAATCATTGATTAACCGTAGTCAACCATTGATTAACCATAATGTAAATCACCAATTTTCAAGTCAATCACTGATTGATATATGAGTAATTACTGATTGACTAAATCTATAAAAAAAAAAATGCAAGCAATCATTTTGCTTAAGAAAATAAATGGCCATCCATTAAATTAGATGACCAAAATAGGCCACTCACCTTAATTTCCCTAATTTTTTCACAATATTAAAATAACAGATTTTAAACTAGTTAGAGTAGATAATAAATTTATTTAGTAAATTTCTTCACTTCTAGTAAATTGATTATTTACCTTGATAATTTACTTAAAATATTTTAGAATATTGTTAATTTAGTGAAAAATAATATTTACAACAAGGGATATTTACATTTTTATATCATATATTTTGCTTTTATTTAAAAAGGATATTTTAGGTCAACATTTAATTTTGACCTAAAATATCCAAACTATCTTTAAAAAGAAAAATTAAAATTTGAATTATACACTTTTATGTCATGTATTTTGCTTTTATTAAAAAAATTATATCCTATATTTTAAAATCATGTATTATTATCATTCTATTACATGTATTACAAAAATCAAGACATTTTCTCAGTCCACTTTTGACCTTAAAATGTCAAAAATATCCTTATATTTGAATTTCTACAATTTTATTTTTAATTCAATTTTAAGGGTGTTTTCTGTATTTATGAGATCAAAATTAAGTTTTTATGGATAAAAAAAATATAGATATATGTATTAAATTTAATCTAATGATGTAACTTCAAAATGAACAGTATAATTTTGAATAAAAACTAAATGTAGAGCACAAAAAAGTAGCTAATACTTAATTTTTATTTTTTTTTAAGTGTTTTGAGAATTTTCAGATCAATGAAATGATATAAATTCGTATATTAAACAATTAAAAATGCAGACTTGAAAACATAGGGTATGTTAGAGGATTGGTAGTCCAGCTATCTCCTGGGCCATTTTTAAACAGTTTCCTTTTGGGCCTTTCTTGGGCCATGCCCGCACTTTTTGCCATCGTTTCTCGTTGCTTATTTTGCACAGAAGCTACATCACAATTTTTGTCTTCGCATGTTCATTACTGTTGAAAAACATGACATTCATATCAAATACTTTTTAAGGGTGATATAGTAGTTAATTCCCCCTTCAAAAAAAAAATAATTGTTAATCCGTAAATCTTAAGGGTGGCATTTACTACAACTTCCCCCAACTTGTTTTGTCTCTTTTCTTTTTCCCTTCATTTTATTTGGATTATTAATTAAGTGAGTCTTTACAGGTTGCATTGAATCATAAAAGACTAGTAGGTATTACATTAGACTCTATCATACATAATTTAGTTTGTATATGATTCAATATTTAAGATGTCTCTATCATAGAATATATATATATATATATAGCTGTACATAACTGTAGTTACCAAAAAGGTATGCATGCTAATTGGCTCTAAGATGTTAAAAAAAATAATAATAATAATTTGATCTCACCTTAAAGTAACAACCTATGTGACATTTAGGCGAGCGTACTTTTATCTTGCTTGCTTACTTCATTAACTAAATTATATAATTCAACATAGAACATAAAAATATCAAACATATATATGTTTGACGTTACTAGCCGTAATAAACACTATTATTAATAAAATATAGGCTCTATTTATGGATCTCATATCATAAGACCACATTTTGTTAATTTTCCTCACTAGTTAATTGATTTCTCTTCCACTCTGACTTCATTTAAAACAAATTTAAAATAAACAAATACACAGAGAAAAAATGACCTAAAAGTTCGAAACACAAATTAAACGTCTTCCACTATTAAGTACGGTCACCTGCTCGCCAAACTCTTGCTGAAGGAACAAAAGAAAAGACTGTTAGCTGAGTACCAAAACAGAATAATTTAACACAACTACCATTCTCCACCTCTTGGTCATGTTTTTGGGTATCCTTCACTATTCAAGTAAGTATTATATATATATATATATATACACACACACTTATACATTTAACAACTTTTGTTGGTGAAGTGTCAAGCGAGTTGAGCTCATTTTTTTCTTCCCAACATTCTTAGATACTTTGAGCTTCATCTCTTGTTCATAATATACAGTTTAACTTTGTTCATAATATCCCGAACTTTGGTTTATCCCAATCTCATTTCTCAGCATTGGAAGGTACTAGAATGGTCGCTCCATCTAAAATGTGTCTGCGGATTTTGGCGCGTATAATTTGTGGGTGGTCTCCAAGAGGATTCAATTGAGTCATGAAGATCATCAGAAAAGCGTTTTTTTTTTTTAAGGTAATAATGTCTAGAGAGCTTTTCTTCATCTCATTTTGCTTAATTAGCAGGGTTTCCATAAATGATATACAAGAAAATTAAAATTAGAAACTCATTTTCTGTTTCTTTTTTTTTTTTTAATTGCAATTTAAATGTATGTAGATTATCATTTAGAGTTGCAATAATGGATACTTCTATCTATAACAGTAGATATTTGATATCCTGAATGGATATAAAAAAGTTTAAGTTGGAGGATAAAAATAAAACCTCTGACAATTTATGACGTTTTAAGAAATTTTATTGCTGCTACTTTTCTTTTAGTCTCTTTAAGTTAATATTTAGTTGGAAGTGCTTTTGTATTAGGTTTTTAATATTGTTGTCCTCTAAATTTATCGATTTTTGATAATTTATCCCTCTAAATTTCTAATTATGATAATTTTTTCCTGAATTTTTTGATTTGTTGCAATATATTTCATTTTAATAACTTTTCGTTCAATTAATTAAGGATTTGAATTTATAAGATTTGTATCGGGAATTGAATTGAGGTTGAAAATTCTTTGTCGGATATGGTATATTTTGTGGTCAAAATAAGTACACGTAAGATGTTAACAGAAATTTAGAAAATTAAACTATTAATTTGAAAGACAAGTCGTTAAAACCCAACAAATTTAGGAGATAAGTATAACCGTCCTAAAAGCCCTTTGATTAAAGCACTTTTCAAAGTCAAATTTTGCTGCTTTCAAAAAAAAAAAAACAAAAAATTTTTATATGTTTTCATGCTTCAGTGACGCAACATCAGGAGATATTGCATAAAGAAAGCTCCATCTCTACAGCTCATATCTAACCACAATTTATCAAGTAATTCCTCTAATCACTTTCCTTCAATTATTCGATGTTTTTCTGATTCTCAAAAATCTCTCTATAAAACCCATTAATCACTTATTACAGGTTGATATGCTGATCAGCTACTTGTCTGCCATGCTTCATTATCTTGTCAGTTTGTCTGCTTATATCATTATTATGGGTAAGTACACAATTACACAATTAATATTTCATAAAAAAAAATTAAAAAAAATTTAGTCACAACATTTGTATGTAACTGAATGTCACTTTAAGTCATGACCTTGTGACTAATATGTATTTAGTCGTTAATATTTATGATTAAAACTTTTAGTCATAAGGTTTTTAGATATGGCATGATTTTTTTTTTTTTTTTTGTGAGAAAAACCTCAGGGCTAAATGTCAGCAAAAATAAGTGATTAAATGCATATTAGTCATAACCTTGTGACCAAAAGTGAAGATTAGTCACACAAAAATGTTGTCTCTTTTTTTTTTTTTAGTGTGTATCAATTACATATGCATGTACTGTGTATCAATTATATACATACACATCGTTATTTATTTATTCATTTATATTTTTATAATACGTGATTTATGATTTTTATTTATTAATATTAAAAAGAAATAAAAACACTTCTAAATTTTAAATCTAAGAATTTATATCTAAATATCTCTCATTTTATCCGTTGAGTTAGTCCGAACGAGATTTATATGCTCGACTAACTATGCCTTGTATTTTGTACTTGAAACACAGCAGCTTCAGTTGTACTCGTGCTATGCTTGATTATGAAGTTCCTTGGGCTGTTTGAGGGGGAGAATGAGAATGCAGAGGACTTGGGACCAACAGAAACAAACCCACTAAAAACAGTGCCAGAGACTTGTAATTATGGGACTTGTGGAGAAGATATTGAAAGAGGAAATTGCAGTTATAATAGCAGTACCAGTACTAATAATTCTTCAGAGGATAATTTGTATGATCGGAAAGTCTGTGTGATTTGCTATGATGAACAAAGGGATTGTTTTTTTGTCCCCTGTGGCCACTGTGCTACTTGCTGTGTATGTGCCCAAAGGTACGTCTTTAAGCTTTTTTTTTTTTTTTTTTTTTTTTTTTTTATCTTCCAAATTAACGTCAATCCAAAAAGATTATATCACTTTAAAGGGTGTGACTTTAGGGGCTCTACCGGTAGAGTCATTTTTTGGGCCGTTATGATTTAATCGAACGGTTTAAATTTTGATGGTATATCATATTATTATACACCTTACCCTACATAATCTTTCCAATCCAAAGTCTTCTCCATCGCCGGCGATCTTCCCGCCGCCAGCGACCACCTCCGGCCGCCGTCCGGCTACCTACCGCCGGCGATTTTCTCTCTCTTCTCTTCTCCTCTCTCCAGCGGCGACCACCTCCGGCGCCCCCACCGCCGGCCACCCCCCTCTCTTTCCTCTTCCCCTTTCTCTCTCTTCCCCTTTCTCTCTCTTCTCCTCTCTCCTCTCTCCTCTCTCCCGACGCCCCCCACCCTCGGCCCCCAGCCCCCAGGTCCCCCGGCCTCCCCCCCAGCCCCCAGGTCCCCCGGCTTCCCACCCCCCCCCCCCCGAGGACCACCCCAGGGGCGCCGGCGTCCATGCTTTTTTCGCAGTGGCGTCCACGCGCGCCTGGGGTGGTCCTCGGGGGGGGGGGGGGGAATGGGGGGGAGGCCGGGGGACCTGGGGGCCGAGGGTGGGGGGCGTCGGGAGAGAGGAGAGAGGAGAGAGGAGAAGAGAGAGAAAGGGGAAGAGAGAGAAAGGGGAAGAGGAAAGAGGGGGGGTGGCCGGCGGTGGGGGCGCCAGAGGTGGTCGCCGCTGGAGAGAGGAGAAGAGAAGAGAGAGAAAATCGCCGGCGGTAGGTGGCCGGACGGCGGCCGGAGGTGGTCGCCGGCGGCAGGAAGATCGCCGGCGATGGAGAAGACTTTGGATGGGAAAGATTATGTAGGGCAAGGTGTATGATAATATGATACACCATCAATATTTGAACCGTCCGATTAAATCTTAACGGTCTAAAAAGTGACTCTACCATAAGTTGTGGTAGAGCCCCTAAAAGGGACTCTACCACAGATTTTCCCCACTTTAAATTAGATTTTTTTTTTTTTTCCCACTTCTCAATATTCCTTGTGCGCCAACATACCGCTGATGTTTTTTTGAAGAGTTAAATTTAGAAAGAAAGAACGAGAAAAAAAAAAAAAAAAAAAAGTTGTTTTGGATTAATTCGAGGATTTTAGAAAGAGCTTTACTGTTTTTGCAGGATTTTTTATGGGGAGAACAAGGCGTGCCCAGTGTGCAGAAGAGTCATTGGCAAAGTCAGAAAATTGTAGGCTAAGATAGAAAAGCGTGATCATTTTTTTCCCTGTTTGAGACCACGCTTTTAGTGAATTTGCTTCTCAAGGTGTGTATAACTAACTATGTTTGAGTGTATTCCTTTTTTTCTTTTCTTTTTTTGAAAGAGTGTATTTCATTTTGCACTTTTAAGCAAATGATTTATGGGTTAATCTCTACAATATATATATATGTTCCGTTATAAAAATTTAAAAAAAATTAAAAAAAAAAAAAAGGAAAGAAAGTAAGCTTCTAGCTAAACTTAAACATATATATATATATATATATATATATGGAAATGCCTTCTAACCATTAGTGAGGGGTACAAAAGATTATAACCTCTCCTTTTAACACACGTATAATATTCCCTCTCTCTTTTTTCTCCCTTAAAATCAAATTAGATGAGCATAATTTTAAAAAGAGAAAACTAGAGGCTCAAAATTAAAGAATAAATTTTTTTCATTGAAAAAATTAAGAAGTAAATTAAAAGGGACCTATTCCTCCTTTTATCTTTGTTGATGCTGAAAATTTTCGACACAACACCCGATATGATTGTTTTGTCTGATCGGTCTTGCACAATCACTCTGCGGCTGATCACCTGCAAAATGGAAGCACCTCAAAGTGATAGGAACACCGATGGGGTGTCTGCCACGGGCACTCCGATGCTTAAGTCAGTGATGGTACTAATGAGCCAATGAAGATGCAGAGTTTTGGCAAGGAATAATTGTTCATACCTGAATTAGTGGGCTGACCCTCTATTTATAGACGTTTTCCGCGGGCTCGGGTGTTCGGGTGACCCTATCAGGTTGAATTCCGAGTGCTCCCGACTGGTGGACATGCTTCAGGTGTACATGTACAGTATGTCCAATAAGCCAATGCCGCATGTCCATGGTCTGGTGTCGGGGGACACTAGGGTGGACTAACACCGGCACCAGCGGACATAGCCTCAGCCTGAACATGTGGCGAATATCGATGATGGGATAGGCGCAGCAACAGGCTGCGTGTCAGATGTCAGGCAGTGGATTGAGTGTTGTGAGAGGGCTCCGCCGCCATTCCGGGCAAGGCGGTGCAACGCAAAAAGCAAGGGACCCGCTAGGCTAAGGGCACTCAGGAGTTGCCTGGAAAGCTCGGTTCGGACCAATGGCACGTGCCCCGACCATGACCTATCCATGGTACACGGCGCATATCGACAGTGATGAGAAAGGGCCGGTCAACGAGGTTCCCCAAAAAGAACCCTGGTCGGGTTGTGTTCGGTCAGTCGTATTTGTCCAACGCAAAGGGATCTAGTTTTAACACTCCCACGAGGTCGGTTCATCCCTGGAAAGGTGAACAAGTTGTTGGATCAAATTGCACTGTCAACAATCTTCTTGACATCTTGTATTAGGATTTATGAGATAAATCCATCTGTGACCTAATTAGACACTCCCCAAGGATGAGTTTTTTTTTTTTTTTTGTATGAAATGGATTCGGGAGTGACACCCCTTCCCTTTCTCATTATTTAAACACCCCAAAAGCAGAGGGGAGAAAGAGCAAAATAACATTTTTGGAAGAGCGTAAATTTTAAACATAGTATTAAATAACACAATTGAATTTATAATCACATCATACCAAAAAAAAAAAAAAAAAAAAAAAACCTCCTTCCTTAGCTCTCTCTCAAACATGAAACTATACAAATAGATTTATCGTTAAAAATCAACCGTAAATCCGATATTTTTAGAAAATCCAAAAAAATACAATTTACCATAAATATATGCTCTAATTTATTATCTTTTAAAAAACATGCTATAAACTTCAAATGTACCTATAAAATATGTTATTTACTACAATTTCCCAAAGCAAAGTAAGAGGTTCAAACCTTAGCCCACTCCCCTAATGAGAGGAGTCCTGATCCGCTGTCCTATTTTATTGTCTCTATGACTATCCTCTTAACAGCGTTTTAACAACTCATCAATTTATTCAAAAAATTTTACCATTTAGCTTTTTTATGTGGTTAAATTTTTAAATTCAAATTATATGACATAATACTATTAGGAGATAGCCAATAAAATAAGAAATCCGAGACAATAGTTCTTGAATCGAATGAGAGTATAAAGAGTGAGCTCAGAACCACTCTAACCACTCTTTTAGGCCCCTTTAGGATGAGCTTGTTGGCTCCACCCTATGAGCCCTTCCAAATCTGAATAAAAGCCCATTTAGTAACTTTTTTTTCTTTTGAAATGCATTTTTTCTCATTTTTCTTTGTTCCTTTTTTTTTGCCATTGAAAAGGGAAATGTGGTCGCTTAGTGTTGACACGGAAATGACAAAAATAATTCAGATTGAACCCAAAATAATTCCAAAATCTTTCAAATTCGGTAAAAGGGTCTCGAATTCAAAGAATCAAGCTTACATTACTAAAAATATCCTCAAAACAAAAGGGCTTTAAAAGAATAAAACTTTTGTAGATTTCGCATATATTGAAGGGGACCAGGGTGAAAACGAAAGTGGGCCAGTGGGGTAGTACCCCATTCACTTCAAAGATAAGAACACACTCCCATCAAAAGACTCATACAACATGATTCGAAAGCTCCCTACCTCTCAACACTCCCAAGTCCAAGTTGTCCACATGAATTCTGCTTAAGAGTTCATTTCAATTTTGCTACTTGAATTGTAGGTCTAATGTCATTTTAATCCCCCAAATTTTAAAATATCGTTCTAAAATCAATACTTGAACTATTTATTTGTCGCATAATAATATTTTCCTCAAAAAACAGTTAAAAACTAGATTGTATTTACCACGTAAACATCAAGTACGTTTTAATTAAGATTAATTTTATCATTGTAAACTAGAATACATGTGTTTTGAGAGTTTATAACTTCTAAAATGTTGAAATATAGAATGTGAAAATGAAAAATTTTAATCGTAACTAAGATAAATTGCATTCCAATCTTTAGCAATGTTTTGGAGATTATGACTATTATAAGAAAAATTAAAAATTTGAAGACTGATTCTCAGACATTTTAAAGTTAGAGATTAAAAGCGGGTTGGACTTATAATTTAGGGATCAAAAAGAAAATAATCCCAAAAGTGCTTAGGACCGTACTAACTTTGCAAGTTACACCCAAAAAATAAAAATAAAAAAAAGCTGTTGTTTGTTGTTGTCAAATTGCAGTACAGGCGGGACTAGATAGGGACGGGCACCATTTAGTGGCAACCAGTGACTGCATCCATTACCATTTGTTAGCATAGGCGGAGAGAGTGGGGGTGCCCCACTTAAATTTTTTGTTCTTTTAATTTTATTCTAAATTTTTTTATTTTTATAATTTATCTCCATTTCATATAATCTCTATTTTGTTTCTTTAAAAAATTCACATAATCCCCACTAATATTAATTCCGATAAAAACAATTTTATACTTTTACTGCTTTGTCTCTACTAAAATTAAAAATCATCATATATAAATCCATTAAAATAAAAAATTCTTAAATAATCCTCACTAATATTTATTTTATCTTAAAGAAACCCCCACTGAAAAAAATTCCTGACTTCGTGCATGTTTGTTAGTAACCATTCTACCTTTAAACATTATGTTTGGTGGTGTATATTTGGTAAGAGGAAGAGAAAGTAGGATAATAGAGAAAATTTAAAAGATAGAAAATAATAATATGATGATAAAGAAAATAGTTTTTTTCTTTTGTAATTTGCTATTATTGGAGGGAGAACAACCATTTTATCTACTTATTTATAAAATTTAATATTTAAGTTAAAAATGAGGTTGAAGAAGTAATTGCCACCCTCCCATAAAAAGAGTAAGAAGCAAGTAAATTAGAAAAGGAGAAATCTAGCCTTTCTGTTGAAACGATAATTTTAACAGGAGAAATTGAAAAGGAGGGGGAAAAAAACCGAAATAAAAGATGAATAGGAAATCTAAGAGTTCAAAAATGATCGAGCGTAAATGCGCCGTCATCGTGATTGATGTTATCTCCAGAAAGAAAAAAAAAAAAAAAAAAAAAAAAAAAAAAAAAAAAAGTGGGCATTCTTTAAGAAAATCAGAAATAGAAATGTCTCCGGGGATGTGCAAGTAGAACAAATCAAATCACAAGGGGGGGGGCAAATTAGACTCACTCATGGTTTGTTTATTTTAAAGAAAAGAAAGGAATGAATGTGTTATGAGAACACGGAAAAATTCCAATATTTTGTTTTTCTTATAAATTTGAGAATAAAGAAGATGAAAAGTACTCAAACTTTGTAACTGTTATACCAAAGGTCATCTGTCAATATGCTGTAAAATATTAGACCTATATATGATCTGATCAAATGATCTTTATTTACAAGTAAAATTGTAATTAATATTGTTTGTTATAAGGAAATAGTTTTTCAATTAGAGATATTTTCAAAGCAAACCGTACTTTAATCAAATATATATCGCAAACTATATCTTAATAAAAAATATATAGTATCATAGAGTTATTTTTGAGGTACAATTTCTCTTTAAAAAATATATTTAGTTACGATTTTAGTCTTATTAAAGCTCATGTCATCTGAATGTATTCAATTTCTGTTCAAATTTTTATAAATACTAATATAAGAGCCGCTTTCATTACAGTCAAAATGTTCAAAAAATGTGACATGTAAAATTAAAAATTAAAAACTGACTTGAGACCGAAGATATAATTCAGGATTATTCATAAAAATAATCCTAAAAAAATCTTTATTTTGCCCAAGACAAACTAACCGCACTCCCCCCCCACCCAGTGTCGTTAGTGTTATAGCGCTAAAGCACAAGAATTCGTTTTGTTGTTTTATGTTAATAATATTTTGTGAAAAGCGGTGGTGAAGGATATTTGAGAGTTACAACCAGTTATTACAGCAAAGATGATTTTTAGACCGTTGAGATTTTATTAGATAGTATAGAAATTAGGGGTGTATATGAGTTATTGTATGTACTACCATATAGTATCATAGAGTAAGTAAAAATAAATAAATAAATAATAAAAATTGGAGAAGGCGCCCACCCCTATCGACCTTCCACCATTCCCCCCCCCCTGCGGCCTCCGGCAACCTCCCGGCACCCACCGACCTCGGACTTGTGACCTCCCCTGTAGGAAATCGCCTTCTCCCAGGCTACCCACCCCCCCCCCCCCCCACTGGTGCTGTTTTTGATTTGGGTTCACCCCCCTCCCCCCTCTGATCACCCTTCACCCATTCACGATTTGGGTTTGGCCACCCCCCACGATTACCCACTTGCGAATCGCCCCCGCTGACGAAATTGTCCCCCGACGCGAGACCTCCGGCGAGAAGCCCCCCCTCCCCCCCCCCCCGCGACTTCTTGTGAGAAGCCCCCTCCCCTGCGATCTCTAGCGAACGCGACCTCTGGCGAGAAGTCCCTTCCATCCCGTGCGATCTTCAGCCGACTTCGAGCCATCAGCCCCCCTTGACCTGGCGATGGAAACCCGCCCCTCCACCGATGAAGGTGGGTTTTTTTAAAATTCTTTTTTAATTTCTTAGTCATATACTTCAATGAGGTAAGGTGCATTATAACTATCGTACACAAGTAAAATCTTAGTCATTTGATTATATATTAACGGTTTAAAAATGAACTCTACCGATAAGATATATAAAAGGGTATTCACCGCAATCTTACCCTAATATTTTATATCATCTACTAATGTAATTCTGTAAATTATTCCCCCAAAAAATAAAAAAATAAAAAAACTATGCACGGAGACAGTGCAGACCGAGGGGATTGTTTCTCTAGCTGTGTATATATATGATATACCGCATGGCAATTGCAAAATATTCCTTAAGAAATGAGGATTTCCAAATATTAATAAATTCTGTAAAAATTATGTTGTTGTTTATTTTCACATTAGTGCAGTGTCGCGTGACAACTAAATTTTGGAATTATCCAATGATACAAAATGTTTGGTGTCACAATCTAAATCTTAAAATTACAATCTAATTTTTATTTTTTTTCCCTCAATTTTACTATTCATATAGTTTTGTAACTCAAAATTTAAAAATCAATAACTTTACAAAGACAAGTCTAAATTATATATATATTTTTTATTAAATTACATAAAATTTTGAAACGAACAAAACAAACTTCATATTGATATTTTTTTCCCAAACACATTTCAAATTTTACACTTTTTAACTCTAGCAATTCAAATACCTAGATAAACGTATAATCAATTCAAATCCAAATTCTACAATCGAAACCTTAGCACCAAATACATTAGTCTCGTACAAAAAATTTTGTGTAAAACATTTTATTTCTTTAATTACTGTAACAGTATTTTTATTTGTCTTGAGGGATTATTAATCTCAATCGTTTTTCTTCTAGTTCTTGAAAAAAAAAAAAAACCGGGGTCTGCGATACATTGTTAACTTTCTTTTTGAAGTAGGTTTTAAAATTGTGGTATTCTTTCTATAATGTACCTCTAGTAGATAAAATTTAGATGCACTATTCATTTTTCATCCACAAATTAACGTTAGATTAGAGATATATATATATATATATATATATGCAAATGAGAAACAATATTCATAATCCAATATCATTCACAAAGAAGAATAACTAAATAATATTGCTTCATTACTATTGTCACCAAATTGTTTGGTTATGTCCAACAAAAAACTATAAATATTTGTTAACGTTCTGCAAATATAAATCAAATTCGTTATTTACCATAAACTTTTTTATTCCAAGAAAAATGTCATTTTTTAATATAGTTACAAGCACCATTAACTCATAGTTGCACTTTGTATAAAATATTATTCACTAATGATGCACGTGAAAGTCACGTGATGATCCATAGTTCGACTGGATTTTTTTTTTTTTTTTTAACGATTTTATGACGGAAATGGACTAACATAAATTTATTGATGGATCGGTTGTGCAATTTATAATATTTGGGAATTTAAGAACCAATTTTGGATAATTTGCATAATTCTGATCTGAAATTAAAAATTTACCCTAAAGAATATCCATAAGCATACGTCATTTCTCATAAATCACCACGTGTTGATGCAGTCCTCCATCTCGTTACGATCCACCACGTTTTTTTTTTTTTTTTTGCTTGGTCAAGTAGTTAGTTAAAAAATAATAAAATAATAAGGGTAGTGTAGCACACGTGGTCTCGAAGCCATAAATTGGAGAGGCAGAAAGAGATGATGGACGAATTTTTACTTTGAAGGCGGGTTTTGTCGTTACAGAGGGCAGCACAAAAGCCCGTGCAACCACGAGCCATCCACGACAAAAACGTCAACTTCCACGTTGCCTCCACACACACGGCACCATCCCACAGGGCCTTCCCACGCCTCCTTTCTGTCCCAGTCACGCCAAAAATCCCCCACCAAGTCACCATTAAGGCCACGTGGTGTTCTATCATTGGCTCTAGAGGGACAAAGGGGGACAATGTCTAGATCTGTCCCCTTCTAAATAAAGAATTATACGGTCGTGGGGTCCACTAAGAGACTTGGAGGTGGTTCGTACAGTTTTTCAGTGCCTCGTCAAACTTAAAAAAATGGTTATAGTTTATAACGACGAATTTAGATATAATTTAGATTAATTATTATTTTTATTGATTTTCTAAAAAAAAATAAAATTAAGATGAAAAAAATATAATTTAATTAAAGTAAAATTTAAACATCAAATAAAGCTTAAATAAAATACTTGGGTTGATTATACCAAAAAAAAAAGAAGAATAATAAATAAATAAATAAATACTTGGGACAAAAATTCACCAAATAAAAGGAAAAAAAAAACAATACTTAGGACAAATGGCTTTAATGAATTAAATATCAAGAAGAAGAAATGAAAAAAAATAAAAATCATAATAGTAAGCCTCCGTTTGGTTTATATCAGCAACTCAAACTTTTTATTTTAATATTTATCTTTTTTTAAAAAGTCAATAAAATTATAATTAAATTTTAAAAAGTCAACAAACTCCAGCTTAAAAATTTCATCTCTAATCGGCGAATAAGAGGCACCCTAAATTTAGCATTTTAATGACTTGGATACGTAATCATCTAATTGTGTTAGTCAATAATAATACTCAAAAACGAAAAATAAACTTTGTTGGAAAAGAAATTTAGAATTGAAAAATATAAGAAACATCAATTACAATCTTAATTTTTAAATAATAATTTTTATGATACATGATTTGTCATTATTTTTTTAGACAAATTATACTTTTTCCCTTCAAACTTTAGATTTTATCACAAAATGTCCCTCAAATTTTATAATATTATTTCCCTCTAAACTTTGAAAAAGTTTACAAATTTTCCTCATCAATTAAATTTTTGACCAAAAAATGCATCTAACACTTGTTTGAAGCATCGGTTGGGGGTTTTAAATATAGAATTATAAAATAACACACATTGAAAGTACTCCTAACAACCATTACTCTTATTAAATGTGAAATTACGAAATTACCTATAAAAGAGAGATATGAGGAAAAAAAAATGACAATAAACCCTAAATATTTACTTTTTTAAAACTTAATTATAAGAGTTTCACATTTAATATCCATAACACATGCTTCAAACGAGTGTTATGTGTATTTTTTAGTCAAAAAATTAATTGAGGGGGAAAATTTATAAACTTTTCTAAAATTCGGGGGGAAAGAATGTTATAAATCAAAATTCGTAAATTTTTCTAAAGTTCGGGAGGAAAAAATATTACAAATCAAAATTCAGGGGTAGTTTGTGACAAGATCTAAAGTTCAGGGAGAAAAATGTAATTTGTCATTTTTTTTTTCACAAAATTTAGAAGATTGAATGACATTTTTTTAAGAAAAGTACAACATTAGCAAAGAGATTTTTTTTTTTTTTTTTTTTTTTTTACTTTACTCCAGTCTTAAACTATACACAGCTTTATCTTTTTTTTTTTTTTTTTTTGGACTTCTATGATGGGGGAAGCTTACTTTTCCCCACCACTGATGTAAAAATTTAAGACCTTTGGATGAAAAGTCAATGATCCCAAATCATCATCCTATAAAAACAAAAATAAATCTAATTACATCAGATCATGTTCCCTTTTCATTCCTATCAAAATACAATATTCACCCATATCCAACTTACCGGCACTCCACTAGTTACCCACCGGCACAACCCAACACATCTTCGGTTGTGATCCAATCCTTTGGTGGAAGAATGAAAGTGGTCGCGACCACTAGGAGTCATCGGAAAAAATCCATTCCCCTTGTTAGATTTGCGAAAGCCACGGTGGGTACAACCACAATGATCTAAACCAACGTTACCCAACACAACCACCGGCTGTGATCCAACTCATCGGCATGATGATATGCCCTCCTATCCGCCGGATATGTGCAATGATCGCTTAGTTGCGATGCTCAACCCAAGGCAACTCACAAGGCCATGACAATCACAGGTGGCGGCCCACTTCAAGACGCCCAAATCTAGGGCGAGCCACTCTCCTATGTCAAGTCGATTGAAAATATTTTTTCAAATCTTCCGGCCGCTGGCAACCTCCCCGTTGTTGTTCTGAACTCTACAATTTTTTTTATAAAATATCTGGTTTATAAATTTTGTAATTACAAGTTATATGAGGGATAAATCTATAATTTGATAAAAATTATAGAGGTGCTTTTGTCATTATAGAAAATATGAGGTGAAATTTAGTTAATATTGAAACTTTAGGAATGGTCTGATCATGTGTAGTTCTGTACACAATTAAATTTGTGTGCTCACATCATCCACATCGTTCAAATGTATATCTACGGTCCATAACTGTCTGCACCGATGGGATCAAGGCAAGAGTTTCCATTGTAGAATTGACCTTTTTTTTGGGTTATGAATTACATCTTCATACATTCCTAAAAAGGTAAAAAAAAAAAAAAAAAAAAAAAGTGAATTACAACTTCAAACTGTTTGTTTCTTAGAATTTGATGTCGAATATGTCTCGTTCAAAAGAGTAAATATTAGGTTAAAGAACTTCAACTATTTTTTTATTTTATTTTTTTTTTCAAAGAAAGAACGAGGACAACGTTGTTGGTACGAGCTAAAAGGAAAAATAGAGCTCGCACCAAATAGAAATTAATAATATCTAAATAATCTAAGGCCGAAAATAATAATTAAAATTTTAAAAATTAAAGAAAAAAGTTAAATTCAATATATAAATATATAAAAGCAGGTCGCACTCATCAGCAACGGCAGATCGCGCCTATCGTTCCCTGGTCACATGTCAGGTATAAATAATAATGGCCGTCATATTGTTAATTTAATACAAACGGAATCTTCTTTATCAAAAAAGATAATTAAAAAGCCGAAAGGAATAAATTATATGACAAAAGGACCCTTTTTTATTTATCAAAATGACCGAAATATCCCCTTTCCCCACGTGTCATCTAAGGATTCGTTATCTAGTTGACTTGATAATACTATTGCACGTTGTTTTGATTTTTGTCAGGGTATATTGCAATTGATATTACGTGAACTTATCACACAGCTATTGAATTTATTTTTGACAATTTACATTTTTTTTTTGAAACGTGGGTAATTTATCGTCTGAATTTATCAATGAAGTAATCTATCCCTATTGATAATGATATTAAATATTTTTAATCAAAATTTATATGTAATTTATATATGAGTAGTCAATTAGTGATATGAATGGTCATTTTTATCCATTTTAATCCATATTTATTTAGGTTAAGTTCCTTCTTAAGTTTTACGAAAATAAAAAATTTTGAATTAATTTTATTTTAAATATAAATTTGGGTTAACCAATAATAACAAAAAAAAGGACCTTTATGCTCTTAGTTAACAACTTGTACAAGTCATATGTCAATTTTCTTTTAAAAAAAAAAAGACATTATTATTTATAGGGGTAAATTGTTATAAGTTTATTAGTTCAGAAAGTAAATTATTAAAATTAAAAATTCATAATGCAAATTGTAATAGTGTGATAAGTTTAGGGACATGGTTAAAAGAAGTAATTTCTTTATTATTTCTTAAGTGTACTGAGAAAAGGAAAGAAGAAGAAGAAGAAGAAGAAGAAATATTGGAATTATGTTTTTCTTGTTTATCTCTGTGATTTTACTTCTCTAATAATGTTCCTAACCGTTAACGTGGTTACATATATAATTTAATAATAATTATACATCTAATTTTTTTTTAAATTTAGAGATGAAGGATTCAAACTCTGCACTCTTAGATTATATCTGAAATCACTACATCTAATATTATTATAAAAATAGAAAAGATACTCTAAAAGGAAAATATTGGAATCTAACAAATAATTTTCTTTTTACGTGTTACATCATTAAAAAAAATAAAAATTCAAAGCCCTTCCACTTGTCCACTATCATTGATTAATTTTATTCACAAAATTAATAGAACATAATATATATTTTTTTGTAATAGTAAAAGATTTTCCTTGAAAGAATATTTTAAAATATCAATAAAAAAAATTATTACAAATATAATTTAGTGATAATATCATATTTGATTCTATCAAAAAATATTGAGTTTAAATTTCCTTATTTAAAAATAATAAAAAAAATCCTATCAAGGATATATATATATTTTATTTTTTTAATGTATTTTATTTACTCAAAACCCATATTTTATTTTGATTACTTTAAAAAAAAATTTTTTGCTTGCGTAATTTTACTTCTAACTGAAATGACAAAATAAAGTTGGTAAAGTAGAAGATAATTCCATGGATAGCGAAATTATTATTTTTAAGTATTTCTTAGTAAATAATTAAATAGAAAAAGAAAAAAGAAAAAGAAAAAGAAAAGAAAAATAAAAAGAAGGGAAGTGGGACTGAGTGGTAGTTTTCTGGACTTTACCCCCTTCAAACGATAAAGTTAGGGAGTTGGGGAGGAGGGGACTTCGGACTTCAGAGGAGGAGAAAGAACCACACTTCCAAGAATAAAAAACTATACGCAACAGCAACAAAAGCTGAACAACAACAACAACAACAACAACAACCAAAAAAAAAAAAAAAAAAAAAAACAGCCCATAAATACCGAAACCGAAAACCTCAATTAACCCGAAAACAACTCCCGAACTCCGAAACTCACACTTGTCGGAGCTCAAAAAACCATGCCGTCCCAAGACAACCACAACCTGAACAGACCCCTTTTGCACTCCTCCTCCGAGGAAGAGGACGAAGCGGCGTACGACGCGAGCGAGAAGGTTCTGATCATCGGAGTCGACGAAGAGGCAGATGGTTCTTCGTCGGCGGCCGCCGGAGAAACGCCGCCGTTTTCGTGGAAGAAGCTGTGGCTGTTCACGGGGCCGGGGTTCCTGATGAGCATAGCGTTCCTGGATCCGGGGAACCTGGAGGGGGATCTTCAGGCGGGGGCGATAGCCGGCTACTCCCTACTGTGGCTGCTGATGTGGGCCACGGCCATGGGGCTGCTCGTCCAGCTCCTGTCAGCGCGGCTCGGCGTCGCCACCGGCAGACACCTGTCCGAGCTTTGTCGGGAGGAGTACCCCAGGTGGGCTTCCGTGTTGCTCTGGGTCATGGCTGAGCTGGCTCTCATTGGCGCTGACATTCAGGAGGTCATTGGCAGTGCCATTGCCCTTAAGATTTTGAGTAATGGGTTTTTGCCTCTCTGGTCTGGCGTCATTATCACCGCTCTCGATTGGTGGGTTTCTTTTCCTTTTCTTTTTGTTTTTTCTTTTTGTTTTGTTTTTTTTTTTTGTTTTCAATTTTTAATGTTAGTCTCCCGTGTTGTTGTTGTTGTTTTTTTTGGAATTTGATGGTTCTTTTTCTGTTTGCTAAAATTGGTTTTTGTACTTGAAAACAGTTTTTCAGTAACGTTTAGTGAAAGAAAGGAAAGGTCGGTTTTGTAATGGCAGAAAGATATATGAAATGGAATGAAGTATGTTTATTTTTTATTTTTTATTTTTTATTTTTTTTGGGTTTATGACAGATCTCATATGGAGCATCCTAACCAGTCTATCTGATCTTTTTAGAATGGGGAAGTTTTGATTTATTCAAATATGAGAAGTTCTTAGTTAAAATATATTTCCTGCTATATGCTTTATAGCAACCGAAGCAAGTTTCTGCTCTGTCTATTTCATAATCTCATAACATTGTGTTTGACATTCTTTCTATTGGTTGCTTCCAGTTTCATCTTTCTATTTCTGGAGAATTATGGTGTGAGGAAACTGGAAGCGGTTTTCGCAGTTCTCATTGCGATAATGGCTGTCTCATTCGCTTGGATGTTTGGAGAAGCCAAGCCTAGTGGCACAGAACTTCTTCTAGGTGACACATTATACTCCTTAACTTGGAATCTCTACGATGTTATAATATCCCAAAAAAAAAAAAAAAAATCTTTAAAACTATCTCAGTTGTGCAAATCTAATATATTGCAAAATGTGCTCCTTTTTTAGGTGTTTTGATTCCAAAGCTGAGCTCCAAAACCATAAAGCAGGCCGTCGGGGTTGTAGGTTGCATCATTATGCCTCACAATGTGTTCTTGCACTCGGCTCTTGTACAGTCAAGGGAGATCGATCACCGCAAGAAAGGCAGAGTCCAAGAAGCTCTAAATTACTACAGCATAGAGTCCACTCTCGCTCTTGTACTCTCGTTCATCATCAACCTATTCGTCACGACCGTTTTCGCCAAAGGGTTTTATGGTACAGAATTGGCCGATAGCATTGGCCTTGTAAATGCAGGACAGTATCTTCAAGAAAAGTATGGAGGAGGGTTGTTTCCAATTTTGTACATCTGGGGTATTGGGTTATTAGCTGCTGGTCAGAGCAGCACTATCACCGGTACTTATGCCGGGCAGTTCATCATGGGAGGTTTTCTGAATTTGAGGCTGAAGAAATGGCTGAGGGCGTTGATTACCCGAAGTTTTGCAATCGTTCCAACTATGGCAGTAGCTCTTATCTTCGATACGTCGGAGGAGACACTTGATGTTCTAAACGAGTGGCTTAATGTGCTCCAGTCAATTCAGATTCCTTTTGCCCTCATTCCCTTGCTCTACTTGGTTTCAAAGGAGCAAATTATGGGCAGTTTCAAGATTGGCCCTGTACTCAAAGTATGTTTTTTCCTCTTTTGTTCTTCAAGTTAATCTCCATTCCATTAAGCTTTTATGATGATGTTAAGGTTTTTCTGTGGCTATATACGCTTATTATTATACGAACATTGGGAATTATGTTCTGATTATAGTTTAGAGCTAAATTGTTTCTTTTACAAACTTACTTCATGTCAAAGATTACATAGAATCGTGATTCAATAAACCCGGCATTTGCGTCGTTCATATGAAGCTTAATGAACTCTCCGGTTGTTTTCTTGCCATGTTGTCTATAAATCTTCCGAGGCCATTATCGATTTATGAAGAAAGAAAATCTTGAATATACACAGAATGCTGCCCATGCAGTTTTCTTTATCCATGTATTTTTTCAAATCATCGTTCGGAATATTTATTGCTTTAGCCGCCTACCCTTTTTCTACTCATTTATTTCTTCATCTTTTGTTCTCTATACAGACAGTGGCATGGATCGTGGCTGCTCTCGTGATACTTATCAACGGCTATCTTTTGCTCGATTTCTTCTCATCTGAAGTGAACGGAGTTTTTTTCGCCACCGTTGTGTGCGCTTTTACCGCTGCATACATTGCATTCATCGTTTACCTCATCATCCGGGGCATTTCGTTTTCAAGTTGGTCTGGCCTTCTGCAATCCAAGAGGATCACAGACACCGGAAACTGAGTATACAACTCAAACCAGTATCAGCAACCTGACTATTTAAGTACTTAAAAGGAAAAAAAAAATCTATATATATATATATATATATATATGGCTGAAGTGAATTAAATATGCTTACAACTTTCTTCTGATTCGGCTTACAGCTTCAAATTGCATTTGGTTGTAGAAATTTTAGGTTTCTGCCTTTAATGATGTTTCACTTTCTGTAATGTAGAATTAGGATTTTTTTTTTTTCTTTGTTGTTGTATACGAAGCAGTTAAAAAGCAGGGCTAGGATACAATCTCAGCTTGCAGTTGAGAAATTCCAATTGGACATAAAATTATGTAGCTGCAAATTAGTACTTTGTAGCCAATTTGGTCCAAAATATGAAGTGGGGTTTTCTTTCCTATCTTTCACTGCAATCTAGAGGCTCTTTTTTCCTTATACGTAGCTTGAACTTATCGGACAATTACATTTTATCTTTTAAATATTAAATTTTAACACTTTTTTTTTTTTTTTCTTGAACTTGAAAATGAATAGCAAAACATACTCAATTGATAACGGTGTTAATGTTTTTGATGAAAATTGACTCATGACTTACATATAGATCATACAAAAATTAATAACAGGAATATTCAATTTTATCTAGTATTTAACTAATTTTTATGGAAGTTGAAAATTTTGAACTAATTTTGTTTTAAATATAAATTCAGGTTAATATTAATTGAAAAAGAACTTTGAGGTTGTTGATTAATGATAAATGTACAAGTTATTGATCGATTAATATTGAATGGTTGACATTGTTATCAATTCAAGATGTTTTGCTATAAATTACTAAATTCAGAGAAAAACTGTCAAAACTAAAAATTTAGAATATAAATTGTAATTATGTGATAAATTCAGGAACATCAAAATTTTTTTTTTCCCCCAGAACATTATGTGTTTGTCATATTCTCAACAAAACGTAAAAGGAATGGTAAGCAAAGAAAGTGTTCATCTTGACCAGTTCGAAAGGGATGGAGAGAGTTGCAAACGACTCGGGACAAAAGTCGTCTTCTTCATGTCATGTTAGGCTTATTATCCTATCAACTAATTGGATCTTAGTTTAGAAACTTCAAGAGATGAGCAATAACAAACAAAAGAAAAAGGAAGCTTTTGCTGATTTTCTGTTTATCTCTATCTGATTAGGTGGAAAGGAAAAGTCAAAAAAAAAAAAAAAAAAAAAATCGTTTGTTATGTTTCAAAAATTATTTATCCGATATCAGCAGCATTTTAACTTTTTTTTTTTTTTTTGGCTCAAGCATTTTAATTTGGTTCAATTCCTCTATGTACAGATGAGTTTTTTAGGTTTTTAATTATTTGTAATTATTGTTACCCTTAATTTTATCTGTTTACATTTTGTCTTTTGAATTTTCAATTTAATAATTTACTCCTTAACTTTGAAAATATAAGACAAAAAATTCTTAATTTATAACGGCATTAATTTCAACAGATTGTCATGTAACTTACATGTGGATCCTTAATTAACACAATTATAAACTAGAGGTGTTCCATAGTACATTTTTAAGTTTGGGAATGCTCTTTCAAAATTAAAAATTTAGAGGACGAATTGCAAAAATTAAAAATTAAGGAGACAGTGGTGCAAAAATGTTCTTTTTTTTTTTTTGGTAAACTAAGAGTGAGATTATTATAATTTGATATATATTTTTTTCTATGAATAAAAAATAAAATTACTACTGGGCTACATATTTAACCACAACAACAAAGCAAAAAAAAAAATTAATCTTAGAGCTGTCAAACCCGAACAAGATTTATACACGTGTCCTCTAGGGTTCGTTTTCACAGTGCAAAAAACGAGCGCGAGAGCTCGATTGTTATCGCACAGCTCTTTTGTTTTGTTTTGCTTATGTTTTTGTTTTGTTTTGTTTTTTTTTTTTCCCGGGAAAAAAAAAAATCGTTGTGGTTTACCTCCTATTTCATCATCATTCATATCTTCAAGAAAAGCTCTGTGATCTTTGACTCTGCATCGAAACCTCTGTAACTTCTAGTGTTTATCTTCTCCTCACTTCCCTTTTCTTTTTGGCGGTTAGTCGACTCCTTCTCTCTTTTATCTCCATTTTCTTTCTTCAATTCCATGTTTATTATTTTATTATTTTTTCGTGTTTTTATATCATCATTTTGTTTTGAAGCGAAAATTTTCTTGGTTCTTGGGAAAAACTGGGTTTCAAAGTTTATTCAATTTTTGGATGCGTGAAAGAGAAGTGTAATTTTGAAAGATGATTGCAATTAAATTGGTGTGAAAATTCTCTTCGAAATGAGGTTCCTTAATCTTGATTTTATTACTAACCGGATAATAAAATGAATCCTTTAGTTCTATTTGGATCGTTTCTATGAAATTAGTTGCAATAAGAAATGAAATGGGGAAAAAGAAAAAGGGCAAAAAAAAAGTATGAGTTCCTTTTTTTTTTTTTTTTTTTTTTTTTTTTCGTTTATAGGGTATTTTGTTATCCTATTTTATTGTGGCGATGGCTGGAGTTATATGGATTTCTAGAGATTTATATGTTATTTTAATTGATCATTAAAGAGCCCGATTGAGTCATAGGATCAAACCCATAATTCAATCCGTAAGTTCAAATTTTTGTGAGAGAAAACATGGTAGAAAAAAGTTTGAAAAGTGGATTAAAATGGGATGCTAGACGGGGGCCAAATGTTCAGATTAGTGTAACTTATTTGAAACCTTTGAATCTACGAAGCATGAGACTTATGTATCGGAGTCAGGCTGTGATTTTTCCATATTCCTATGGTGAATTTGTATTATTTGATTGCTGTCGACAAAATGCCAAAATTTCGTTCTGTTTCTGTTTTATTTTTTACTTACTTATTCCAATCTGCATCGTGTGGCATTGCTTATAAAAGAGTATCGTTTGCCATTCCCAATGACTGAGAACGAGCAAGTGGCGGCTGGTGGCACGGAATCCTCTCTGATAGAACAGCTTAGTAAGGTGGTTCATAAGTTGGAAGCTCATAAGAATGCTGATGGGGAGAGAGTTCAGTGGATGGAAATTGAGGAGCACTTTCACGGCCTTGAGACAACATTGATGTTGAAACTCAAAGAGCTTGAAACTAAGGAGAAGGAGTTTAAGGAGACAGAAGGCAAAACCAATAAATTGCTTGCAGAGAGAGAGGAAGCAGTCACAGTTAAAGAGCAAGATATGTTGGACCGATTGCAGGAGCTGAAAGATGCTGCTGTTGCTGCCATCGCAGAAGTGCGAGCGAATCAACAACCTACAGTTTCAGAGTCAACTCCAGAAGTAGATAACCGAGATAGGAAGGTAAGCCGCTCTCTTGGTGATAGAAACTCTCCAGAGGAGGGTTCTCCTCGTAAATCAGGTGAAAATGCTGAAGGCGTGGCTGTTGATGTTAAGCCATGCCCAGAACTCGTACAATTTTGTGAGCTGATGGATGCCAAAGGGCTACTCAATTATACCATGGCGAATCATAAAAAAATTAATGTCATTCGTGATGAACTTTCTTTTGCACTAGAAAATGCGAGTGATCCGGCCCGTTTAGTGCTGGATTCACTGGAGGGGTTTTACCCTCCTGATGAAACTAAAATACCTGGGGATAAGAGTGATGCTGCCCTTCAGGGCAAGCGCAAATGTTGTGTCGTGTTTATGGAAGCCATGGCTGCCTTATTGGCAAGGGCCGAGTCTGACCCAGGTGCTGATCACCTTTTGAACCCTGAGACCAAGCAACTAGCTAAAACAATTTCTGATGAGTGGAAGCCTAAGTTGGCTGGTTCGGGCATTGATGCTGCCAATGGAATATCATTGGAAGCAGAGGCATTCTTGCAGCTCCTCGCAACCTTTAGGATTGCTTCAGAGTTTGATGAAGAAGAACTCTGCAAGCTTGTTCTTGCAGCTGCTCAATGTAGGCAGGCACCTGAGCTCTGCCGCTCCCTTGGGTTAACACACAAAGTGCCAGGTTGGTGTTCTTTCGATTAACAGACCTGATGGAGTCTTGGAGGCTGAAGCATTGCTTCGACTTTAGGTTTTGGTAGTGTATTACATAATATTAGAAGTAGAGACCAATGTATAGATTAGTTGTTTCCTTGGGGACAATTTTTTCCTTCCGCCGTTGGAAATGAATTATTATTATTTGAAGCCAGAAAGTGCTGACGCTTTTATTTTTCTGCAGGGCTTATTGAATCATTGGTTAACAGCGGGAAACAAATTGATGCTGTACATTTTATTCAGGCCTTCCGACTTACTGAGAGCTTCCCTCTTGTGCCACTCCTGAAGTCATACTTGAAAGAGTTGAGGAGAAATTCGCAAGGGAAGGGCGAGAACATGCGTGACGCTGCTGGTGCTCAGGTACGTCTCAGTTTGATGAGGTGAAAAGGAACTTGTCAAATAGAATTATTTTCTTATGAAATCCTGTTCAAATGCAGGATGATAACAACACACGAGAACTCAATGCGCTGAAGGCCGTAATCGGGAGTGTTGAAGAGTACAAGCTTGAAGCCGACTACCCACTTGATTCACTTCATAAAAGGGTTGCTCAACTGTATAGATACCAAGACGATAAGAAGAAAAGGAGTGTAGATTCTGGGAAACGCCAACAGTCAAAAAAACAGAAAACCAACGGAAGATTCCGAGGATATCGCCGTGGACCTGGTTATCCTGATGCGCCAGCTCCTCCTGCCGGTAGGCACGGCCCTCCCATTTACGGTGAGAGGGTGGTGCAGCCAGGAATACCAGAAAGATATCATCATGTAGATCCACACAGCTATGATTTTCGAGTTCCTCGCCAGCCTGTGTATGCTCCTCAAGCTATGGATCAAAGATTATACTACCATCACCAAGATGAGATGGCTCCACAAGCCTCGTTCAATGCTGCTCCACCAAATTATGGTGGTTATGCAGGCAGTGGATTGCAGCCTTCACACCACCAGCCATACATGTAGTATCCATGTATGCCGCTATTTTTGGAAAGTCAATCTAACATGTGTTGGGAAAAATTCCGTGAATACCCTTTTGTGGTGCTGCATTTTTCGTTTTTCTATCGCTTATGAAATGTCTACGGACGTAATTCTGCTACTTTGTTTGCACTTGGATGTCAAACTTGTAGAAGTTAATTTCTTGTAAAGGTGGATTTTACTAAAATATGTGGGAAAAGAGGGTAAAGTTTTTCTTTTCTTAACTAAAAAAAAAAAAAAAAAAAAAAAAAAGTAAAAAAACACTTCACGAGGAATTTTACAGCACCTCACCATAGGAACTGGATCCGTGAACTCTTGATCTTAAAATTTAAATTAGACAACACTTCTAAAGTTGAAGGAATCTTTTCACGATATTCAATTACATATATATATGATGTTGGTAAGCATGATTTATACTTGCAGTCGTAATCAAGCACCCTTATAGGACCTTGTATTGAGTGCATTTCACTAGAGACTTTTCGGTAGGATCTGTATTATAGGAAGATACGTTCCGGCTATTGAATTTTATTATCCCTTAAATTTGTACATGGATTTGTTTGTCTTTGCATAATCTTGTATCATGTTTCATTTGACATGATTTTCAATTGATCTAATATTTGAAAAATCTACTTATTATAATATTAGTGTTATTAACATTAACATTAATGTTATTATTATGTTTTTGTTTTTGATATATTCCTTTGTCTGTTTTTCTTTTGAACTTGGATTCAAATTATACACTTTTCATGATATAAATTATGCTTGCAATCATTTTTTTTTCCTTCCTATTTTGACTTTGAGCGCGAGAAGCAAAAATATGTTTCTTACTCTTAGAAAAGCAAGAGGTATCCGTCGTGGTAGCAGTTAAGTACGTAACAATCGTTATTTCTTTCTAGGGGAAAGCAAATAACCGTTATTTTTGGAAGAAACATGTTGAAGATGGAAAACGCATCTTTGTTTTCTCGTATATGCACCTTAAAACGACGTCGTATGATATTGATCATCCAACTTATTTATATTTCAGTTTTGATTTTTGAAATAGTCAAGCATGAGACGTTGACACCCACCAAACTGCCTAACTCCCAACTCCGATTGCATTATCTAGCTTCATAAATTAATAATAATAATAATAATAATAATAATAATAATAATAAACCCATGTTATTCTCCCACAACAAAAAAGGTCAAAAATTGTAAAAAAAAAAAAAAGAAAAAAAGGAAAAAAAGAAAGGTAAAAAATTCACAATTTGCATAAGATTCGTTCAATATAGAGATAAGTAATGACTTAAAATATTTATTTTATTTTATTTTATAAATTTATTTCCATAATCGCTGACTTCCCTCGCTTCCTCTCTCTCTCTGTTTGGAAGGCTTCCTTAGAGTTGAAGAAGAGAGAGAGTTGGCGGTGCTTCTCTTTCACCCGCATTACACTCCGTTCAATTCCCCTTCCTTCTTCGTTCTCGATCTGACTCGCTCTCAACTCAGCGGCGATGTCTCCGGGTCAATTCGTCTCCACCGCCTTCCCAATCTTCCTCCTCCTCCTCCTCCGACTCGCTCGCGCCTCCTCCTCCGCCGCCGCGGCCACCCCGCTCCTCCTCCGGCCACCGCACGCCAACTCCCACTCCCGCCCCGCCTTCCTCTTGCCTCTCTATCAGGCCTCTCCCGATTCTTCCAAAACGACGCCTTCGTCGTCGTCGGATTTTCGTCGCCACCTCCAGAGATTCAGCGCCGAAATCCGCCCCAACGCTCGCATGAGCCTCTTCGACGACCTCCTCCTCAACGGGTGACCGCATTGCTCTCTCTTTCTCTCTCAAAAATGTCATATTTTTTTTCCCTCCATAAATAATGTCAAATAATTAAGGGAAAAAAAAATTGCTTTTGGAATTGAGAAATTGGATTTTTGTTTGTGAAGATACTACACGACGCGGCTCTGGATCGGAACGCCGCCTCAACAATTTTCCCTCATTGTGGATACCGGAAGCTCCGTCACCTACGTCCCCTGTTCCACTTGTGATCAGTGTGGCAAACACCAGGTTTTATTTATTTATTTTTTAATTTCGTTTATTTTACTTTAATTTCGAGGATTTTGGATCCCTCGTTTTCGTGTCAATTTTTGAATTGATTGCATTTTTTTTTTCTTGAATTGTAGAATGTATAATGTTAGAGAATCGTAGTTTGTTGTAGCAGGATCTTTGAATTTCGATTATTTTTAATTTCTTTGAATTGATTTGTGCTGACCTGGTTGTTTGCCAGGATCCCAGGTTTGATCCGGAATTGTCGAGTTCTTATCAACCTGTTAAATGCAATATAGATTGCACTTGTGACAATGATCAGGAGCAGTGTATTTACGAGAGGCAGTACGCTGAGATGAGTACCAGTAGCGGCGTGCTCGGCGAGGATTTATTGACCTTTGGTAATCAGAGTGAGCTTGCTCCACAGCGAGCTGTTTTCGGTTGCGAGAACATGGAAACCGGCGACCTTTACACTCAGCATGCCGATGGCATAATGGGATTGGGACGAGGCGATCTTAGTGTTGTGGACCAGCTTGTGGATAAGGGGGTGATCAGTGATTCATTCTCGTTGTGTTACGGTGGAATGGATATTGGTGGGGGTGCCATGGTTCTTGGTGGTATCTCTCACCCCTCTAGCATGGTCTTTGCCCATTCGGATGCTGCTCGTAGGTGTGTATTTTTTTTTAGGCAGTTACGTAGTCTAGATAAAAATGTTAGCTCTGCAATTCCCTAACAAATACAATTGATACTTCTTACGCATTTACTCTAGTTTCGGGCTGGCAACAGTCCTTATTACAACGTCGATTTGAAGGAGATTCATGTTGCGGGGAAGAAATTGCCTTTGAACCCAATGGTGTTTGATGGAAAACATGGAACTGTCCTGGACAGTGGTACCACATATGCTTACCTACCGGAACCTGCATTTGTAGCGTTTAAGGATGCTGTAAGTTTTTGTTTATTACTGCAATTTTTCTTCTTACTTGGCTTTGAATAGAAAAATGATATAGAGACACCAACTCTAAACCCAACTTTTTATACCAACTTTGAGCTGTCATTGTTTTATTATTAAATATTTCCACATCAGCTAACAACAACTCTGAGTTCTTTGTCATTTAAAAAAAAAAAACCCTATAAAAACATATTATTGCTTCTCTGTGTTTTGTCTATCCCGCTTATATGGCTGGGTGAAGTATAGGGATACAGATGACTTGCTGATCCTTAGTAAATGTTTTCACTAAAGGTTCGAGTTTTATTTAATTCTAATAAGGGAACAAGTAATTAAAAATCGATGGTATAAAGTTGTTGCATATCGATTGTACTTTACTGATATGTTCAGAGGGCATCACAGACAACTTTTCAAATAAAGCAATAAGATCTCACCCCTTTTTTTACCTCTTTCCTTCTTCCCCTTTCCCATTTGCAGCTTGTGAAGGAACTTCAGCCTCTTAGGCAGATCCATGGCCCTGACCCAAATTTTAATGATATCTGCTTTTCTGGTGCTGAAAGGTATTTTTTAATTTTTTTAGTTTATCATAAGGTATTTTGTGTAGAAAGGAGGAGTTCGCTGTAAATAGTTCTCTTATCTCTATGTTGTGATTTACAGTCTAACCATTTTTTTTTTTCAGTGATGTGTCGCAAATGTCAAAATCATTTCCCGTGTTAGATATGGTATTTGGCAATGGACAAAAACTGTCGCTAACTCCTGAAAACTATTTGTTCCGGGTAATTGATAGACGTTGATTTGTCACTGCTCATCAAATATCCATATTGTTTATTCTTTTCTCTATTTCTCTTTCTCATTTCATTTTTATGGTTATTTGTCATAGCATTCAAAGGTGCGTGGTGGATATTGCCTGGGTATTTTCCAGAATGGAAAGGATCCTACCACTCTTTTAGGAGGTATATTATGCTTTAGAAAAATGTCTTCGACTCTAGTCAAGAATTTTCTTTATTATTGAATGAAAATCGGCTTTCTACTTTCAGAGCAGTGAATTTTGCTGCCACTTAAGGATCTAGTAATCTTTTTGGGCAAATTTTAATAAAGTTCAAGCTCGTGGCATGTACTTTTAGCAATACAAGAAATTGACTTTTCCATGTGATTTATTTGCTCATTCTAGGAATTATTGTTCGAAATACTCTTGTGATGTATGATCGTGAGCATTCGAAGATTGGTTTCTGGAAAACAAATTGTTCTGAGCTATGGGAAACACTTCACATATCTGATGCGTCTCCACCAATATCTCCAGCTTTCCATGAGAATGTGACTACAGAAGTGCCGCGTACTTTAGCACCCGCACCCGATGAAGCTCCAGATTATGTACTTCCAGGTTTGGCATCTGCAAATTTTGTTTTCCTTACCAGTGAATTTAGATGGCATTCCTAGTGCATCTCTCTCTCTCTCTCTCATCCCATTTGTTTGTATGTATATGTATATATTTACTATTGAATGAGCTGCAAGCTTATCCAAGACAGATTAACTGTAGAAACGGTGCTCTATAAATTCTTTCTTTAGTAAAAATTGATGAAGTAAATTGATATGTGTAGACAATTCTCTTCCAGGTTCCATGTCAAAAAGCTTCATAAATCTGGAGGTATCTGTTGATATCTTGCAATGTGACAGAAAAACATGCCATTTTTTTTTATTTTTTTTTTACCTTCAACACTTGATGAAATATATCTTGTTACCATTTTGATTGAGATTTTCTTGAATTATTATAATTCTCGGTGCACAGAGAATCGCCAAATTGGACAAATAAGATTCGAGCTGTCTTTCAACATTAGCCACGATGATCTAAAGCCTCACATCACAGAACTGGCTGGATATATAGCTACTGAACTAAATGTTGACGTTTCACAGGTTAGCCACACAGCATGTAGATGGATCATGTCCACGGACAGTGTTAATTTCATTTCCTTGCCCATTGTCTGCTAAAAACTATACTGCCGGTACTACCAAGTAAAAAATTTTCTCTAATTTGCCAATAATCTTGAGTGAATTATTTTAGGTCCGCTTATTGAATTTTACTTCCAATGGAAATAATTCCTTTGTCGCATGGGCCATAGTCCCAACAGCTTCTGCTGACTTCATCTCTGATACAACAGCAACCGTAAGTTAATCCTTTTGATAGCCAAAAAAAAGGTCCTTTCAAATTGTAACTAAGTGATAATGCCGAAGATTGCGACTGTTTTGTTGATAATCTTGTTCTGCCTGCAGAGAATAATTGCCCAGCTTGCTGAACATGGTATGCAGCTTCGTGGTACCTTTTCCAACTACAAGTTGGTCAGATGGAATGTTGTACCGAAGGAAAAACGGTAACTTGATGCTTTTTGTCAATGAATCCTTTTCTTAATTATACATGAATCGGGTTGCAATTTCTTCCGTGATCAAATTGCACTCAAGCATCTTCTACTCTTGCTTTTTAACAATGCAGGAATTGGTGGCATCAAGGGTACTTGGTGGCCGTTTTAGCAATTTTTGTTACTCTAGTCATTAGCTTGTCAGCTGTTGGGGCGTGGTTTATTTTGAGACGCCGACGAGAATCTCTGAATGCATATAAGCCCGTCGATGCAGTGGTTCCGGAGCAAGAACTTCAACCACTGTAAACTTTAGAGTCATCTTTCCTTTTTTGGGCGTGCTGGGAAGGAGCATATCTTTATTTGCAATTTTTGACTTAAGCTAACGAATATGTTAGGTAAATTAATTGAACCAATATTCTTGTTCAGTAAAATGAGTTATTCTTTCGCATTGCCATATAAAGAGAGACTCAAATCTTGGATATGTAAGCATACCCAAATTTATACGTGAACAGTGGATATTGTAACAATACGGGTCAATCAAAAGTTTGCCCAATAAGGCCACTATATTTAGTTGTAATGAAGAAAGAACTTATTTGCTTGTTTTCTAATTCGGAGAGTTTCACAATATGGTCCGAAAAAATGCCTCATCGACGCGATTTTGTTTTAAACCGTCATTATGTATCTGATTCTGTTGGTTCTGTTGTTTGCCCTATAAGGCCACTTTCTGTATGCCTTATTGATGGGACTCTGTTTTAAACCGTTATATATGTATTTAATTCTGTCGGTTTTGTATGATATATATATATTATTATTTTAATTTCAGAAGCATGCGGAGTAGGATATCTTATCATGGACAACAACTGCTTTGAGGTTAACAAAAGCTTGCACTTTCCAACTAGAAATTTGATCGTTGACTTCACTTTGCAATGCATTGGCATGTGACAAGTAGAAGCTTTTTGTTTGTAAACGTGGTCTCTTTTTCCTCCTTTACACAGTCTTTGACACAAAATCCCATTTCTTTTGTATTGCTTTTTATGGGAACATTGGAGTTTGATACTAGATTGGAATTTGCTTGTAGCTTTGGTTAGCGAATACATACACACATTCTTTTTGTGATACATATACATCTCTATATGTGTGCATATACACCTATATATATATTATATAATATGACTTATGGTCATATGTGTATATATTTATATAAGTGCAAGTTGCAATTCGTCGGTCCTTGAATGAGGCCGAACAAATTCAAATGAAGCTCTTAAGGACCGAATGGAAAAGTTGACATTTCAAAGAGACGTTTACGTTCATTTTGTAGCCGTGGAAGAAGAATCTTGTGGTTTTGGTCAAATACAGGATTCAGCAAACATAAGAGGCCAAAATGTTCGTTGATATGTGAAAATACATTTATTACTTCTCTTGTTTTATCCTTTAGTGGAAAAGATGGGACTTCTTTGTGCAAAAGATTCATTTTTTTAGTTCTCTAACCTAATTAACATTTGAATAGATAGACACAAGAAAACCGAAAAAAAAAAAAAAAAAAAGAACAGGATAGTAACATTTTAATCATTGTAAGTGATTCTTTTGATGATTGATGTTTTTAAGGTATATTACTATGGATATTATCTTCCTTTTTTTTTCCCCCCGAGAACCCAAAAAGTAAAATCATTTTTTTGGTATTTTGGAAGATGAATCAAATTTTATTTATAGCTTAAAAAAAAGGGGTCAAGTGGTCCTTCAGCCAAAAAACTACAAAAAAAAAAAGAAAAAAAAAAGGCGGATCTATATGTTCTTGATAAATGTTTATCAAACAGAGTAACTCTTCAACATTTATTCCAAAAAATTATTTGATAGTATAAATATTCTACTCAAGCATAATTTTGAATAAAATTTTATTAGGTTTTAAAAATTCTAAGACCGTCCAAAGCATTAAAAAAAAAAAAACTCTGCTAAATATTGTTCTTTTATTGGACAACAGTTTAAACTTTTCTAGAAGGAAATAATTGAATGTAATTTTAAGAAAACTTAACTCAGTTGGAATAACTTTAATAGTCAATGCTAGTTTAATTTAAAAATCATATTATTGAAAATTCATATTATACTCATTATGCCGTCTTTATATATAATTTTCTTTTGGTAGAAAGACTACAATATATATATTTGTTAAAATATGACCAATTGGCCTTTCGGCGGCTAAGGACCACCTGATTAATGCTAAATCCTGTCAGAATTCGTTACAAAACGCATATTTCATTGTTTCAAGCGAACCAGGAAAATAAAAAAAAAAAATCAGTTCAAAAAGAAAAGTAAAGAAAAGAAAGAACATAATTTCCTAAAAAATTTGTTTTAACGTGATGCCGAGAATGTCCCCCTATGTACGACGACATCTTGCATCTATGCATTATTTGAGCTTCTACATACATACATCCATATGATTATATGCAAAATCTAACAATAATATTACATTTAATTTCACTTAAAAATACAGAGTTTGAATTTCCACACCCACAGATTCCAAAAAAAAAAAAAAAAAAACTTATAAATATCTATTTTTATTTTAGTCTTTAAATTATAAGTATTTTAATTCCCGAATTTTAAAATGTACCATAATCAGTTTTCAAACTATTAATTTATCCCATAATCATTTTCCTTTCCAAAACGGTACTTAAAACTAGATTGTAATCATCTTAAAAACTAGATTGTAATCATCTTAATCAATGTTTATTTTGTCATTTTCACTTTCTATATTTCAACTTTAGAAGTTGTAAATTCTTAAAAAAAATAAAAATAAAACTGTACTTTATCATAATAATGAAAAATCAAGCTTGATTTAAATGCACTTGATATTCCCTTGGTAATTACAGTATAATTTTTAACAGTTTTTAAAAGAAATACTATTATGGAACAAATTAAAAGTTCGGGAACTATTTCTAGAATGTTTTAAAATTTGAGAACTAAAACTCCACCTATAATTAAGGGACCAAAAATAAAAATTAGAGGCTTTTTTATATAAACACCCACTGAACTTTTTTCGAATTTGGCAATTTAGTCTCTTAAATTTTGTCTTTGGTAATTAACCTCCTGAACCTATAATTTTTAGTATTGTTAATTCTTCTTGCTCAAATCCATTAAAATTTCGACAATTTTTTGCTCATGCCTTGCACATAATAGCTAAAAAAAGGCATTGTTGATGTCGTTCTTTTTATGATACACCTTATGGTCTCCTATACGTTGATGGTTGTATAGTCCAATCTTCCAACTTTCAAAGTCTAAAGCAAATCTTGCCTTAATATAGCGGCCATTATAATGGGTTCACTGGGTCTTCCAATCTTTCGATCGCTTCAATTAGGGATTTGTGCTACTCAAGCTATCTCCACATTTGGTAATTCAGTATTCGAGAAAGGCCTTAGTTCAACTCCTAATTCGAAATGCTGCCAACTCCTTACTCATCTCTCTCGACTAGTTCGAGTTAAGGGAAGGGTGATAAGCCTGTGGAATTGCAGGTACTATGGATCAACTAGGCTTCCCGGTGGTTTTAAAGGGATCTTAATGCCTTACACGAATTAAAAGGAACTTATATTGAAATTAAGTAAAAATGATTAACAAATGTCATTTTTAGATTATAACGTGTAAGCTATGTTAAAAAAACCGTGCAAAAGTTTAAAGATTTGAGCAAAAAAAGGCTAACAGTGGCAAAATTATGTTTAGGAGTTTATTGTCAAGAAAAAAAAAAAAAAAAGTAAGCCTCCATTTGGTATTTAAGTTTAACTCAAACTAAACTATATTTTTTCATATTAATTTTTGTCTTTTTCTGAAAAATTAAAAAAATTTATAACTAGTTTTTATAAAATAAACTAACTCTGACTTAAAAATTTCATCTCTAACTAACTTATCAAATAAAGATTAAGTTGTCAAATTTTAAAAATTCAAGAGCGTTCGAATAAAATAGCCTAAAATTAAACCCTAACTTAAAAGCCCTCCGAAAAAAGAAAAAGAAAAAGAATGATCCTCTGAGAATTTTCTGTAAAAAAAGAAAAATAAAATAATATAAAAAAAAAATAAAAAAAAAAAAACAAAAACAAAAACCCAGCTGAGAATAAGCGAAATCTGGCTGGTCAGGACTGGGTCTGAGGAAAGAGATTGTCCGAAGAGACTTCTTTCTTTGCTCGTCCTTCTGCTTCCATTTTCAGTTCTCTTCCTCGCATTCAGGTAAACTAGGGTTTTTTGATCTTCGATTTCTATTTCTTCTTTCGTCTTCTCTTCATTTTCCCTTATTCTTCAGTTGACTGGTGCGACGCATTCTTCGATGCTCGCATTCTCAGCTCAAAAATGATCAAATTTCGTTTTCCTTCTCTTCGTTTCGATTTGACCTCGATTTGGTTTCAATTTCGAATCAATTTGGTTCAATTTTCCGATATTGGCTTGATCACGTAGCTAATCTCTAATTCCTTTATTTTCTTGTGTCTTGAAATTACATTTGATTCGAATACTGAATTTTTATTTATTTATTTTTTGGGTAATATCAGTGACTGAGATATGTAGCATAAGTACTAGTTGATTTTGAATTTTTCGGTTTTTCTTGCGGTTTTTAAATCGTATTTTCTTTTCTTGGTGAGTTACTTTGGTTTAGAATTCGATAACTTGTCATCGAAATTTTTCTGCCATTTTTTATGAAACAAGCTCAAGAGAGCTCACAAACATGCGTTGTGTTGGTTAAGAAAATGAATTAAAAAAAAGAAGAAGGGAAAAATAAAAATAAAAACTCTTGCTTCAATTGTAAACTGAAGAAGCTTTCGTGGTGCCGACGTTACATATTTTTTCATATAGTTTTTATGGTAATTTCTGAGTTTAAGAGAAGAATTTCTTTTTCTAGTAAACAGCTTGCTACAAGGAGTAGTGGTTTGACTCTATTGTTCAGAAGTTGTCTACAATTCAATTTTCTTTTGCCCTTTTGGTTATGTTATCAGTAATCTTCTTCTTAACACATATTAGGAAAGTTCCCGGTATAATAACTTGGAAATGGAAAGTCGAAACAGTTATCCTTTGATTTCTTTGTTGAGAAAATTTGTTCAAGGAACCACTGACTAAATATGCAAACTACTGGCTTCTCTCAAAGAGATTAAGTAGATATTCTCAGTTTTGCTTATTCTAGTTACGAGTTTTTAACTTTTCAAAATCATTGAATTTGAAATTTTGTTTTTGCAGGATTTCTCAGTTGGGTAACTTTGATCTTCAAGGGTTTTGACGTGGGTTTGATTTCTTGATAGCAAGAATTCATTACTTCTTTCTCCTGGGGGTTGGATTCCTTATTGCTTTCTTTGTTTTCATGGATTATTTGTATTTCGACAATCAGAAATGTGAGAAAGATAGCTTTGGTTTTTGAAGCTCTAAGTTTATGCTGAAGGAAGGTACACTTGTGAGTTTTTTTGAACAGTTTTTGTTATTATTATTTTTAATTTTCTTTTACTAGTTCTAAAGTGTGTTGAATTCTTTTTGTAAGAATTTCTGATCCATTCAAGTATACAAACATCTGGTGCATGTGAAATTAATCAGTTTCTTTTTGGTGTTTTTATACTCAAAAGCAGTTGATAGCCCTAACGAACATGCATGAAAGTTTGAACAAAGTTAGCTAGTAATTGGAAGTCTTTGGTATAGATTGAATCATTATAAGTCTACTTCTTTTCCATCTATTTTAAAGAATGGTATTCTTTGGTTTAAAACTTATCTGGTTGAATTTTAGCTAGATTATCATTAATGCCATTTCTTAAATTACAACATTCCTTTTGTTGGATGTATTCAGCTTGACCCTCGTGTTATGGTATTTTTGTGGTATATTGATGCAGGTGTGATGGAGATATCACTGTTAAAAGCGCTTCTTAACAACATCTCTTCATTTTTCCATTTATCATCTTGTGAAAACATAAATTCAGAGCCAGTTCTGAAGTATTACCAGAGGGCAGAGGAGATATTGAAGTTGTTAAAAACAATACTTGATGCTATTATCGACGCTGAAGCAGCTTCCGATGAAGTTCTTAAGAAGTCATTTGAAGAACTAGGCTGCTTCATTGATGATTTGAGGGAGCAGTTTGTAAATTGGCACCCATTGTCAAGTATAGTTTATTTTGTAAGTTACAAACTTTTATTTGACTGTAGCTCGTCAATTGGAATGATTTTTCTAACTTATTCATTTAAGGCGGCCGTTAAAATTGACCTTATAGTAACACCATCACCATGATTAGTTTATGTGGCTTAATTATGCCTTTCGTTAGGACAGGTCTTTTTCGGTCTTAGTAACTAGAGATGTGTATTCCACTCTTACCATGAAACTCCATAATTCTTTCTTCTTAAACTCTCTTTCCGTACTCTTCTCGTAGTATATTGTAGTAAAATCATTGTATCCGTTGTTGATGTTTTTCTAACTCCAAAGGAGCCGCATATTCTTGTGGGTTTTGCTAATCTAGGAGATGGCTTGATAATAAACAGTGTTCGTGGTAGTAAACAGAAATCGTGGTGACAATGGGTAGTAAAGTTGTCTATGATTGTTGTGGCAGCACTATTCGTTTATTTGGTTATTGAAGGTGGTGGTAGAAAGGAATGATAAAAGCATTGTAATGATGAGAAATTTTCAAGTGGCGGTCTTCTTTGTGAGTGTGCACTAGGATTTAGGTTTTCTACAGGAACTAATTTAGCTAAATATTAATTCAGAAAATACAAGAACTGTTTCTAGGTCTTAGTGCAATTTCACTTTGAGCTTCATCTCTAAATGATTTTATCCATTGCATTTAATGGCTATATGTTGTTTTTGCTATTATGCTGATAAATAACCACATCTGAAGTCAAAATAGTGTGGAACGAGGTTCATTCTCCACAACAACATATAACCATCTTACCATATTCTATTTCTGGATGATTATTTAGGTTCTACAAGTTGAATCATTGCTATCAAAGATTCGGAGTTCTGGCTTGGACATCTTCCAGCTTCTCAAGTCTTCTGATCAAGTTCTTCCCGATGAATTGGATTTGGTGTCGCTTGAGGTAGCAAACTTGTAGTTTTTTGTTTTTGTTTTGTTCTGTTATTTTGTTTTTTTTTTTTTTTTTTTTGGTTTTTTTTGTTTGGGGGGGGAAGCAAACTGGTGGTTAATTTCATTAATGTAATTTGTGTTATAGATGTAGTACATATCGTTCAATTTCTCTGTTTTGTCAAACCATCAAGCCTGTAAGTTTTGGACTGCAGCAGAAATGCTTTCCGGCCTTTTAAATGTTTGAAGTTCCATACGATAGAAAAAGTTTCTTATAAATGTCTAACTTGTTGTGACTGATTGCAGCACCGCACGCAGAAAATTAAGCATTTGGGATATGAACAAATGACAAATGTTTTTAAAGAAGCTGTAAAAGATCAAGTGGAGGGTGGTGGACCTAGCTCAGAAATCCTGGTCAAAATTGCAGAGAACCTCAGTTTGAGGTCAAACCAGGATATTCTTATTGAGGCCGTGGCACTTGAAAAGGTGAAGGAGAACGCAGAGCAAGCTGAAAAGACCGATGAAGCTGAGTTTATTGATCAGATGATTGCGTTAGTAACACGCATGCATGAGAGGCTTATTATGATAAAGCAGTCCCAAAGCTGCAGTCCTGTTACAATACCTCCTGATTTTTGTTGTCCTCTTTCTCTTGAGCTAATGACAGATCCTGTGATTGTGGCATCAGGACAAACCTATGAGCGGGCGTATATCAAGAATTGGATTGATCTCGGCCTCACAGTTTGTCCTAAGACAAGGCAGACTCTTGCTCACACCAATTTAATAACCAACTATACTGTAAAGGCTCTGATTGTAAATTGGTGCGAGTCGAACAATGTAAAGCTTCCCGATCCGGCAAGGACTACAGGTTTAAATCAGCCATCACACCTTTTAGGACATGCAGATTCTGGTACAACCAGGGATACGCCTGTTTTTCCTCCTTCTAGGGGCAACCAACCAATGCCACCTGAATCAACTCGGCCTGTAGGTTCGCCAACTAGGAACTTAACCTTGTCAGGCGGATTCAATCGTGAAGGGAGTTCCCCATTGCATCCTCGTTCTACATCAGAAGGTTCTTTGTCTAGTGTAGCTGGAAACGGGCAGGGTTTAGATAATGCAAGAGTATCACTAACAAGTTCTGAAGACAGGTCTGCTGACTCAGACGAAAAGAATTTTGATTCAGTTGGCCAACCGTCTACATCACCATCAAGAAAAGATTTATCTAATGCCATTGGAGTTGGAGAGTCATCTCAGAAACATACTAGAACTGTGTCTGCCTCTATCACAATTTCCAATGCTAATTTTCATCGAGAAACACCAGGAGATTCCAGTGATGCTTTACAGGATTCGACAAATCTTACAGGCTACAGCAGTGATGCTTCTGGGGATCTGAAAAGAGAGCCACAAGTTACTGCTCAGGTTCCAGCAAGGTCTAGAAGTCATACAATTTGGCGTCGGCCGTCTGAGAGGTTTGCGCCAAGGATGGTTTCTTCTCTTGCTGTTGAAACGAGACCTGACCTCTCTGACGTTGAAGCTCAAGTTCGGAAGCTTGTTGAGGACCTAAAAAGTGATTCAATTGATACTCAAAGAGAGGCAACAACTGAACTTCGATACCTTGCCAGGAATAATATGGACAATCGGATTGTTATAGCACATTGTGGTGCCATTAACTTGTTGGTTGATTTGCTCCGCTCGGAAGATTCAAAAATTCAGGAAAATGCTGTTACTGCACTTTTGAATTTGTCAATCAATGATAACAACAAAACTGCTATTGCTAATGCGAATGCGATTGAGCCTTTGATTCATGTCCTTGAAACTGGGAGTGCAGAGGCAAAGGAGAACTCAGCTGCCACTCTCTTTAGCCTTTCAGTGATCGAGAATAACAAGGTTGTGATTGGAAGGTCAGGAGCTATTAGGCCATTGGTTGATTTATTGGGGAGTGGGACTCCCCGTGGGAAGAAAGATGCAGCCACGGCTTTGTTCAATTTATCAATATTCCACGAGAACAAGGCCCGGATTGTTCAAGCTGGTGCTGTGAAGTACCTAGTGGAGCTGATGGACCCGGCAGCTGGCATGGTGGACAAGGCAGTTGCTGTTCTGGCCAATCTTGCAACGATTCCCGAGGGAAGGACTGCAATTGGTCAGGAGGGTGGAATCCCTGTTTTGGTCGAGGTTGTTGAGTTGGGTTCGGCTAGAGGGAAGGAGAATGCAGCTGCTGCTCTCTTACAACTCTGCACAAATAGTGGTCGGTTTTGTAACATGGTGCTCCAAGAAGGGGCTGTCCCACCATTAGTGGCGTTGTCACAATCTGGCACTCCGAGGGCCAAAGAAAAGGTAAGTTGCCGCTCGTGGAATCACACTCTGTTGTTGGCTTTTCAAGTGAGGAATTCAAATTAAAAGTTTTTGGTTTTGCTTTGCAGGCGCAGGCACTTCTGAGCTACTTCAGAAACCATCGCCATGGAAATGCAGGGCGAGGTTGACTTCTGTAACAGAATCGTTGGTGAAACCTGAGGTTTTAACTGAAGCTACATAAACAGTGTGTGTACATTTGACGGTGCAAATAATTCAGATGGAATGCCTTGTTTTCTGTATTTTACATGATTTGTTGAGAGAACTAAAAAGAAATTAATTTATGAAGGATTTGATTAAATCTTGTAAAATACTTTGTTATATGAATGTGGGAAGAGAATCTTATACTTGAGAGTCTGGTCTTCGGAGTGAGCTTCTACAACACGGTCACAGATTAATAATCAGTTGTATTCGTTAAACTAGGGCATCATTTATCATGCATGTTTCTTTTTTCGTAATGTTTCCTCTTCTAAATCATGCTTTTTTTTTTTCTTTCTTTTTTTTTGGGTTTATGTGTTTTATTTTGGAAATCCGGGTTCGGTTAGCCAAGGTTAGGAGCAAGTGTAAGCACTTAGAGCATTGGAAGTGAGCATTGGAGCAAGTCAGAACTTCTGTTTTTAGTCAATAGAAGAAGATAAGTAAAAGTTTTGACTTTTCAATAAGTGTTTAGAATCATATTTTTTTTAAAAAAAATTTAATTTAAAATTATTTCAAAGTTTTCTGTTAAGTAATAAAAATGTTAATATAATGTTTATTATGTCTAACTTAAATATATAAGTTTTAAAGTCTATTCGAAATGAGTTTTTTCGAAAGTCATATTTTCTGATTTTAATATGAAGTTCTTCTTATAAATTATTCAAATACTTTTAAAAGTAACTTTTGGACTTTAAAAGCCAAAAGTAAGTTCTAAGATACTCTGTCAAATAAACCCTGTATCTCTCCTTGTATCATTACATTATGTGACGCCATTGTGTCCCTTAACATCGCTTTCGGCAAAGTAACCATTAGAACCATCTTTTTTTGAGTTATCACAAAACCTTCTCACGCGGTCAATATTGTCAAATCTAGCGTCATGTTGGAATTGCCCGAGTATGGTAAAAGAAAAACTCCAACTCAAACTGGGCTTAATGGCCAAGTTTTATTGGGTAAGTATTACACCTTTCCAGCACTGAACAAAGCTATACCTATACTTGACAATATCGAGATGGTACTAACTTCTTCAACATTTCAACATTTGCACTTCTAACTCGCCGTCGCGATCTAATTCACAACACCAATGCTGATTCGTAAGTACACTCTTTCATTTTGCAATTTAACTGTACAATTCACTATTATATTGTTTTGCTGTCGAATTTGTCGGAATGAAAATCATTTTGAAGTTTAAATTTAAGTGGGACCTAATTTGTAAAAGTAACAGATCTTGATAGATTTTTTATTCTCCGTTGCGAAGAGATTGAAATTGTGTATTCATACGCTCAAAATGGTAATCGGGTAATTGAGTGAATAAGAAATTGACTCTTAAAGGTGCACCCATGAAGGAGGGAAATTGAGAAGTGATAAAGGAAAAATCAATAGTCTCACATCAGAAAGTAATGAAACCCATTGCTCATCCTTAATCCTATAAAAGGTTGCTAGTCCCACATCCGAGATGAATAAAACTTATTGTTCCTCCTAATCTTATATAAAGGAGTCTCATTTTCCACTCTAAAACACATAAATACCAAGCTCATTCTTTTCTTTCTTTTTTTTTCCTTTTCTGTTTCTCTGTTCTGTGGCTTAGGTTCAATGTTAGAGCTTTGTAAGTGTTCTTGGTGATAGAGGGAAGATACAGGTTGCAGTATTTGATTGTGCTAGTTAGTATTTGATTGTGCTAGTTTGCTGTTGTTAGTAGTAGTATCTTGGGAGATAGGCTAGTTAGTATTTGATTGTGCTAGTTTGCTGTTGTTAGTAGTAGTATCTTGGGAGATAGGCGTCCCTTCTTCATACAATTTTGTTTGGGTTAAGGTTGATTTTCGATTGTAATTTTTTTTTTAAAAATTTTAATCTCCTTGTAATATTCCATTTTGTAATATTGCACTTGTTCATTTTTTTTTTAATACTCTACATTTCTAACAATCTTAAAACAAATTTCCTTTTTCAAAGAACGAACATATTTTGAAATTTGGAGATATTATTTGGGCCTCTACTTTTTCTTTAACAATTTCCTGTGGCCTCTAGTTTCATAAAAGTGTTTTTTGTTTTAGATATATATTTCATCCAATTTTGTTTGGTTATTATAAAAAAAAAAAAATTTACTTGGTTTGATTTTTCAGAAATAACTGAGAATTTGAATATTGTTCCAACCGAGAACACTTCTGTGATACATGAGCCGTCACCCACGGGTTCAAGCCTTGACCTTGAGGCAGCCTTTGTCGGTTTCAGTTCCTATGAACCACAACGAGAAACTGGAAAAAATTCATTGGGTTGAAATTCAAGACTTGGTAGCGAAAGATGTTCTATCTGACAACATTGAATCTTGCGAGATTCTTGAAAGAGGATCCTCCTACTGTTAGAGAGGATGTGATATATGCTCAAGTGTTGCATGTTGTTGATGCACTTTCTGTGCCAAAACTATGTTCTGAACGGCCTATCTGATGTACTGTATACTGTGTTTATAACACGAAGAAATTGACTAAGGAACTATGGGAGTCCTTGGCTAAGGAACTTTTGTTGTCAATAATTCTTATGATCCAAGGACTCCCACAGTTCCTTAGCTTATTTCTTCATGTTGTATACACATTGGACAATGCATCAGACAAGCCATTCAGAACATAGTTCTGACACAGGAAGTCAGAGTGCTTCCAAGCATCAACAATATGCAACACTTGAACATTTGTCCCATCCTCTCTAACCCTCTCTAACAGTAGGAGGATCATCTTTCAAGAATCTCGCAAGATTCAGTGTTGTCAGATAGAACATCTTTTGCTACCAAGTCTTGAATTTCAACCCAGTGAATTTTTCCAGTTTCTCGTTGTAGTTCATAGGAACTGAAACCGACAAAGGCTACGTCGAGATCGAGGCTTGAACCCGAAGTGACGACTCAGGTGTCACAGAAGTGTTCTTAGTTGGAACAATATTCAAATTCTCAATTATTTCTGAAAAATCAAACCAAGTATTTTTTTTTTTTTTAATAATAAGCAAACAAAATTGGACGAAATATATCTCTTAAACAAAAAACACTTACATGAAACCAGAGACCACGTGAATTCCTATAGGAAAATCGTTAAAGAAAAAGAAGAGACCAAAATAATATCTTCAAATTCCAGAACCTGTTCGTCCTTTGAAAAGAAAATCTGTTTTAAGATTGTTAGAAATATAGAGTGTAAAAGAAACGAAAAAGTGCAATATTATGAAATGGAATATTACAAGGAGATAAAAATTTTAAAATAAATTATAACCGAAAATCAATCTTAACCCAAACAAAATTGTATGAAGATGATGAACGTCGAGGCATTTGTGTGCTCGAGGATTCAACGAGCGTCTGTCTCCTAGAATACAATGATTAACAACAAACAATCGAATACCGCTTTCAGCAAACTTGAACCTGAACCTGTGTTGTATGAAGATGATGAACGTCGAGGCATTTGTGTGCTCGAGGATTCAACGAACGTATTAACAACGGAAAACTAACACAATTGAATACCGCTTTCAGCAAGACACTAACAAAACTCTAACAAAGACCTAAGCCAAACAACGGAGAACTAAACACTAACAAACTCTAACAAAGACCTAAGCCAAAGAATAGAGGAAGGACCCCAAAAAAAAAACAAAAACAAAAACAAAACAGAAAAACAAAGAAGGAATTCGTGTTTTTATGTGTTTTAAAATTGAAAATGGGACTCCTTTATATAAGATTAGGAGGAACAATAACTTTCATTCATTTCCGATACGGGACTAGCAACCTTTTATAGGATTAAGGATGCGTAATGGATTTCATCACTTTTTGATATGAGACTAATGATTTTTCCTTTGCCAATTCCTAGTATTCCCTTCTTCATGAGTACACTTTTTAGAGTCAATTTCTCATTCACTCGATTACTATTTTGAGTATATGAATTTATGATTTCGATCTCCTCGCGATGAAGAACGTAAATCCATCAAGACCCGTTATTTTTACAAAATAGGTACCATTCAAATTTGAACCTTAAAATGGCTACTCAAAATGGTTGGAAACCTTTTTTTTTTTTTCTTCAACAATTTCGTTTCTTTTGTAATCTATATTTCTAACATAATTCACAACACCAATGCTAATTCGCAAGTATACCTATTGAACAATTCGCTAATACATCGTTTCATGGTCTAATCCACAAAACGGACACTGTAAAATTCTCTTAATTTTTTTCTTTCAATTCCCTCCCTCTTTTCAATCATTCATTTTTCGTTTATCTGCTCATAGCTGGTAGCTAATTTTTTTTTATTCGTAGCTTATCTACTGTAAGTGCTAATTTCGTTAGGCTTATATAATAGGATTTTATTAGGAAGGTATTGCCTTCTACGTTAACAGTAACAATCTCCCGCGCTTGTTTCTAAAAGAAACATAGTTACCGAAAGAATATATGTATCTATTTTTTACAAAAGGTTCATTTCTAGAGTTCCGTTTTAAAATATATCTATTTTTTAATAATATTATATATAATTATTTTTAATAAATAAATGTTTGTATTATCTATTTTATTTTTTTATTATAATTGACATCATTTTTATTTTATACAGATTCTTTTATTTATTTTTTATTTTAATGATGAGTATTTTTTTTGTTGATAAATGTAAATTACCTTTAATAAATCAAAATTAGTTATAAACATCAAAGTAATTATAATAAATGTAAAATATTTACTATAAAGATGATGGTTCATACTAAATAATAAACATAATACAAAATATTAACGATAAAGATTGATGAATATTCATATTTTTCATATAAAAAACCAATGAATTCTTTATGAAAAAACCTATTTTTTTATTTAATCCATTATAAATCAAAGGGTTGTCATTTATATCTTAACCAAACAAATTGAAAAATAACACAATAAATAGAATCAAATTCTTTATGAAAAAAATATTATTATTTATATAAATTAGTAGAAATGAAATCGAACATATTTTTATGATAAAGACAGATTCATTATACGAAAAAAAAAATTTGAAAATTTTCTTTTTCTTTATTTAGTTTTTTCTCATTAATGTGAAATCTGATTTTGAGAAAATATTCTTTTTTTTTTTTGTTCATTATGAATATTTACACATTCTTTTCAATAAATCAAGAAAATTTTCAAAATTTTCTTTTCTATCAATTCTTTTTGCAATTTCATTAAATCAACTTTAACCTTATTTGGTAAACATCTTCTATTCCTTTTTTTTTTTTTCCTTTCTTTTTTTTTGAAATTTCTTTATTTGTTAATTCTCTATTATTTATTAAGGGTAAAATTATCTTTATAATTACTCTTTTAGACATTTATGTAAATAAAAAGAAAAATAGACATATTTTAAATCAATACATCTAATTTAGACATTTATGTAAATAACCGTTAAAGAAATTTGATCAAAGAAACAGTAACATAATGCAAGCATCTGATAATGCATTTGCCTCTCAAGTGTGAACTTAAGTTTTTCATTTCAATTTTTTTATTTTTAAATCAATCAAAATTATAGTTAATTTTTAAAAAATCAACTAATTTCGACCTAAAAATCTCATCACACCCATGTAAGAATGGAGCATAAATGTATGATTGCGTCCATATTTTTCCAAGACAAACATAATCATTTACTTGCTTAAGGCAAACAGATAAATAGTGGCCGTACTCTCCCCTTTTTTCTCATAATTTCCCACTTTCCCATCATTGCATACCCTTGGCTTGGCTAAGCCTTTTCAGAAGTCCTGTTATTTACTGAGAGTCCATATACTTAACGGAGAAGTTTTTGTTTTTGTTTTTTTTTCCCCCTCACTAAACACCCTGGTTTTTTAACTATAGGGATGATTGCCCCTCTGTGGTAGCCATTTTGCTCTGTGAGAGCTCTAAATAATATCCTTAAAGTTCAGGAAAAAAAAAAACACGGAGAAGATTTTACTTTAGGATCTATTTTTTGACACTACGGGTAAGAATTATTTTTTAATCATTAGATTAATTTTTAAATAGATCGATACATATGAGTGTTCACGTTTGTCGTTGAAGAATTCACAAAACCGCTCTAATCATAAAACATGCTGTTGAAAAATTATTTTAACTATTAGAATAATAGTTTTTATAGATAATACTAAATAGGAGATCCGATAATAAAAACTCTGAATGAATGCTAAAACGGACCAAGTAGACCAAATACAATGGTAGAGACTCTAGTGGGTTTAAGTGAAAAAGGTGTAAGATTTTGTCTTTTTTTTTTTTTTTTTTTGACTTGACAAAAAGTGAAAATAGTTGAAGCAACGATTCAATGTCAATAATCTAAGGGCATTTTGGCTTGCCCTTGGAGTTCAACATGTCTCGGTAGCAAGGGCATTCGGACTTGTTTCCATAAGTCCCTGAAGGAACACAGGACTTGCACTGTTTGCAGCATATTCCGCAGTACTTCATGCACCGATCCTTCACTCCTGCTTTCCCACATCTCACCTCGCATTTCGAATCACAACTACCGCCTTTTATTTCAACACCCCCAAAAACAAAAACAAAACAAAACAAAACAAAAAAAACTTTGTAAAAATCCAATTACACAAACAAAATAATAAACCAAGCAAAGTTTAATTAAGCATGTTAATTACTTGGAATTGCCGGCGCATCGTCTGTGGGATCGGCTTTTGTGAATTGGAAAAAAGAAGAGCTTAGAAACAGTGCTGATGAAACAAGTAGCAGAGCAACAAGCAGCTTCATCTTTCTTTATTTTGGACACAAGAGATCAAAATGGCACGCTCCAGAGTAGTATACCCTAGGTATATTTATATGGAATGTAATAGAACATCCAGAATGTTAAATATCATAACTAATAAAAAATATGTTTCACTTGAATCTCGTATCACGAGATTTATTTTATATTAATAAGTGATATTTAATATTATTGATATCTTTTAATATTGTTCTATATATTTATACATGTATACAGTCATGTTCTGAGAAAGAGAGGGAACAAGGAAGGGGTTTTTTTTTCCCCTTAAAAAAAAAGTGACATATATTAAGCATGGGACTTGGAGACAAGACGACTTTACAGCTTTAATACAGGCTGTACTAAAATTGGAGTTGCTAGGGTTGGTGGAATATGGGACCTTGTTGACGCGTTTTTACAGTCGTTGGTCTACCAGCTTTTGGCCTTTTTAGTGATTTTTTAAGTTTGTTTTTTTTTTTTTTTTTTTTGTCGCAAGTGATTCTAATTAGTTCCATGTTGGAAGACGTCTACTCTAATATAATATATATATATATATATATATATATGCAACTACAAATTAATCCCTTATCGAAACCTTACATTTTTTTAATTATTTTTTTCTGCTAAAGATTAAATGGGAGTAAGTATAGAGGGTGTCTTACTTTTGTATGGCGATAAGTCTAAACGTGCAAATTTTTGTTGTCTTCAATCTAGACTTCGTATCAGGAAGTTATTATTAATAAAACGGCCACTTCAAAAATATATATATATATATATATATTTTTTTTTCCTTTTGCTAGGAAGACTAGATCTGACCAAAGGGTCAAAACAAACAAAATAGTAGGTAGGCAAAATGGAGAACAAAAGGATAAAAATATTTACACGAGGTAATATTTGCAATATATTTTTGTGCTCCGACTTGCAAGTTGAGTGCCCATTCGTTTGCATGTGCGACCAAAAGAGAGTTGTCGGAAGTACTGCAAGGATACCCTTAGTATTCCTCAAGTAATGTGGTCGAGTCATGCCTAAATCCTAAGAGGGCGTTTGGGGTGTCGGAAGTACTGCAAGGATACCCTTAGTCAACGGTAATGCCTAAATCCTAAGAGGGCGTTTGGGGTAACTTCTGGAGATATAATTTTGAAAAGTGGTTTGAAAATATGTGTTTGATTAAAATATAAATTAGAAATGAAATGAGTTATAAAAAATAATACAAATATGAACTTATAAAGTTTGAGTTTTTTGAAAATAGAAGAGAAAGAAAAAGAATTGTAGATTTGAAAATATTGAAATTAGGATGTCGAAACTCCGTCTCAAGACAGAACTCCAAATGCCTCCTATATAGTTTTCACATATTATTGATAGATTGATTTAACAGTTACGATGTCTTTTTTTTTTTTTAAATGGATTTGAAATTCGATACTCCGTCATCTCATTTTATAGTTTTGTCTTGTCAATGTGTTACATGTTGCTGGAATCTCTATAGTTTGTGAAATTGAGCTTATTCTTTTTACTAGAATTCGATACATATCTTTTTCGTTTTATTAATGACCGAAATTTCTAATTTTTAGTAGATCATTGAAAATAGAGGCGTGATGAGACCAATAATTTTTTTTTTTTTTTGGGAATCTAATTATTTCTTTGTTTTTTTAATTAAAAAAAAAACCTAGAGTACGCACATGCATACTGTTTTGCCTATATATGTACGCGACAAGGATAATTAATGAAATTGTTTGGAAAAACATGTTGCTCGTCCAAAGAGACATGTCCATTTTAATTTAGAGACGTTGTTGATTTCTAAAATCAGAGAGTTTTTTTAGGGACGAAGTCAACGGAAGTCTAGCTTTCTCTCTCTCTTTTTAAATAATTTTTAACCGTTGAATAAATTTACATATAGCCTCCTCCAAATCTCCTCAAACTCTCATTTTTTTCTTTTCAATTTATATATTTCTTAAACAAATTTATGTAATAATTTATGTCTTTATCACTGATTGTTTCTCAATAACTCAAAGTGAGGAAGATCAATATATTGTCGTTTAAAATTCGAGAAGACAGAAGCAATGTATCACTGATCCAGTAAACCTACTCTCGCATCATTCAAAATCGACATGTGGATTGTCTTTCTTAATTAATTTTCTGTCGCATAAGGTGAATAACGACGCATCTTTTTTGAACTAATTGCCGTTTCTTGTTAAAAACCACATGTTTTAGTTTCTAGTTTAAATGTTTGTTGTCAACATAGCTTCAGTGTCTCCTCCAAAACAAAAACGAAAACAAAACAAAAAACATGTCGTTTACTTCTTTGTTTCTCGGAAATAGATGCAAACCCCTGTTTGTGGGATTTAAATCGGGCTCAAAAGAACCCAAAAAGAGGACCTCTCGGGATTCGATTGTTGTTAAACCAATTTCTGAGTTGTCGTTTCGAGATAGGAATCTTTAAGGGCCATTATTGGAAATGGTTGTAGCCTAATTGAAAATGCTCCGGAAAGCCTTAAAAAATGCATGGTGGCAGTTTTCCAGAGACACGACATTCCATTATTTTGTTGTCGTTTATGTTTACAAACAACATTCTAAGCTTTACTCTTCGGAGTTTATAAGAAAATGACTTTATTTTTTTATAAAAATCTTTTTTAATAAATATCCAAGTCCTTTTTATTTTTTTAATTTTAAAAAATAATTGGTTTTTATCCAATCAATATGAAACAATAACATAGTAATCCACGTTGGCCTATCAGTGATAAACTATTGATACATTATTTATGGACCATCGTAAAATTCAGTAAAATTAATAACTAAAAAAAATCATTCATCTAAAATTACAAAAAGTTACAGTAGATATTTAAGGGAGCCACGGATAAATGATCACCCACCTAATTTTTCCTTACTCTATTAAGTCCAATGTTGCTGCTGTCGCAAGTATTTTTTTCTTTTGAAAAGCACCAACTTGAGGGCGAGATTATTCAGAATTATCCACAAAGATAGATATTTCGATCTCAAATCTTACACTAATTACCATACTCGAGACATCATCGTTAAAAGCCATTAATCATAATACAATATATATATATATATATATATAAAACACACACACACAATATATATATGTACAAACGCTCTTTTCATATGAGCCATAATATATATACATCTAACCACCCATACCATGGGAAGTGGCGAAAAATTGGCCATAACAACATTCTTCCGCGCAGTGACCAGCACTGGATGTGAGCAAATTGACCTGAAATTTAGTATTTCCCTCTGTACTTAGTCTTTCCATTTTCTATATCCATACAATCAACGATACAAAAAAACGACAATCATCGCATGGAAGTTACCTTCATGATCTCGCACTTCGAGCTTCGACCTGTAGACGCTGCCAACACGCTCATATTGAAATCCTGTGTAGTGGCAATGCAAAGGATTCATCAATGTCCATATGATGGTGAATGGGAGACACTCGAATTTTAGAGTTTTGATTTTTATCTGTCCCTATTCTGTAAGACGGGTTATCAGTGTATCTCCACTCGATAATTAAAATTAATAGTGCCACTACTGAAATATTTCTGGCTCTGTCGCTATCCGATCATGATCTAAGACTACCAACCATGTCAGTGAAACTTACTCTAAATGGATCGCTCCTCAACGACTGTACAAACATTGGATCTCCCGACTCCAAATCCTACAAAAGAGAATTAGCATATGAAGAGTTTGAGTTGGCCAATTACTTAGCAAGCAAGAAAATACAAATGTATCGTCATCTAATGTAAGGTACCTCCAAATACACATCCCTGAGTCGCTTTCCGGATTGAGCACAGAAGATGCGAACTACATGTTCATCCGAACTCCCACTTATGATGTAGTCCCTCCCATTCATGTAATATGAACGAGTATAGTTATGAACACTTCCTGTTGAGGCTATCTCAAGATTCATCATGAGCCTCCCATCTGCCGCTGAGATTTGCTTAACCTGCTTGGCCTCTAAAGTTAGGTTTCCATAATCAAGTTCCAGATGAAAAAGAGATTAGGCTCAATTACCACCTACCCGGTCCCTGAACTGGACTATAAGTCTTATTTTGGTCGCTAAACTATGAAATTCGAGAAAAAGACGGGGGGCTAAAACTCTTGATTTTAAAGTTTAGGGAGAGTTAGAAATAGTAAACTTAATTTGAAGAAGGTAACACCACATAATTTGTTAGATACCAAATGTCCCACATGGAAAGATTTAATGGGTTTAAAAGCTCTTGAGTCCCTCCCCTTGCAAGTCGAAGCGGTTGCATTATAAGCTGTATTAAGATGCATTGGTGGAGTCACCAATGCGTTGAATACTGATAGCCGAGTGAAGCCGCCAAAGAGGAAAGGGATACTGCTGGTGCTGGGTTAGTGTCAACAAAGCGGACTACCATCAATCTGGGTCCAAGCATAGTAGATTGTTAAAAACCAGCATGTCGAATATGAAATTTTGTAAAAACCGGCTTGAAAAGGGAGGTGACCTTAAAGCTTATAAACACACTACTTATCTTGTAATCTTTCCATATGGGCATTTGGCATCCAACATAATTTATATGAATTGCATTCACATAATTCATCATGTTTTCAACAAAATTTGACTATCAAAAACATAAGATTTTGTACTTTTCCAAGTAGGGTTACCTCATTGTCAATAGATGAAACCAGCAAACATAGGTCATCAGGAGAAAAGCAAGCCATCACATTCCCTCTTGAGCTTGAAGCTGTGAAGCAAGGTTGCAATTGGTTTTGTCTCAAATCCCACATCTTCACATCATGGTCAAAAGATGATGTAGCAAATAAAAAAGGCGAATGACAAGCAAATTTAGCGACGTTGATGGGCTCGCGATGAATATTAGCGAACAATTGTAAACGTTTTCCACTGACAACGTCGTAGAGAGCAAGGTCCTTTGAGTTCCCACTAGCAAGGAGCTTATCATCTGTTGAATTGACATGAAGAGAAGTCAACTGGTCAAAGCTTTCGAAAGCGAAATCAGCAGAGCTACAACAGGAGTCTGCACATTGTGGTTGTTGATGGTTTATGTCCAATAGTCTCAAGGAACCATTGCAAGAGCCTGCAATAAGCTTCTTGTTCAAAAGACGAAAAAAGGATTAGAGAATTATTTTGTATAAAATACAATATTTGATATAAAAACTACTTCTAACACTAGAAAATGTAAATTTCTGCAGAGTTTAAATATAAAAAGACGAAAAATTGCTGAGATTGTGTTTGTTCTAGTAAAACTAATTGAACATCTAAGAAAACCGACAGGGAAAAAGAACTCTTACCTTTGATGGATACTTCTTAAGCCAACAGAGCCCCAAAACGCTACTCGTTGTTCCTATGGACGGGATATAGTTAACAGTATTCCCATTTTCGTGGTTGATCACAACGACTTCGCCACCCAGGGTTCCGAAAACCATGAGACTGTGGTCTGATGGATGGTACTCGAATTGCCTTGGACGGCGCCTTTTTCTTTCTTCTTTAACTTTTCTGCTAAAGTTGGATACTGGATGCAAGAGTGGCCATTCAGAAGACCCGAATTTGGCAGCACAAAGAGACCGCGAGAAGAACATTGGATTATCATGATAAGGGTACAAATGTTTCGGGCTTGATTTTTTCGGGGAATTTGTCTTACTTGCTCCCGTTTCTCGCTTGTGTAAAATACTAACAACACTTTCTTTTTTCCGTCTTTTGTAAGGCAAGTACTCAAACTTTTTTCCGCAGAGAGTCTTGGCCGTTACTCTTTCAATCTTTGTAACGGGCAAATTATCTAAAACCTTTAAAACAGACAATGAAGCAACCATGTATTCCCTATAATGTTTCTCAAAACATATAGGCGAAGGATAATGAGATATATACTTCCTTACTGTCCCATTCACAAGAAAATCTTCTTTTCCTCGAATCTGCAGTTTTTGAAAAGAAGTAAAACTCATATCCAAGTTTTTTCAATGTTTAAATTATATCGAATCTTACACTAAGTAGTTTTCTCACCTCATTTTTCAATTTTTCCTCTCCATCCAGATCAGGCAGAGCCATCGAAATTTCCTGTAGATCTATTTCAAAATTTGTTCTCTCACGATATGACGGACATAGACCGGTATCCTTGCAACACAAGCAATTCTGGAAACGCAATTCCTTCAACGAAGGAAGTTTCGCCAAGGCGGCAGAAGTAGTCCAGAGATTGGTGATTCTCGTCTCACACATCGAGAGACGCAACAAATTGGGCATGCAAGAGAAGCAGTCTTGCTGCAAATTAGTGAGTGAAGTGCAAAAATCCAGATTGAGGGTGTGTAGCCTAATGAATCTTCCAGCCATGTTGAGCTTTTTGATTTGATTCGACCTTAAGTTAAGGACTTGGCACGCCAATCCACCCTGGCATAGAACACTAAGGCAAACTAAATCAGTCGAGAAGTTAAAAAAGAAAGTCGAACAATTTCCTTAACACAACAAGCACGTGCACTTCATTAACAGATTCTAGAACAAAGATGATGAAGAACAATATTAAGGAATATGAATTGTTTAGAAGAGCAGATAGATATAAAAGACACTGACACAATGCATCATAAATTTTCTAGTACAAACCGCAAAGGCTCCTTCCTCAACGAGAGCTCGTGGAGATCAACAAATCGAAGCTTCGAATCGATTGAACGCATGAAAGCAATAAGGTAGTCGTCGCTCAATACACAATGCGATTCATGAAGAATATCAACTGCTGAAATCTCATAGCCCTCACTGTCCATTAGTACATCTACTAGTGGGGAAATATCTTCATCTTTTAGCTGGTCCAGTGAAATGGCTACACTAAACTTGTCATTCTGTGGTCTCCGAATTTTGACCTGAATAGTTGTTAAAAAAAGTGCAATTCAATCTTTGTCAAGGTTGTATTAGTAACAAATTGGTCTTTTTTCTTTTTTTTCTTTTCTTTTTTTTTTTTTTTAATCCGCCGGTTGAAATAAAATCTCTATATGGTTTGAAGTTCTATGAAAGACCTTAGAAAACCATGATTGTACGGCTGAGTTTGGTAGCACATCATGCTTCTTGCAGGAACTAAGATACCTATAAAGAGAGAGGGGGGAAAAAAAAAGATATGAACGGAAATTATTGGCAAGAACTTCGTAATTTTTATAAACCGAAATAGAGCATGCCTCAAGCCACAGAAAATATTTCTACAAAAATAAAAATAAAAGTAAAAGAGAATAAATACCCCATTGTTAAATCTTATAGCCCTGTTCAAAAGCAAAAGATAATCATTAATACGGAACAGTTGTCATGATTGACTAATATTGTCACTTATCTCTTTGCACTTTTCATGAAGCAAATGCTAGAAATAATATTATTCCATAATAAAATGATTTAAAATCCTATTGCATAATCTTAAATCCAAAAGAAATGGAAACCCAGAAAAGGAGAGAAGACAAAAAATCTTTTGATCTTGCATAAAGAATTGAGGGAAAGATATTAATCAAGTAATTTGTTTAGAAAAGAAGTCAGCAAAAAAATTACCCTTTATGATTCTCAACCAAGAAAAAAGAGAGCCTTATAATATTAGACACCAGAAAGAAAGAAAGAGAATTCTCTTAAAAATATTTTATATCTAAAAAAAAAAATCCTACCCAAAAGCAACAAGAGCAAGAGCAGAGTTTACAAAGACCCAATAAAAAAAAGGGGAAAAAAAAAAAAAGAAAAGCATACCGATCTTCTAAGGTGAGAAAATTCATTGGCGTGGCTTGTTTCTTTGTCGTGTTTTATTCTCTGTCTACCAGCTTTCGTTCTTTGGGTTATGTTCGGCTCCACAACTAAACCAAAGCAACAAAAATAGAACAAAAAATAACCGGAGACTTTGCAGCGTACAGAATTGTACTTTTATAAAGACATAACCAGGTTGAAGAGTGTACGGTAAAACAAACAGTTACGTTTTCTTTTATTAATTTTTAAATGTCTGAAACACGTGCTTAGAGATAAACATGAGCTTTCAGATTCCATTTAAATCAAACCTTCCAATAAAGTTTCCATTTAAATCGTGGAAATGGAGAGTCCTTTAGTCTTAATTCCTGTCGTTTTTCTACCCAAAGAGAAATGAATGAAAATCCTATTTTGTAAGTCTACTACCGTCCACACATGTTGGGCAGGCCCACCTCTTTGAAAACGACACGTTGACGTGTCAGTTTCCCATGACATTTATGGGGGTTTTAAACTATTAAAAAAAAAAAAAAAAGGTGTTCAGATTCCAAGAGGAAAATTTTTGGATAAATTGATATTGTGATTTAGCAAGTGTTTCGTGTCTCTGTTCAAAAACCTAATTTAGTCTCCATTACATATTTAAGTTCAACTTAATTAAATTATATTTTTTTATATTTATTTTTATTTTAAAAAAATAAATAAAATTTATAATTAGTTTTTAAAAAATCAATAAATTTTAACTTAAAAATTTTATCTCCAACTAATTTATCAAATGGAGAGTTAATTTTTGTTTTCTTTTGGATAGTTAATTTAGTTTTATTACTCACAATTATAATTATAACTTAAAAACTTAAATTTTAAATCTATAATTTTGCATATATAAATCTAAATTAGATTTTTTTTTTTGTTGAATTATATAGAATTTCAAGATAAATAAAATATGATCTATATTGATATTTTTAAAAAAAAGATTTAAGTTTTAACACTTTTTTTACTCCAATAAGCCAAACTCACAACTCACCTCCAACTCAAATTTTTTAACTCAAGCGTACGTCCCAAACACATGCTTAATATCCAATATTTTTGGTAGTTAAAAGGTTCCTAAACTCTTTAAATGTGTACAATTTGATCATTTTTTACTAACAAATGTTAGAAATCAAACGAAATAATTCATGTGTATGACACATTTAAGTTGAATATTGTAAATCTTTTATCTTAATTACTTTTAAATAGTAAATCACGTGTGATTCATGTGATATGTTGTACTGAATTTTTAACATTTGTTAACAAAAATGATCAAATTACACCTTTTTAAAAAAATTTAAGAATCTTTTATCTGTAAAAAAAATTGAGGATCAAATTGAAATTTTATGAAAAAAATATGAACCAAACTAGTAATTTACCTAAAAAAAAATTTATACGGAAATTTCCTTCATACTGAATCCACGGGAGGAAACAAGTTGCTTATCCAAATAATAATAACGACAGATTAGTAAAATAATATAATGATGATGATGATATTAAGTTGTAGATTTCGGCTAATACATATCTCATATTTTTTGTCTTTTAGTTGACTAATAAAAAAGCTAAATTAATGGAAGTAGAAACAGTGGGAAAAAAATTTGCGGTAAAAGTCCTATTATTAGATACAGTTGCCAATCATTAAATCATTTAAAAAAGCTATATCATACTAAAAATCTAACTATATTGAAAGAGTAGAAAATCTACTGTTTATTTTTTTGTAGTAAAAAACGCTCTGTTTTGGGTGTTGTATTTGTTTTTGGCTGCTGTGCAGTTGACACGGGGAGGAGAGGGAAAGGGAGAGAGAGAGAGAGGTTTTGAAAGGCTTTTTTTTTGCTGCTGTGCAGCTGACATACGGTGAAGGGGGAACGAGAGAGAGAGTGAGTGAGTGAGTGTGGAGGGAGTTGTTGGGGTTTGGGTCTTTTTAGAGAGAGAAAAAGAGAGAGAGGGAGAGAGAGAGAGAGAGGTGAGTGGCTGCTGTGCAGCTGACATACGGGGAAGAAGGGCCGGGGGAGGAGAGAGAGAGTTAGTGAGTGTGGGGGGAGTTGTTGGGGTTTGGTCTTTTAAGAGAGAGAGGGGTGAGTGTGATGGGGGATTTTTTTTAGATATTTTTTTTTCTTTTGCTCAAGGGGAAAGGAAGGAGAGAGAGAGATAAAACCAAAGAGAAAACAACTTCCAAACAGTAAAAATTGAATGTTAAAACCAGTATATTGATTTGACTAAATCTCACTCATCAACACAAAAAGTTGTATATTTAATATTGTTTAGAATAATATCTACTCTAAGGGCCTGTTTGGCACACCAGTATATTTAAATTTATATTTTTTTCATCATGTTTTTTATCTTTTCCCCAAAAGTTTTTTATCTTTTCTGAAAAAGTCAACAAAATTTACTATGCAAACTTAAAAATCTCAACTCAACTCAAACTGAACTTGTGCACCAAACGGGCCCTAACTTGTCGTATGAGAATTCAAATTTAAAAATGTATTAATATTTTATCTATATTTATTTTTATTATAAAATTTTAAATAATTAGATATAAATATTACCGTTAGCATATTGTTTTATAGTTAAAAATATTTATAAAAATAAACTATTTTATTTTTTTTAATTTTGTTTACAGATATATATGTGTATGTGATTCTATACATAAATTAAAATGTGTGTAAAATATTCATATTGATTCTTTTTTTTATTTACCTTTTACTTCATTATCATATTTTTAAACTGTTTTTAGTTTTCTTTTTCCAATCATTTTTTTTATGGCAATGTTTTATTTTGTATAGTCAACAATGGGATTAAAACCTTTTTTGAGATAACAAAATGCAACTCTATATGTTTTGAAAAAAATAAAAATAAATAAGTTGTGTTTTATTATCTTATTGTGTATTTTATAATTGCATTATGAAATTTAACTCTTTAATTTTATTTATTAATATGTATTTTTTTATAATCTCTAGAAAATATTTTTTCATATTAAACGTTATGAAAATTTTCATCACGACTCAACACGTGCAACGCATGTACCCAAACTAATAATCTTTTAAATGGTTGTTTTTAACCAAAAAATAATAATAATAATAATTTAATTAATGGTTGCAATATTATATTTAGCCAATTAATAATTTACATCCAAATTATTGGAGATGGTTGATCTACTCGTGTCCTTTGGCCTATTACTGCCCATGCCGACACTGATCGCCAGTTATTGGTCTCTGATTTGATGGTGAGTGGGGATCGGAGTTGGGATGCAGAGAAGCTCAATCGGGTGCCTTGGCCAATTAGAAGCGTTCCTTTGGGTAACGGCAGTAGTGGCGACACGTGGATTTGGCACTTTGATGCTAAAGGGACCTACAAGGTTTATTGGACTCTAGACCACTTTCCTCCTACAAAAATGCCGATGTGCAATGGAGGAAAAAAGTTATGGAATCTAAAGTTTTAACTTTTCATTTGGCGTGCTTTTCCATGGTATTATCCCGACTATGGCTTCCTTTAACGGCCGAGGAATTGATTGTGTGTACGAATTTGTGTGGAAGCTATGAATTATAAGAAATAAGGTGATCCATGGGTCGATTGGGAGTGATCCTCAACGCATCCTTGACTTCAAACTTGTTGGTTATGATGAATAATATTGGAAATCACTGCCGTCTACACTTGACCTCGGAGGTATGGAAACCAGCACCGTTAGCTGGTTCTTTTCAATTGAATGTGAATGCGGTGGTGCTACCTAACTCAGATCATGTTGGAGTTGGTGCAGTGCAATTCGTGATGATCAGGGGCTAGTGTGTCGAGTTTTGTCCAAAGCGTTACAAGGCAATTTTACTCCTTTACTAACCTCTAATGTTGTTTTTCTTGATTGTCAATCTTAATAAAGCAACCTTTTATTTTAAAAAATAATAATTTACATCCAAATTAATTATGAGATATAGAGTTCAAATTGCATCTACTAATGAAGATAGACAACTCACTGTGATGTAGATTACTGCTAAAAGTTAATACTAGAATTAGTATCCCTAACATTATTAACTAATCTAGTAGATTACCAAGAACTAATCTAATATATTACCAAGATAGTGTTGGAATCAACATTAACTATCCATGGTTTTCGATTACCAGTGTTGATCGTCAAAGAGTAATGTAATATATTATTTTTGATAATTTATTAGAATATTTTTCATTTTCAATACAAAATTATTGTCTGCCTCCGGATTTGATCGTGGGAGAATACTTTGGTAGATTATTTTTCATTTTCAACCCAAAAAAAAAAGATCGACTGTCTCCGATTCTGTTGTTCGGAGAGTAACATGATTGATTACATTTGTTCATCTGCTATAACATTTTTCATTTTCAATGGTTGAAAAATTGGTATAATAATTACTAAAATCCACCATATTAATTGTCGAAATTCATATATAAAAGAACAACAAATTAGAAAATAAAAACAAAACAAAACAAATATATATATATATATATATATTCGGATAACAACATGTCACGTCTTGCCAAAAAAAAAAAAAAGATCCTGGATATGTTCCTGTTCATTTTATGTTCCTGAAGTTATATTTGCAACTAAAAGTGTGCTCCAAGGAAGGGAAAGAGATGGTCGGAGAGATTAGTAAAAGAATTTTGACATTTATGATTATTTGGAGGAGAGAAAAATAGAATGAAGAAAGTAGGGGAGGGACTCCAAATCTTTAAAACATCACAATTTTGATCCCTTCTAAATTGGAGAGATTATTAGAGGAATTACATACCAAACATCATAAGAGAAATGATTTCTCTCTTTATCCTTCATCATTTCACTCACCTATGTGATCTATCAATCTCTTCTTCTTAACAAACATACCCTAAGAGTTTATATGATGCCCAACATACACCAACATCAGAGAATAAGAAAACCAAATCCATAAGTATAAAGAACGGAGGGGATACAACTCTTGGGATATATTTGGTAGGAAAGAAGGAATGGTAGATTACCTAGGTAAGGGAAACGAGAGAGGATGAAGTGGTCCTTTCTCTTATGATGTTCTAGTATGCAATCCCTCAAACAATCTACTTAATTTAGAAGAGATTAAAATTGGGTTATTTTGAAGGATTTGGAGTCTCTTTTAATTCATTAATTCATTTATTCTCTCATATTGAACAATCATAAATGTCAAAATCCTTCCACTAAATCACTACATCCTTCTCCTTCCTTTTACTTTTCTTTCATACCAAACACACTCTCAAAGACATAGCCACTAAGGCCTTAACCGCCCACCCCACAAATTATTATCATTATTATTTTATATTGGAAGCCCCTCCTAGAAACTTGAACGAAAAAATTTATTCCCCCTCAAAAATTAAAAATATATTACTTCTAAACCAAAGCTCAACTAATACCCTTAAGCACTTAGGAGTATCTTTTCCCTTTAATAACTTGGAATGATTATTATGTAAATCTACTTGTTTTTTTTTTTTTTTTTGTCTCTCTGTCTGATTTATTTATTTATTTATTTATTTATTTATTTATTTTTGCTTGCTTGCTTTATTTATTTATTAATTATTTTTTTATGGCACTAGTTTACACATCAGAGACGATCATAGTATTTAATAATTATTTTTGTTGATAAAATATTTATTGTAGATATTAGGCCTTCTAACTAAAATTTATAACTTCGTCACTACACACCCAGATAAAAAAACATAAAAATAAAATAGCATGACGTGGAAACATTCACAGAAGATTTTAGAATTAAACAACAAAGTCACTTGGCCTTGAAGCACATAATCCATCTCCAAAATCCAATCAAGTGCAAAAGAAAATGAAGAAATCAAGTCCAGTTCGACAAATCCATAAGATTGCTACTCGATCTGGCCTCGATTGTCATGAGAGAGAGAGATATATGATAATGGAAATGGTCAAATTGAATTATCATTTAAATATGCGTCTGTTTCTCAACATTTTAAATATTCTACTATGAAGGGTCATTTGAAAAGGTGATTGACTTTTAACATTTGAAATATACCATTAGAATGGTAAAACAACCTTTATAGTTCAAAATCCAAAAACACCCTGTCTAAAATATATATATATATATATATATATATTCTTCATGAACAATATTCCCATTTTAATTACTATTTTTTCATTATTAATATTTTTTGAATTTTAGTTATAAGATTTTTTGCCATTTGAACAATTATTTCAAATATCTTTTTAAATATACTCAAATGTTTTTGTTCAAAATATTTATGTTTTAACTTATTCAATTTCAAACACAAATATCTAAACACAGTTCAGATACAGCTCAAATATTTATGTTTAAATGATTTCATACAAATAAAACCAATTTATTAATCCTACAAACATCATTCCATTTAAAATTATAGATGCATGTTATTATGTGAAGAAAAAATCTGGGAATTCTAGAAAACACACAAAAGCAAAGAAGAACGTGGGATAGAAGAAAAAATGTGTGGGGAAGAAAGGGTAGAGGAGAATTAGAAGAAGAAGAGTAGTGGGAGAAACAAAGGACTGCAACCATGAACTATTGCTTAAAAGGTGGAGTTATTATTTTATTGTTAGGTGAAAATAGAGTAAAATTGTAACTTATTTATATGTATTTTTAAGCATAGTAAGAGGCGTACATAAGTAATAAATAAAAGTTCAAATTAAAATGGCAGGTGTTTTTTTTTTTTAAGAAAAGAAAAATATTATTTCTATTTATAGTGTACGTGGGGACTGGGTTATGCATGATATTTAAAAAGTTTTAATGTAAGCATGATATTTCAATGGTTTTAATGTAATTTCACTTAGGGATACAGTAAATGAGAAAAAAGGATAGTTTTAAAAAAGGAGGTTATTTGTTGGTTGGTGGGTGCACAAAAAGGATTAAAAAAATAATTAAATTGTAGGAATTATTGTGGAATAATTAAAGATGTGCAATAAGTAAAAATTGATATTTAAATTTTAATTGATGGATAATTTAAGAAATGGGGTGAGCAAAATAGATTAAGAGGTGTCAATAGACGTACTTTTATAAGTTTTGCGGGTGTAAATATAATCTTTTTTTTTTTTTTTGAAAATATAATCGCTCTTTTTCAATGTCATAAAATCCCTCTTTCGTTTTATTCAAATTAAAAAAATAAAAATAAAAATAAATAAATAACCCTCTTTTGTTGTAGTGGGGCCAACACATAGTCCGTTATTTTTGGGCTCTAGTTTGATTGAGTCTGGTTTTATTTGGTCCATGACCCAATCCAGCCCACTTACGGCAATAAAATCCGTTGTGTTGACACTACAGGCTGAGTAGACAGCAAGTAGTGTTACTATTTTCACACCAAAAAGGGCAAAAAAAAAAAAATCACGAACTTCTAAATTTTCAACTTAGAGAAGCGTTAAGTCTTTCTGTCAACGAGTGCAGTTATTTATATCGCACCCTCAAAAAGACAGAACAAAATGAACAACGTAAAAGCACAAAGGGATTGGTATTGGACAAGTCAGTTTGATATTTTTGCCCCCAGCTGAAGTTATACCTTGAGAGACTTAAACAAGAAAACAAAGATAAAGAATAAAGAAAAAACTTGACTCAAAAGCAATTGAAATCCCAATGCCTTGTGTCTCTCTCTTTATTCGGGGTTATAAATGGAGAGCTTTTTATGTAACAGAATATCTCTATCAATAATGCATGTTTCTAAATATTTAATCCGGTCAAAATCATAAAAAAAAAATTATACTAAATTATCAAAAATTAATACAAATCTCGTATTTGATAACGTTTTCAATCTAGCGACCTTATAATTCATAATGTATAACACTAATATCAATTATGTAAAATTTTTAATTGATACATACTAGTATGTTATAAAATACAACATGTTACTCATAAATTTATGTAAAGTTACATATAAATTAATTAATAATTATATTTATCGAATCGATATATCTTCATATTGAAGTCTCATATTTTAATATTTAAAAGCCAAGCCCTACAGAAAGGGCATTAATGATGAAAGTAGAAAGACTTGTAAATGCTAGCTAAACAGATTCTTTCTTGGTGGCTTTTGCTAGTGTTTTGCTTTTTGCTAGGGTAACTCAGCTTAGGACACATATTCCTCCATTTCGTCCTGTATACTCACAAGATAGTTATTTCTTTTCTGCACTGTTCGTTGATGGAACTTTGATTTGAAGTAAAGTCTATTATTCTATGTAATAATAATAATAATAAAGAATCTGTCTATTAATTTAATGATTTTTGTTCTAGGAAAATATGATTCTTTAACAAAAACAGGACCACGTAGCCCGCGGAGACATGAATGGCTAGATCATTTGTAGTTCTTTTGTCTTTAAAGGATGATATTACTTGCTTTAGGATTAGGCACATGGAGTACGCAACTGTATTTGGGTTTCAAAATTTACTTAAAACAAAGTATTATAATTATTATTTTTAAAGTTAGAGGTGGGGGATTCGTATTCTACACAATTTAATATGTTATTAACCCTAGATTATGTCTGCAATTATATTATTATTATTTGCAATATTAAGTATCCAATGTCTTTTAAAAGGACTGACAATTTTTATGATATGTACCTAGAAAAGTTATATGATATACCTAATTTTTACTTCATGGGAGAAAAGTAACTCTTAGCAGTTACCATTGAGGAGAAAAGTCTCAGATTCACTCAACAAACACATCCCCCTTTAAAGTTAGTTAAAACGAAACAATTTATTTCCACCTGTAGTCATTTTCCTATAACTGCAAATAAGGTAAAAATTTGAATTTAATGCGTTGCAATTTTCCAACAACTACTTTTCTTCCATTCATTATACTTTTTTTTAATATATCTATATATATATATATATATATCCATTTTGTTAGGGCCGTGATAATTCTGTTTTTTCTTTGATTTGTTGAGACAGTTTTAGCTTAATTGGTTCTAAATCATATGCTTTTTATCAAATTTTGTTACCTTATCGTACTTTTCTTATTCCGCTATAATCTGACAAATAAAAACTGTTTCACAGACGGTATGGTAATGAGGAAAATATGTAACTTCCTATGGGATACGGCCAAATGAAGTAAAACACCAATTACATGATCAGGAACATTTTGCTCTTTTTTTGCATCTTGTTGGGACAATAATGACCTCCTTCTTTTGTCCGTCCGTCGTATTTTAGATAGATTAGTTGGTTTGGATTTTTGCGCTTTTAACAACAAGACAATAATAGTATATGTAATCTAAAATGAAACAGGATTGCTCTTCTGGTCGAAAGTAACCCAGATAATAATGCCAGCTGTACCCAGATAATAATAATAATGATAATAATAATAAAAGTAACAATAAAGTCAATACAAAACTAAGAACAAATTTTTTTTTCTCTTATTTTTTTTTTTTTTACCCTTCACACTCTTTTCACTCACAAGTCTCTTCCGAAAAAAGAATACAGGCAATATGTTGTGCGGAAAAATCCCAAAAACGAATCAAATCCACCATTGAGCTTATAGAAAAACAAATGGCGAATTAAATATATTGAATAAACTAAAGTTCACCAGTAGAGAGGGACATGAGGCAAAAAAAAAAAAAAAAAAGATTAAAATAATAACGACTAATAATAACGAAGTAGTGAATCTCTCTCTAGAGGATCAAAGCGAGCACCGCCCATCCCAATGCAATGCCTCCCACCAACTTGTGCACACCGCCGATCGCTACTGCTCCACTCTGCAAGATTTGGATCCGAAAAAATAATAATCAATATTTTTCACATAAAAGGTTTAAAAAAAAAACAGCACTTTTTAAATAATAAATATAGTCTATAAATAACATATTTTAAAAATGTTTGAGATATATTTATAAGGATAAACCTGTAGTAAAATCTCTTTTATATAATCTATCGATAAAATTTATTTTTAAACCGTTCAGATATAATCAAACGACTAAAATGTTATTTATATATGGTAATTATTATATAATTTATCTTATAATAGTATTTAATTAAGAAATTAAAAAATTAAATTAAAAAAAAAAGAAAATTTAAAAATTTCTATCGTCGTGATCCAGATGGGGACTCGAGCGTGGGAGGGGGTGGTCTGGTCAGCGTCTGGGTCGGGGGTAGGGGTGGTCTGATCGGCGTCGAGGGGACAGATCTGGTCGAGGAGTGCATAGCAGGCGTCAATGGAGAAGTCGCCAACGTCAAGAAAGAGAAGGGGTAGTTATTTTTAAAATTTTTTTATTTATTAATCTATACTAATATAATATAAAATATATGATAATTATTATACATAAACATCTCAACTAATTTACATCTTAACTGTTTAAAAATAAATAAACTCTATCGATAATATATATAAAATAAACTTTATCAGAATTTTATCCCATTTATAATAAATATTAATGAACAAAATTATTATAAAATAAATTTATTATTTGTCATTAATCATTTTTTTACCTCAAATATTTACAGAAGAATAATATTTTCCTCTTTTGTCCTTCTTTAATTACACCAACTAATTTTAATTATCTCGTTAATCGGGGTTGTTTTATTTTTTTATAAAAATTTTGACAGCAGTTATTGCTGTCATCAACCAAAGCATGTGAATTAAATAATGACATTCTGACAATGCTTTGGGTAAAAACCCAAGTGGGAATAATTAACCATATCTATGCTTTTAATCTAACGCACAAAACCCTCGGTGGCGCGTGTGATCACTAAATCCCTGGATCTGGTGATTTCCGAGCGGCGGTGTATCAAACGCTCGTGATTGCGCGTGAGAGAAGGTTTTAGAGTTTTCGATTTCTTTAATTTCTTTTACCAGAAGTACCAAAACAGAGACAAACACTGTCCTCAGTCCTGAACTCCAGAAACTAAAGACCAGACACTGTCCGTACTAACCAAGAGCGGAGCTCAGTTCATTTTAGAAAACCTAATCAGATCTCACTACCGTGCGCCGACGTTTCAGATCTGGAGGCGCATTGCGCCACCGATGAGTTGGTCGGACAAAAAAAACGTGGAAACAAAACGAAACGTACCTCGTCGGCCAAGGACGACGGTCCAGGCGATGAAGCGTCCGAGCTCGGTCCGGGAGCTTCAGCCGGCGGCGCGGGTGGGCCGAGCAGCTCTGGAGCTGGAGCAGGAGCCGACGACTTGTGCTTCTTACTCTTCTTGCTCTTCGCTGGAGCCGGAGCCGGAACTTCGGCGACTGGCGCTTCTACCGGAGCCGGAGGAGAGCTCGTTGTCGGCGCAGGGATGGGAGGAGTTTTCTCCGGCGGGGAGCTGACTGGAACGGGAGCTGGAGGGGAGCTCACGGGCACTGAAGCGGGAGGAGAGCTCACTGGAGCAGTCTCCGGGGCTGTGGAGGCTGGCGGCGTGGCCACTGGAGCCAAAGCCGGAGCAGCTGGTTTCGGTGGAGCGGAGACTGGAGTAGAAGCCGGAGGAGTCGCAGTAGGAGACGCGACTGGAGCAGGAGACTTTGGCTTAGTAGGCGCGGCGGCTGGGGAGGTGGCTGGCGCAGTAGCGGCTGGAGTCGCCGGACTCTTCGTCGGCGCGGCGGAAGGTGATTGGCCTCCGACGCCGGCGACGACAATGCAGATCAATGCTACAACGATCGCGCCTTTTCTATCCATCGCTTCGCTCTGAGCTAGAGAGAGAGAGTGAAAGAATCGGAGAGAGAGAGAGAGAGAGAGAGAGACAAAGGTTATAAAGGTTGAAAGGAGTGAATATATAGGACGCTGAAGAAGCCTCATCATCGCATTCATCAACGTTCGGAAACGGGGGTTAATCTGGACCGTAGGAATGTTATGATTGGGACCCACTTTAAAGTGGGCCCATAAGTAGCCGTTGGATCAATCAAGGTATGAAGAGGAAGGAAGGTTCGGGCCACGTGGGACCACACCGGAACGGGAGAATCCAACAAAACGCCACCGTTAATGTGGCGTCTGCACTGTCTTGCTGGGGCCCACAAAAGATTTGATTAGGTGCGTGTGGTCTCAGAGTAATGATTTTACGGACCCCCTCATCTTTCCCACTAATCTTACTTTGATTGCGGGCATAATTACGCGCTTAAGTCACAAGTCAATCATACGTATGAACTCTTTTAATTTTTGTAGGGGGCGTTAAAAAAGGAAAAAAAGAGAAAAGTTGATACAGCTGGATATTACTATGAGCGGGGCCTAACTTGGCTTGTAACTACCCAATAAAGATTAGCCACGTTGGATGCGCTGACTCTTTTAGATTGGCTTGATTTAGAAGATTATAAACTCGTGTTGGGGATACAGCCCACTGCCAAAAGATGTGGGTCCTAGGTGCTATGCTGCCTCGGTAGCCTGCTCTGTACTGCTTATTTTTGCCTTCACAAGTCCTTTATTTATTTATTTATTAAGGATAATTATATTTTAAATCAATAAAAATATAAGCATCAATATTTTTAATGACTTCGTAATATAAGAAAACTTAATCATAATTAAAAATAAGTTCTATCAATAATTCTAATAAAAGTACAAATATGTAAAGCGTGCATCGAAATTCAATGATAGAAAATCAAAAATGCACATTAATTATTGAGCACACATATGACTCTTTCAACAACACCGTTACAATCGATGGAAAACTTCGATCGATCGAAACCAAGGAACCTATAATATAAATTTCACCCACAACTCTGCATAAAACTAACTATGACGGATTTGATACACAAACATATGAGAGCATGGGAAGATCACCTTCATTATTATAAAATAAGCACAAATATACACTAAGAAAATGTAAGGCGAAAATAATATCACATTCATTTTAAATAAATAACTATAAAAACCCCAAACACCATGGATAATACCATTGGTGACAAGCAAACTAAAATGATCCAATAGGCCAAAACGTATCCCCTCCGGCCATGAAGACATCCCTCCCATGAAAACTTTGATCGATCGAGACCAAGGAACCCATAACAAAAATGTCACCCCCAACGCTACATAGAACTAACTATAACGGATTGGATATACAAACAATACGAGAGCATGGGAAGATCACCTTCATTATTATAAAATAAGCAATAAAAAATACTGACAAAACGTAAGGAAAAAATAATATCACCTTCATTTTAAACAAATAAATATAAAAACCCCGAATACCATGGACAATACCTCTAGTGACAAACAAACTAACAAGATCAAATAGATCAAAACGCATCCCCTTCGACCATGAAGACATCCCTCCCACCAAAACCATCGTCTTAGAGTCGAACAATGTAAATGCTAGCACACGAGAGAAAGAAAGGCAGGGAGGGAGTAATATGTGTTTTCCAAGTCCTATTTCTTGTGCTTCACTTGATCGCCATTTCAATTTTAATGCAATATAATATCTATTTGATTATTTTTAAAATATTTAAATACATCTTTATTTATTTTATGATTTATCTATTTTTTTCTATCTACTTTAACTAATCATTCATAAACTCGCCCTCTTACTAACACCCATTAAAATGACTATTTAAAAGTGAACAATCCAAATACACATTAGATTTGAATGCAATAATTAAATAAGCCTCCGTTTGGTGTTATAGTTGGAGTTGAAATTTTTAAGTTGGAGTTGGTTGACTTTTTAAAAACTAGTTATAATTTTTATTGAGTTTTTAGAAAAAGACAAAAACCGATATGAAAATTTTAAGTTTGAGTTGAATCACCAAATCGAGCATTAAGACATCTAAATGCATATTGAAATACACCAATTTAATTGGAATACAATACCAAGTAAAGTGAAACATCCAAATGAAACATTATTTTTTTGCAAGGATCAATACAAAAAATTGCTACGTTTCAACCGCGTGCCGTAAAATAAAAAATCAGGCTTGTTTGCTTCCAGCTTATTAGGAGATTATCAATGTTTGGCAAGCCCTGTTTTTACTACAGTAGAGTTTGAGAATCAAATAAAATGTTATTTTTACACAGTTGTTTATGTTATCATTGTACAAATTTCTAAAATATCTTTAATGATTAAATATATTTTTAAACATCCTCATTCTATTTTTCTATATAATAATTAAATTAATTAAAAATGCAAAATTTAAATTATAGTTTCTTTCATTTCAAAAAGTAATTTCTAATTCTTTCATTAACACAATAAATTATAAATCTATTATCTATTTTAACATTGATTTTTTCTATATAATTTTACTATTATAATTATATTGAGCAAAATTTATAAAATGTTGCCTTCTATCTTTTAGAAAATCCGTATGCATTAAAACTTTTTTATATGTGTACTAGAATATATAGAGAAATTAGGACACCAAATTTAATAGATAAACTTTTTATTTTTTAATTTTTAAAGGCCTATTGGCTATTTTTTGATCAATCAATCTATTTGTTCCCTATGAAATTTCGCAATTTCTCTTACAATCGGTAGTCTCAGGATCAGACAGTGACGGTAATGGCAACGTCGATAGCGATGGCCTTGGAGGCGAGCAGCAGACACTTGATTGGCAATCATAATCGCAACCTCTGGTGGTGCCCCGATGTTATCTTCTCTGTTGAAATCGTGGTCGTTGGCACCAGAGCTCCTTGTCTTCTTCGGCGATGACCATGTCTACGGTTGGAGAGAGAGAGAGGATGCCTGAACTACTTGTCTTCTTTGGTGATGGTCACATCTGCAATGGGTTTGGGTTTAGATATTATTATATTATGGTTAATCATTTCAATCAATGATTGATCATTATTATTCAATGATTAATCATGAAAATTGATTATTCATATCACGGTCAATCAATTATTGATTATAATTCACTAAATTAATTATATTATGTAATCAATAAATGATTAACTATTGGTCAAAATTGACTGATCATTTTAAGATTTAACTAATTTTTAATATGTTTAAAAACTTTTCTAAAAAGGGATATTTACCTCAAATCTAAATCCCAAATATTTATTTAATTAAAAGTTATCTTCATAATATGTCTCCACAATAATTTTGTTTATAGGTTATCAAACATTTAAAATTATACTTTTGGAAACTTTGGAAAAAAAAAAAATTTACAAAATATCTACCGAAACAATAATTTTAGACCCACATTACAACTATACTAAAAAAATTTTTAGAGCACGACAATATAAACTCCGTAGTCCTTTTCCTCTTCTCCCCAAGTCCCGACCATGAATGTCATTTTACTACGCAATTCGTTGTCTGATGCTTTTATTAGCATTATGACTGCTAGTCGATCCTTAAAAGCTCCTTTTTTATTTGGGTGATTTCTTAAAAGCGATTTGTAATCAACAGGTGATGAATGAGTTCAGAGCTGTTGTTGCCTCATTTTTTTTCTTTTTTTTTTTTTTAAGCTATTTTTCAACTAATTTTGAGATTTTAAGTGAATTGTGTAAATATTTTTAGTATTTAACATATGAGATCAGATTATTAAATACTTAAATTTAGAAAACACGATAAATAGAAAATAAAGAGATGATCAACGTAACAGAAAATTAAGAACAATAGATTTGAAAATTGTGACATAGATGCTAGAGACTACGTGTTGTCATGCTATGAAAATACCGTTACGCCATAAACGAGAAAACTTATCACAACCCCTCACCAATAGGAGAAGACATAGAGGAAAATTCCTTAACGTCACAATGCTTGACGTCGAGGAGGAAAAAGTTAAGGAAATGAACCCACGACCCCAGTAAGCTTAAAATCACGGAGAATTGTTGAGGATCACCTACGATGACCGGTCCAAGCCTTGAAAACATGATTAGGAGTTACAAAGACACTTGTCAAGTATGTATGAAATGATCGAAATGAAAAGTCATGTAACTGTTAAGTAATATGAGGCTATAAATATAGGAACCCAGAAGAAGAGGGGTTAGATTTGTATTCTGAAAAAAAAAAAGAAGCCACAACTTTATACTTTGAGAAAATATTGTGAAATGTTTTAATTAAGGCGAAATTTTATAAATCTTTTTGTGGTATTTATTTATTTTTATTCATTTTCACGTGAGAGAAAAGCAAGAGTGTAATGTGATGACAGAACTTTAAGTTAACGGTTTAACACGACGAGGTGGAATTTCAATAATATTTCATTTGCACACTTTTCTCTCTCTTTTTCCTTGAGATTTCAACTCCATTCTTGCTATACGCTAAACCAACTCAAAAGAACATTTAAAAAAAAAAAAAAAAAAGATAATAAAGAAAGTGAGATGCTGTTGATGGAATTAATCCTTTTCTTCCTTCATTATTCAGGAAAAAATAAAAATAAAATAAAACCCTTCCCTGGTTCTCATGCTTTCGGGTGGTCAACAAACAAATAATAGTAACAAAGACATTTCGGGCCACAAGCCTGAAAGTAACATGTTTTTGGGCCCACGAATGAAGAGGATGCTACGGGCCATTGTCTTGGCACCGACAAGACGGCACTTGAAAATATACTAGAAAAATAAATAAATAAAATGGTAATAAAAATAAATAAATTTTCCCCTTAATTTTTTTTTTTAAGTGTACAGCCCCTGTCCCTCACAACTAAATTACATAAGAATTTAACTCTAGGAGATTTGTAATAACGGTACTTTTCACTGTTCATAATAATTATAGTTTTAATTTGTTGGTTAAATTTTAACCGTATAAATTATAAATAAGAATAATTATGTATTATGTGGTGTAAATTTTTAACATAAAATTTATAAATTAGAATATTGAAAAATTAATTCGATGAAAAATTCAATTACTACCAACGGTAAAAATAGATTGTCCCTATTGTGAAACTGAGGTCATTATTTTATTGCATGGAAATTGGTATGAGTTCTAACTTCTCACTGTCAAATTTTAAACATATTACCGATAGGGATATAATTACTATGACATTTAAAGTTTAGGAGTTATTATTATATTTTTTTTGAAAATAAAATATCAATCCTTAAAAAGTTCAAGGATCATCACTACTGTAAAAAGTCTTTCAAAATTTTACTCATCAATAGAGTAAGTACAAGATAATTCAATAAGTCATGAAGAAGTTTTGCCTGGCCCGAAAATATTGTCACATGGAAGGTTGGACAACCGATATTATGCTTAATAAATCAAGCATATTTATCCAAAACCTTGGTCTCAGTTACAAAACGACAATGATAGAAGAAATATGTAATATATTAGTATAATGTGATTTTAGTAAAAGTGGTTCTATTAACATAGCTCTAATCAGTCTCCACACCCCCTTTTAAATACACACCCCTCTTAATTTAAAAATGGTTAAATTTGCTCTTTTTTTTTTTTTTTTGATAAATGGTTAAATTTACTCATTACACATCCTTTGTCTTCCAAAACTACATCTAATTTAATTTATAATATAAATACTACTTCATTAATTCAAATATATTTTTTTACACCCCATGTTATCTTTATTTACTTTAATATTAACTTTTCACTATCTCTCTCTCAATTTTTTTGTTGCCTCTTTTTTTTTTTTTTTTTTTTTTTTTTTTTTTTGCAAACAGGAAGCCTTACATAAATCAAATTGGTTAATAAAAAAAGCATATTTACAGTTTATTACTATATTTTCAACTTAATAATTAAAAAAAAAAAAAAGAAGAAGAAGAAGAAGAGATTAAGAAAGGGTAAACCACAAAAGTATTTAATAACAAAAGAAGGCTTATTTACTTTTGTAGATTTTTGTTGCTTTCCCACATTTTTTTTCTTCAAATTTTAGTTTAAAAGTAAGCCGGAAAATATTATACAGATATAATTAATTCAACAAAAAAAAATCAATACTTATTTTATTTACAATTTGCTTACTATAAAAAAAGGGTCCATGCCTAAAGCTTCAAATAATAAAAAAAAAATATGAGATTGAGAAACGTGAAATATCAGAGTAAATAAAAATAAAACAGGGTTTAAAAATGTAATGGTGAAAATTTTTTTGTCCTATATAGAAGGATAGTTTTGGAATTTACAGCAGGTGTTTAATAAGTAATTTAATCATTTCAAAATTAGAAAAGAATGTGTAATTAAGAGGGGGTGGAGAGTTAAGAGGGTGATATCAATAGAATCACCATTTTATTGAAAGACGAAATTTAGTTTTGGTGGTGCTTTAACACCTGGCGGATCCAAGTTAAGAATATATATATATATATATATATATATATATATCTATGTATATATATATATTAAGTATTGTTTTTTTATTTATAGTTTTTCATATATATCTCTTTATCAATAAAATTTTAGAAATAAATGTGTCTCTATTTAAGAGTCTTCTTTACTACTTATGTATTTTTCTCTAATTTGTCCTTTTTAAAGTATTTTCTATTTCAAATATGCCCCCACTTAAATACTCTCAAGTCTAAACTACTATTTTTTTTTTTTTTTTTTCATAAGTAGGTTCTATTTTTCTTAACTATATTAAACTCTAGAGAGAATAACAGATACGTTATGTATCAAAAAATTCAACAAACTGAATATGCATTTATGGTAGGTACATCAAACTAATTAATAGTAATGAAATTTGATATGTTAAGGATTATAAATATTTTTCACATTTTTAGTTTATGCCGCTAAATAAAATCTCGACTCTATCACGAGAATACTAATAATTTGTCATCTCTGATGAGGCATAGTTTGGAGTCTACAGAACAACAGAATGTAACCTCTGGGCTTGAGTGTTCATTGCTTTACATTGAGCCCCGGACACATCTCTCTCTAATTTTTAATTTTTTAATTTTTTTTATACCGAATAACAGTACCGAGAACATAACTATTAATACAACTGTTAATAGAAGACGGCAGACATTTTAATTTTAACATATCAGTTGAACATTAAAAACTAGGGACGGTGGCTGAAAACCTAAGAAATGTGAATTCCTTAGCTCAGAGTATTTATGAATTAAAATAGCTTATTATAATTTCAAAAAAAAAAAAAAAGCTTATTATAATGAAGCAACTTGAGATATTTAGCAGTAAGGGCCTAAATGTTTGTCTTCTTACAATAGTATATACATTTATATTATATATATACATATATAATTAAGACCCTAATGTTGAAGCAATTAATTGTAGCAATTTTAACTACTGTCATTAATGTTGAACTCATAACTTTACATTATTGGTTGGGATATTTCTCTGTCCAAGCAATGCATAAAATAACATCACATCTAAAACACTTGTCAATGATAAAGTTGTAGAACCAAATAAATGTTTACAATTGCTATACTTAAACTGGTCTAATTATGTAAATGCTCTAATTATTATCACATGAAGGAGGTGCAAAACAATTTTAACCATGTTTTTTTTTTTTAATTTATCTATTTCTTAAAGGAATAAAATCACAAAGGAAAAACCCACAATTTGATTCACCATTTGATAAACGTACCATTTTATTCCATTTTTTTTTTATGGAAGATGTGGATTTTTTTTCTTCACATTTTTCAATAAATTTCTTATTTTATTCTGACGCGCATCAAATATTCTTACAACAAAATACGGCCAAATACCAACATTAATGTGTGTATAATTTCCAAAATCATTATGAATTATAAGATTTCTTTGTTAGGTTATATTAGTTTATCACATAATAATATAATTATTATGAGCAAAAACCGAAAAAAAAGGGATCAAATCATAACGAAAATGACATTTTGGCAAAACAAAATAAAGAAAAAAAATAAATATCCGTCATATTAAGTAAATGATATTTGTACAACCCACATAATGACAGACTCAAAAAAAAAAAAAAAAAAAAGAAAAAAAAAAAAGAAGATGGTGTTATGTTCGTTAATTTTTATAATGATATAATTAGTTTTTTACAACACAAAATGACAAAGCGATAAATCCAGAAATGACTCAAGCACAAGGTATAAAGTTTTAATTCTCCAAAAAATAGCAGGTTCTATAGTATCCCTTCTCTCTTTCTTTCTCTAAACTTTTTTTCTTTGCCCTAGGGTTTTACAATCTTCCCTCTCCTTTTTTTGAGGCCGGAGTTCGGCAGCACCTCCGGACTGGCCTCCAAATTCCCGGTCCGTGTGGAGGAGATCTCATTATCATATGAAAGATATGGATTGCAGTGTGATTATTTAAAGTCACTTTGAGATGGACATGGCATGTAGAAGACATGGACTTGTTGGGTGCTTGGTCTTTGAGCGGCAAATTTCTTTTCAATAGCTTTGTTTGGTTTGGCCTTGATGGGTGCACTGGCCGAGTTATTGCCGATGATTGTATCTATGGTGGTGATATTTTCCTAGTTTATTGTGGGATTTTAATTTTAATAATGACGTCTTTGTCTTCGCATTTTAAGTTTAATGCTTTGGTGTTTTGTTTTATGTTAAGGTTTATAATAACGGAGGTAGTTTTCTCATCACCTTCCGAATTGGTTTATTACACGCCAGAACTTTATTACAACAACTTTGATCTGATAGCCCTCCCCGCCCCCACAGATGGCACAAACTCTACTTCTAATAAGCTCAGCGTCAAACGACGGATTTGCAAATGAAATTTAAAAGCCAGAGACCCAGCGGTGTGCCAAACATCGACCAAGAATGTTTTTCTTTATCTCTCTCACTCACTCTCTCTCTCTCTCTCTCTCTTTTTTTTTTTTTTTTTTCTTTCTAGGGCCGGCTATTTTAGTTATTTATAACACTCTTTATTTTAGTCATGACCAAAATCATACCATTACTTTTTCCAAACAATGTATTTATACAGCATTACATTAATAATCAGCTGTAGATTGGGTGAAACAACTGACAGATAATTCAAAAAGATGATAGAGGATTTGAATTCAGTGTGTGTGTGTGTGTGTTTTTTATTAATTGGAAAACTCGTGTCCATTTCAAAAGCTACGTAAATCTATGCATGCACATCCATAGTCAAAACTTTTTAAAACAACCCGTTTGAATAAAAGTATATATGAACCATACACACACACACACACACACACACACACACACACACACATACAAGATAAATATATATGTCAGTTTAAACTTTTAGAGAAGGCTTTTCTCCGGAAAATATGCTTTATTCTTTAAATCACGCCTCTGCAGAACAAAAATATATAAAGAAGAAAAGAAAGTGATGCTGAGTTGCCAATCCGCAAGGATCATGTGCCTTTGAGCTCACGCCGAACAACAAACTTAAACTAGGACATCATGCCCTCTTGATTTTCGATACAGATTGAGATATATAGTGAGCTTTATGTGTGTGTGTGTGTATATATACATATATATATGTCAATCTTTAAACTATATAAACAGCCAAAGATTTTCACTGTGATCAAAGCTAGTTTAACTTCCAATTGATGGCACTTGGATTTAGGCAAAATCCCATTATTAAACCAACTTAAAGGGACTAAAAAATGGCTTCTTTAGGACTTCTTTTAATGGGTTGCATTTCGCATTTCGTAAGCCGCAGTTTCTTGAGACCAACCCAGTTGTACTCGCAAGACTTTTTTCGGCTTCACTTTTTTTAGTTGAACTGACTACCATCTCAGCTTCAAAAAATAAAAAATAAAAAAGAAGGAAATCTTGTATATATTTTTTAGATAATTAGTATTTTATTTTATTTTTGAATGAAAGTTCTCTAAAATTGGCTTTTAATTGGGGGGACCAGAAGAGGTTTTTGCTTCATCCTGAAGGGAATATCAGATTGCAGATAGGGTAACATGATGGCAGGTGTAACCCCCTGCAGGTTTTCTTCATTGCTCGACTTCCATATATACATATTTATATAAATGTATATATTTATATATCAGGTTCTTATTATTTCCAGAATCGAATTGTGGTCCATTTTCCATTTTAAATCATCAGCCACTCGTGGGCTGATCAGCCAATATATATAATCTAAATATTTGGGACTTTCTTTGGAATTTCTCTTACATATCTTTGCTGTAGTATAATATATATATATATATATATATATATATGAGTAAAAGTTATATTACTTCGGAAAAAAATCATTAAAAAAACGCATTCTGGTGGTCAATGATTAATGTTCAGTTGGCCGTAGAAATTAGCAAATGGGAAACTGATGGTGATAATCATCTTCTTCTTATTAAACAACTAGAAGTACAATAGAAGGTTTTGGTACTTATATTATATTGTTTGAAACTGTTTTGTGTTTGGATCTGATGATGGAGTGGCAATAATGTGACCCAGTTATTGGTCAGTACGGCTTTAAACAAGTTGGTATTATTATACAATATGAAAAGAAAAAAACTACACACCCCAATATTTGTCCACTGCCATATAAAAATATAATATTATACATACATGTATATATATAAATATTATAGTCTCTCTCCACCATAACTCACTTTTTCACTCTTTTAGTCGCGTCATGTTCAGCTAGGTGTCAACCAGAACCCTATCAAACCAATTCAGCATCTTTCTGATGAACCATTATCCACCCACAACACAGAAAGAAACTACCCCAGAAGAAAATACACACACACACACATCACAAACTGTGTGTTGAGACTTGCCAGTTAAAAAATGCCTGCAGGTAATATTGATCAGCAATTTAGCTGTTCTGACCCTTGTTGTTTCTTCTGCACCATGAACGAGCCTAACCCATCTCTCAGAAGATCAAAACTCATCCAATGTTTCAAAGAAATGCCTCTTAGAAACGACCAAGAACATGTTCTGGCCTTGAGTGGTCTCTGGAACATCGCGATGAAGCACCCGAACGACCCCGAATTCCCATCTCTCGGAGTCTTTGAATGCATGGGAAGGCTAATCCAAAGGGCCATCAAGGACAAGAAATGGCTTCTCAGCAATCAAAACATCTATATCCCTTACTATGCGGCTCATGTTATAGGCTCGTACACAATGAACAAGGCTCAATTCGCAGAAAAGGCCGCGAAGTCGGGGGCTGTTTCACCCTTAATGGAGCTTCTGAGAGGAAAGATCACTTGGGTTGAGAAGCGAGTCGCGGTACGAGCTCTCGGGCACATTGCAAGCCATGACAGAACTTTTGAGGCCGTTGCGGCGCATCATGAACGTGAGATTGTGGAATTGGCCATGGAAATAACTTGTAATTGCGCGAAAGAGGTTTACGAAGAGTTTGTTCGTGTTAAGGAATCAATGAGATTGAAGTACCATTGTAATTTGCTGACTAGAGGGCTCGGAGGGTTGGAGATAGAGAACAGAAAGGCAGAGGAATGGGTTAGTCAGCTTCAGTGTTGGTCATTGTATCTTCTCAACTGTTTTGCATGCCGAGAAAGGTCTTTGAGTTTGATTTGTGATAAAGTTTTCTTGAAGAAACTGTGTGGAATGTGGGGTGGTTTGGCGAATCCGACATCTCCTGCCGGGATCGGATTGATAAAAACTCTGTGTGAGACCAAAATTGGGAGACAAAGTTTGTCTGGTTTGGAGGATGTTATAGAGGCAATATGTAATGTCGCAAGGTCGTCAGCTGAGTGGCAGATGATGGCAATTGATTGCCTTTTGCTTCTTCTCAAAGACCCGGAAAGCCGATGTAAAGTTATCGACACTGCGGTTTTGTTTCTCGTTGATCTTGTGGAACTTGGATGTAAAGAAGGAAGGCCAAAAGTTGGACAGAAAATCACACAAGTACTTCTTCAAGATTACCATAAAATCAAGTACGGCAAGTTGAGGTTGAAGAGTGAGAAGGCAAAGAAAGTCTTGGAGGAGATTTGGGATTTGAAGGTTGATAGGAAGAGGAGAGAGAAGTTAATGTCTGAGGATGAAATTAGTGAGAGAAAATTGCTGGTTCGGAAACTGAAAAAACAAGGAAATCTATACTTTTGGTCAGGGGACATAGAAAAGGCTGTGGTGAAGTACTCGCAAGCTTTGTACTTGTGTCCACTAAAAAGAAGGAAAGAGAGAATTGTTCTTCATAGCAATAGAGCTCAGTGTCGTTTGCTAATGAGAGACCCCGAATCGGCGATTAGTGACACGACCAGAGCTTTGTGCCTATCCAGTGCGGTGAGTCCTCACGGTAAGAGCCTGTGGAGGCGGTCACAGGCTTATGATATGAAGGGGTTGGCGAGAGAGAGCTTGATGGACTGCTTGATGTTTGTCAAGGGTAGGATCAAGTCCGAGAAGACCAAACGTGGCAGGATCCCGCACTACGCCGCGCGTATGATCAACAAGCAGATGACTGCCACGTGGATTTTCGCTTCGTCTAGGTTAAGGTCTTGTAACAAAGGAGAGGAGAAAGTAGGCGAAACCGACACCGATGATGAAGTTGATAACATGACGATGAATATCAACAGTCCTCAAAGTAAGTCTTATTTTATTTATTTATTTATTTTTTTCGATGTGTGATCGCGTTTAGATCTTAACAAATCTTGTTTATATCGCCTCACAAAATGATTAATCAATCACCACATGTAGCAACATGGGACTGATAGTGGCACTTTATATCATGTGACAGTTTCTTAATGTCCTAAGATTAGGTGGGACAGGACAAGCTTCATATAAACCTTTTTTTTGAGAGGCAACGACATTGTTTGTAATGTTATTTCATATCTTTTACAGGTGAGTCCATCAATGTAGAACCTCTGGTTGAAAAGCGATGGAGGAGAAGAAAGCTGCAAATGGTAGGACGTAGTAGAAAAGAGCTTCGCCGTCATTACCAGATTGGCAGTTCGGCACACGCGAAAAAAGATACGAATCTAGAGAGCTCATTAAATGTTTTGAATCATGGCATTGGAGGTGGACTAGAAGTTTGATGGGTGAATATCCACCGTTGATGAGCATACGGGTCAAATGTCTTCAAAAAATGTTTGGGGTGTTAAATATCATGACTAATATAGAATTAAATTCATTTATGGGTCATCAATGTATGGTGTTAGATACACTGGTTCTTTATGACACGTTGGGTACAGCGTATGCAGTAACATTGACATGTGTTCATATATTCATGGTACAACTACACACATACTGTTAATGTACATTTCCATGTTATTCAGAAAATATCAGTAGCCTTTCGGTGTCTTTCACAAGGATGGGGACCAATAATGCTAAATTCAAGATTAGCAATGTCATAAATCTCTTGTGTGGAAATTCTATAGCCACACAAGTAATACATTTGATGTTTTGACATTTTACTCGTTCGTTCAACCATCATTTCTTTCTATTAATAAGATAATAACAAAAAATAACAGTATTAAATTTGAGCCATTTGAGTTCTGCATCAATCACCATCTACTTTACCACTAGTGGTGGTAGTATGATGGTAAATGAGGTCTTATTTGGAGCTTTCATCTTTTTTCAGGTCAGGGGTTTGAATCATGCATCATGGTGGTCTACCAGTTTGGCAACCATTTGTTAATAGGGAGAAAGAGCAAAAATATAATTTTTGAAGTGAGTAATAGTAAATTATAGTATAAAATTTTAAACGTAATAATAAATAACATAATCATATAATACCAAAATAAATCCCTCCTCCTTCCTTCTCTCTCTCTAATGTGAAATTAAGCACATAAATTTCTTGTTAAAAATTGACTGTAAATTCGAATTTTTTTTAAAAAATCCTAGGAAAATTATTTATCAAAAATACATGCTATAATTTATCATCTTTTAAAAAGCATGATATAAATTTTAAAGTTACCTATAAAATATGATATTTGCTACAACTTCCCTTGTTGTGTGATAGACTCTATGAGCTCCTGATTTGTTTGTCGTTAAAGGTCCAGGGACAGAATCTTTTGTCATCTTATCAGTGGTCCCAACTGCTGTTTCTCCTTTATATGTTGGGTTGGAGGACATGAAATCACCACTGATCCCCTTATACATAATTCAAAAAAACAAAAAAACAAAAAGAGGAGAAAATCGTCATCTACCTTTACTAATCAAGATGATGTGGTACGGGTTAATGATCCTTCACTAAAAAGACGAGATATTTTCTCTAGATTTGGTATTGGATGTAAATCCTACCTAACACTCTAATTGCGCTTTTACGTAAGCAATTAACACAATAATTGAATGTATTTGGTCAATTCTTGCCTAGAAATCAGGTCTTAAAACAATCTTGTAGTAGGTATGGAACACTAAGCATATCTATGAATGGATTTGTTTGACAAAATAGAACACCTTCTCAAAAAACAACTAATCACCAGATTAATTAATATGGAAACCGTCCAGGCATTGACCATTTCGAGCTTGCATCACATTCATTAATTCTAGAGTTCCTTACCACATGTAGCCTAGACACTGAACTTGGTTTTGACACACTGTTTCAACACCATTCAAGCATCTCATTACAGGTAATGCCAGAAGAGTACGAAGTTGGGCTAATCGACATCGTTATCAAAAACAAAATAAAATCTAAAATAACTTGGTAATCGTCCTGACCGACCACTTAACAGACTACGCGCCGCTTTTCCCCTCTTTTTTATTCTAATGAAAAATTTTCAACCAAACATATTCCGATCATACAGACAGTTCATAACCAAACATTTCAATTTTAACAAACATATTGAAACCCATCCAACGCTGAAAAAGAGATGAATCTCCCATGTGAACTACAACCATGCAAAGCAAATTTACTTTGATACATTTTTGTGGACGGCTAGACTATATGGGCGAAGTAAATAAAATTTGCAATTTTATTGTCCTAAAGATAATGTACAACAAATTTTGCCGAGGCTGATAAACCAGATAGGATGTTTACAACCATTCAGAGATGTTCACCCGCTTTCATTCCAGTCCAAGATTAGTACATGATCCTGTCGAGTGCCAAAAAACACCTGCATGACACGGATGGCAGCTGCCAGATTCGAATAAAAAAAAAAAATCAGTAAGAAAGTTAAGGAGAATAGAACACGGTTAAAACGCCAATTGAAACCAAATGATACACTGATTCAACTCCAGATATCAACGAGTCAACAAACAATGCTTGGCAAAACACAGAGATAATTGTTTCAATTTCTCAGAGATCACAATTATAATTGGCAAATGATCAGGTCAAGTAACCCAAGCTGTGAAAAACAAAGAACTAGATGGAACAAAATAAGTTTTGAAAGCCAACAACCCTAGTCAATAAGTTCCATCAGAACTAAACGAACAAAGCACGGTTTGAATAGCCAACCATATCTACTATTATCATTGGGGCAACTAGTGGTCTGTCATACGTATATGTGCTTGATAGTTATTGGTGCAGATATCCTACCACTTAACGTTTCAAGAAACTCAATCGTTGTAGGAGCTCAGAGCAGCGACAACTGATCCTGTTGTCGAAAAAGTTGATGCCACGTCTGGATATTCTTTCCAAGATGTAGTTACTTCAAGGGACGGATACAACCAACTTTTTATAGAATCTATAAAAGAGTCCGGGTCAAAGTTCAGAATTGCTTCCCAATCCACCTGTAAATCTTTTGGGATGTTTCCTGTGAACCTCATATTAGCAGCAAGTAGCAATCCGAGCATAACTACAAACCCAACAACAGCAGAGCCTCTGGAAAGTGGCATGAAATTGTACCTGAAAGCAATTTGGTTTGAGTATACAAAACAGTTCATTGTCTCAAAATTCCAGTAAACAAAATCTTATCTTCCCGTTGATATACCAGTAATATGTCATCCTTAAAATTGCATCTCTGACATTTTCAAGCACCTCGAAATCAGTAGACCCAAAGTTCTCACTGCAATAAGCATTACATATTGCCTGCCAATCCAAATGAGAAATGATGTTTTTACAAATTGAATAAAGAAAATTAAGAAGAAAAAAGAAACTACTTAATCAAACGTGCACAATGAAAACAGGAGGAGAAATAACCTAAAAAACCAAACTAATCAGATCCAATTACTGGCTCACACCTCACACTAGATGATGTTTCTTTTTTTTTTTGGATTTGGTTAGTTGATTTACTTGGTTTAGTTAGTTGTTCGGTTGGTTGGTTAGTTAAATGTTTAGAAATCAACGAGAGAGTTAGGCAATTGGGTAATTGATTGGAAAAGGTCTTGGTGAGCCAAGCAAGGGGAGAGTGAGTAGTCTCTCGAATTACTACTGTTCTAGGGTTTCTAGTTATCTGCCCTAGGGCTTTCTTCATTCAATACGGTATATTCTCTAATACAATTTATGTGCAATTGTGTGCTATTCTTTGTGTTTTTCCTTTGGTTCCTATCACATTTGTCTCCAAACAAAATAGAACGTGCGTGAGAATTGTCTTAAAAGAATGCTAGAGCAGGATAAGCCTGTAAGGTGATCAAGGTTTAAGAATAGGTGTCTAAAACTGTACTGATTGTGCTTAAAGTTAATTTTCATCTTGTTTTTGGATGATTTTTTTCTGGTCCTTTGTTTTTTGGACAATTGAACATATTTTATTTTACGACGTTCTGGGCAGAAGAGTCTTTCTTATTCAGAAAGGAATTTCTCCAGAACTCCGTTGGCATGACATCAGGTTGAGGCCAAGAAAGAGATAAAAAGAATACTTCATCTTCCTCAGGAGCATGACTTGTTTCACTCATGACTCAATATTCAAAATGAAATATCCTAATATCGTTCCATGCGGTGACCTAAGCACTCGATGGTATCATTATATTATGGTAATCCCAACCTTATATAATTGTGCATCTTCTATACTTGGTACATATGGTACCAAAATTTAATTTTTCACGTGAGATGTCGAGCAACTTACTTCCCATGCCAATGTCATTTCTGCGTCGAATTCAACCCATCTCAACGGCGTACAAGGTGTTCTGATTGCAAAGTCAAATCCTCCCTCCCCCCTGTAAAAATAAGTTAATTTTTCCAAGTCAGTACACACTGAGACAACGAAAAAAATTATAACAGAAACTAGAATAAATGAAACAAACGGAAGGAAAGTTGCAAGCCAAGCAGCAAAGATGAGCAGTATACATTTTGACAAGCGTAATCCTTGTGCCTTCAAGCCGTTTCCTGAAACAAGTGTAAACAAGTAGGTATGACGTAAGTTTGAAATCACCAGGGTACTAAATTTTAAATTGTATGCATTATTACCCCTCAAAGGCAGTACTGTTACACCAGGTAGCCAGCCAAAAGTCCTCACCAACAACTCTGAACAAATCTGAGCAGGATTTTGCATGCGCAATCTGCATGTATATAATTACATTACCAGTAGTACAAAAGATTTAACCCTGATAGTAGACGGAACCAATTAGACCAAAAAAAAAATCCTAATTATTACGATAGAAAATCAAAACATACAAGGACGTGTTAGTTTATCAATTCTACCAAAAGTTTAAGGTCTAATTTTATATTAGAACACTCCCCTCCCATGTGATTGGACAATGGACAATAGTTTGCGAAAATATTAATTAGCTAGGCCCAACACATAAATATTAAATTATAAGCCTAAAACATATTAAAGGCCCAACACATAATGACAATTGTTAGAGAGTGTAATTACTGAGGTTTCAACTCAAGACCTCCTACTATGATACCGTGTCAATTTACCAATTCTCCACAAAGCTTCAGTTGTTAGGATAAGGGTCATCATTACTTTTATATTATGACTAGATAAATTAAATTTCTTGATAATCCTGAAAGACGGTCTTTCTCAGTATGGAAAATCACTCACTTCTTGCAACTTCCCATCTTTAGAAAGATCAATGATGTTGTCTGCCTTGCTATAGACCTGCTGTTTATCTTTTATAACTCCCTTCGCGACCTCTAGTGTCCTGCAGCATCAAGAATTAATGAGCACTGTTTCCAAAAAACAAAAAGGTTGTTTGGATTGTTCAATTCTAGCATAGAACAATTACCTTTCAAAATTTGGAAAATAGCGAACAACCTTTGCTTGCCCAAGAACCATTGGTGTATGAGATCCAAATCCAGCATTAAACTCTTCACTGAAGACCATAGAAGATCCGATTTGCTTAAAAAATTTATGTATTTCATCCACCACATAAAACACGAGCAAAACCAACATGAAAAATGAAATACCTTAACTGGTTAATCCACACAACGGGATCGCAAGGTTCAGAAATTTGTCTCCATTTGACAGCCAATGAGTAAAGATCATGCCATGAAAGCATAGAACTGCCAAATGATTTGTCTTCCATAGTGCCGTATGAAGTTGTTGTCTCCGAATAGCCGCTTGTACTACAGCCAGCACCGCCTCTATTCTGGCTAGGCATATTAATCCTGTCCCTTCTCCGTGCTTTCTTACCATGCTTTGATGTGCTCTTATTTAAATATCTGCGCCAAGCTTTTGAAATCTTTTGGGCGATTTCAATAACCGCCAACCCCGCCATACGATGCTGTTACATTTAAAAAAAAAAATCAACAGAAAAGAACATTTGAAAGAAACAGAATAATAAGGTCAAGAACAAATGTAACAATTAGCTTGTCTCGCAATATTCTAGAATACAATATGAAGAAGGGAAAAAGCTCTTGATGTTAAATCGGGATGAATTTTTTTTATCTAATTATTGTTACAAATCACCTGTCGCCTATTTGGTAAGAAGCCAGGGCAATCATATTGGATTTTCTTCCCAATTGAATCAGCAGCCTGCAGAAGAGTAGTCTTGGGCTTAGTAACAGCAAGAACTTGCTTTCTAAGCTTTCCCTTCTTCAAAGATTCACGTAGAGGAGGCTGCCTGTAAACTTTTTCACAAACATTTTTCGGGTGCAATCTTTTGCACCAATACTCCTGAAAAAATAAATGTTTTGCAATCAGCACAAGAATTGGAAAAGCCAAGGGACTACATACGAACGGACATATTGGTACATGTCTTGGGAGTTTGACAAAACTTGGTTGAGACTAGAAATGATAAAAGGGTTCAGTTTGGGATTAGAAGTATCATATAATTACCCAATCCCAAGCCTGATCAGATATTAGATGAAGTATAGCTCAATGTCTAACTAATGATTTTGATATCCATCTCACCATTCCCATGATATTTACAGTTTCCATTTCATTTTACATTTTCTCTAAGCATGCATAGCAGTTAAAAAGGTTAAGACTAAAAGTAAATTCAAATTTGCAAAGAACTGAAAATCACAATAAAAAGAATATACAGGTTCTAACCCACAATACCTTAAAAAGTGGATTAATATCGCCATCAATATCAAACTCATGAAATTCGCTGTTAATCTTGGATGCCGTGTACAAAGCAATCTCTTTCTGAAAAAAAGATATGAGATTCAAATTTACCATACCGTGGGGGCAAGAACTAGTTTGATTGAAAAATGATAATTTAAATGCCCCCCTAAGCATGATGTTTTAGCCATAAATGAAGGAAACTGGGGAACTAATCTTTTCATTTTTAAAAACAAGTCCCGCTAACCATATTATAATACATTAAGCTAACCTGATAAAAGGCCAGGCATTGCAGGACAAACTTATCCATTGAGTCTAGTTCCAAATCAAGTGCAGCATCGTAATCTTTGACCTGTGATGGAGCAAATAAATGTAACAGCTATTAACATGTAGCCAACTGAAAAAGAAACTCAAATGACAAAAAGCAAATTCTTATTACCGCCTCTTTAAATTCTCCAACAGCATGGTAGCAGGAAGCTCGCAAATATAAACACTCAATATTTGCGTTGTCAATGCTCAACTCAGTTGACAAATCCTTGATTGCCTTCCTGCAATATGTAAGCTGGCTTACAAGGACTAAAAGTAGAAAAATAAACGTACAAGAAATGTGAAGATGATCATGAGCTCAACTCTTCCAAAAGAATATCAACCTAATAAAGCTTGTAAATTCTAAAAAAGCCACCGGTCCATTTCACTTTTTGTACCATTCTACTTGAAACAAAACCTCACCTACAATTGACCCTACTGCTTGAACCACATCACCAATTAACATAGCACCTTAACCTTACCCAAGCTAACAAACTTTGCATTCTGTAAGTCATGAAACTTTGCATTCCAGAAGTCATGCTCTCCATAAACTTCCTACGACTCTCCATCCAAGTCCTCTATTAGTTTTCAGCAACTTCATTTATTTCTGGATTTTCCTAGCATAACAAACTTATGGCCATTCTCTCTCTTGGGACTCCACCCCTCTAATATTCCAACCAAGTGTCTACATTAACTCCGACATACGTCTATGCGGTCGTAAGTAATATTAAACCTCATTTTGAGTTATCCAAAGAATCATGAACCCGTACTATGACTCCTCATTAGTGGACCAAATAAAAAGGGAAAAAGGGGTGTGGGTGGGTGGGGGAAAGGAGGGAAAGGATAAAAGATCTACTACTGATCCTTCCAAAATAAATCGCCCTAAAGAACTTACCTGTGCTCTCCCATTCCATGAAGTAATAGCCCACGCAAGCGATATGCCTTGGAAAACCTAGCAAAAGAAAATAAGACTACTAAGAATATTGCAACCTTCAGTCATCGGTGTCTCCATCAAAATCAACAAAATTAACATAACTAGTGATACTATGGATTAGTAAATCCAGAACAATACTCACCTTGCGTCAATTTGTAGAACTTGATGAATACAGTCCAAAGCCTTAGTTAAGTTTGCCATGTCTTGATAGAGCTGCGGCAAAAAAAAATAAAATCATAAAAATAGATGCATCCATAATAATTCACATGTGACCGCAATATAAGCAACCGTGTTGTTACAACTTGGAGCAGAGTTTGACCATCAAAACCACAGAAGCAGCAAGAATTTCACAAAGGACGAAGCCATTGATATAGGCAAGGGCAACAAGTAGATGCAAGATAAATCCAGTGAAAAGTGGAAATTCACTCCATAGTGAACCAGTGGCTTCCAGTCATACCTGTGTTAGATGACCCCATGCCTCAAGGAAATTTCGATCCAATTGAATCGATTTCATATGTGCCTCCTCAGCCTTTTTATATTCGCCGATTGAAGATAAGGCCAAACCCTAAAAAGCCAACATTTGCTCTATCACGATTCAAAGATATGATGAGGATTGGAGCAAAACTGCACCAAACAGACTTCCAAAACAACATCATCGCAAACTCACCAAATATGTGTAAGCAGAAGTGTTATCCTTATCAAGCTTCACACATGCAGACAGGTCTTCTACAGCAGCATAGAAATCCTTGAACTTGAAATTGACAATTCCTAAAAAAAAAATATTCTATCAGTAACTTTCACACCCTTTTTTATGGGGGGAAAACTAGCATTACAGATTCGACTACTAACTTAAATAAATGAATTAGAGTCGTGCTATGTATGGCCTTATATACTATTCCACCCACTTACGGTTCCAACGCATGCATGAAACAGACCCAGTAAATATCTATGCACATTGTAAACCTTAAATGTTCAATTCCAACGATTAAAGTATCATCGTTGAGTTTTTTCTAAATTATGGAATTGAAATTAGGTCAACCTATGTAATCGAGCACAAAACCTTTCATAAAGCTGAACTAGAACAGAATAAGAAGGCTACGAGAAAGCTACCCCTTTCATGTAGAATATCCGCTGAATTTGGTTCGAACTCTAATGCCTTAGTCAAATCTTCAATGGCCTGGACAAAATTGAATCAGGAATGTGTATATATCAAGCTAGTGTAGAAACCCCGAAAAAAAAAAAAAAAAAAGGATTCTTTACATTATTTCAGAAATATTCAATTAGGAATTGGAGGTTCTGCATAACTAGAACCTGTGTTCACGTATCAACAGAATTCAATAATCATTTATATAAGGGGTATGTGGAAATAATAAAACCATCTTTCCAGTTCTCCTAATGAAGTCCTCTTACTGGAAAAGCTAATTTGTTAGGCGAATGAAAATATATAAGTCATAGCTGGTGAACGTTATTAAGTTTCTCTCGAGTAGGAAGCAGCAAAGTATCTTTAGCGAGAGAGAAAATGTCTCACCTCAACAAATTCCCCTAAGGCAGCCTGGGCCTGCCCTCTCCGTTTCCATGCCTCACAAGCTGACGGATTTGATTGTAAGGCCTAAAATATTATCAAATGAAATATTACATGACAAGTTATTAATTTCTCCAGATCTTCCAGATATTGGTTGTCAAATACCTTTGTAAAATCAGCTATTGCAGCTTCAAGTTCCCGTTGGAATGCATATGCTGTCCCTCTCCCTATTAGCGCCTCAGGATAATTAGGATCCTCTTTCAATAGCTGTATACATCATGGTAGGAAAATTCAATGTGCAGAAAGATTAACTACAGCCTCATCGCACTAATTTTGTAACGTTATTCCTCCCAACCAACCAACAACCAGAAAGGAAGAAAGAATAAAAGACAGGGAAAAAAGAAAAGAAAAGGTAGTAATATTTTCTTTTGAAGGACAATGACAGCTTATAGGCTCCGAAGTATTACCTGGTCAAATATAGATATAGCATGAGCATATTTCCCCTCATTAACCTGTACAAGTGTAATGCTGTTAGATGGAACATATGGATAGGCTATTCAAATCATAATAACTGCAGTGAGATGATGAATTATAGCAATACCTCTGCTATACCCCTTGATAGACGAAAATCCACACTTATTGACTTGGTCTTTGAAATCCTGGTAACACAGAACTTTTTGTTTTTGTTGGATTCATCACTTATTTCCTTGCGTGGTATGTCTAACTTAGTACTCAATTGGGTTTGAGTTAAATCACTTGAGTTACCAGAAATTATAGACAATTTCCCACGTTTATCTTTTGAGTCATCACGTGATTCAGACTCATTACTTGATTTATCATGAACATCATGATTCCCATTCATTTGCGTACCAAATTGTTCCTTTGCTCCATCTTTCTTGCTTACTCCATCAAAGACAACAATATCCTTACATTTACTATTCAACTCAGAGGAATCTCCGGATTCACCACATAATATAGACTGATCATTCAAATAATTAGGACTCTCATGAGTTTGACTTGAATTCCCATTGGCAAGCGGTCCTGATTCAGATACAACCATAGATGACGCTGACTCCATTGCATGGTTTTCACGTCCATTACTTTTTCCCTCTTTGGCAACTTTCAAAAGCTCTTCCAGTTCTAACAATTGCTTTAGATCAGCAGAATGAACAACAGCATGTTCATAGCCTTGTTCCCAAACCAAAAGTGCATCTTCTTTCCTTCCCAAAGCAGAAAATGCACGACCTGGGAGGCAAAAAACACTACACTAAGTTCACACAAACATCCTTAGCAAAGACTTTGAGCATAGAGCGTCAATCTTCATAACGGAATCACCACTCAAACCATTGAGACAAACCCTGATCAGAAAGAAATATTCTATCTGCCAACAGTTAACGGGTAAAGGAGTCCAAACAAGATCAGTTTTCATTTTATATCCTAATAATGATTGAGATTACTAATAACTAAAAAAAATCACAGGAAAAAGGAACACAGATTTACAAAGTAAAAGAGCTATCAACTTTGTGTTATCGGTTCTTATTAAGCACGCACTTTCTCATGCCCAGTAAGGATAGAAAACAAGACTATATGCGGCACAAAACGAACATCATATTCAGTATACAAAACAACCTGAAAATGAAATCCCAGAACAAACATCCCCGCTAAGGATAGATGTTAACTAAATCTAGTAATCCTTAATTTCGACAACACTCATAAACCGTATGATATTTCACCAAATTCAGTAACATAGTACAACCCAAAGCCAATAGGCCGGACCATGCAATTTAAGGTGACGTGAAATGACTAATTGCACAAGCTTAATTCATAATCTCGCCGTCGAAACGAAACAAATTAACTTGATTATCCAACAAAAAGAGGAATAATCGAATTGAGCCTAAATTGAAGAAATGATTTAGAAAAAGGAAACACCTTTAAGGATGTAAGCTTGAAGGACCGTAGGGTCGAGCTGAAGCGCCTTGTCGCAATCCTTAATCACATGCTTGTGAAGCTCCAATTGGCTGTAGCAAAATGCTCGGTTGCTGCAACAAAAATTACAAGAAGATAAAGCATCGATTCGAAGGAGGAATCGGAATCGGAAGAAAGTGAAGATCGGAGAAAACGAACCAGAGGTCTTGGATGGCGCAAGACTGGGCGAGCAACGAGTCTAGGACTCGGATGGCCCTGGACCAGTCGCGTGAGCCGCAGAGTTTGGCGAGCTCCATTCTCTCAGACGCAGCCGGCGCCATGGCAGGAAGAGAGAGAGTGAGTGAGTCACCGGAGCGAGTCGACTCGGAAGCACGGATCGGAATGAGCTACGAAACGAACGATTGGTTGTGTAATCTCTCTCTCTATAACTCAGTGTTTCTCTCTCCAGGAATTTCGGTCTGTGTTTCAACGGCTCTGGTAAAGTGGATGGAGGGTGCGTGGGGCAATAATAGACAAAACAAGGGGAAAAAAAAAATTTTAAGTGAAAAAGAGAGTTGGAAACCGTGTGAGGAAGTGGCGAGGAAGGAGAGGAACCGGGAGTGCCTTCGTACGTGCGAACCGCACGTGTGCGTCAACCCTCGTCTTGGTCTTTTATTTATATTTTATTTTAATTTTTCTGTTTGTTCAAGGTCGTTTGTGTGGTAGATTGAAATTGAAGTTTTGGAGTTTTTTTTTAAATAAAAAAATGAGTGAATATTTAGAATGTATATATTTGGTTGATATGTGAATTCAGAACGAATTATGATATTTGAATGGTATAAAAATCTAAAATTTGTTCAGATTTTGATAGATAATATTCATCTTATTTTATTCTTCTTATCGTAGTGAGTATTTGACAGGAAAAAAAAAAATCTCATTTTAATTTGAAATAAAAAACTTATGAACTTTTAAGTTTGTACTTAATAGAATAAAGAAAAAATGAGAATTGAATTCGTACAGTTACAAATTAGAGTATGATGGTTTGGAAACCAACCTAAGAGGTTGGATACTGACTTCCAAACAATCCCTTATAAATCTCCTCTCATCGCTTTTTGGGTGGGCCTGAGATACAAATAGGGCCCCAGCCCAAGCCCAGACTAAGTAGGTTCAGACAATCGTTCTACCAAGGACATTTGTGCGCTGAACACGGTAATGTCTTTTTTTCTTTTACCCCTTTTTTCTCTGAATTTGCAGAAATTGCGAGGAAATTTAGAGATATACTAATTAAATAAAGAATAATTGACGTAGATAGACTATTAATTTTTTAAAAAATAAAGATTTGATCTCTGTTTTTTTTTTTTTATCGAGATAACCTGATCTTTTAAAATATTGGTTATTATAATCGTTTTCGTCCAATTTCATTAACTTTTAATAAAATGAGAGTGTATTTTAATAATTTATTAAAAATTAAAAAAATTCACTCTTTTCTCTCTCTCATCTCCCTCTCTCCCTCTTCTCATTTCTCAGATCCATGGGGGGAAGGGGGGTTGGCGTTTGTGGGGTCTGGGTTTTGACAATGATTTGGGTTTGCGAGAGGGAGGTAGAGAGGGGAAGAGAGAGAGAGAGAGAGAAAGATAGAGGGGAGAGAGGACATTGGGGTGGGGGGCGCGACTGTGTCGCCATTGGGGGGGGGGGGGGCGCGGCGGCGCAACCCAGACCTGTGTTCATGCCGGTGGGGTTGCGAGAGGGACGGAGGGGGAGGGGGGGGAGAGAGAGAGAGAAAGGGTGCTGGGAGAGTGGGGGCAGCGGCGGCACAACCCATATCTGTGTTCATGCCAGGGGGGTTCGAGAAGAAAGGGGCGAGAGGGAGAAAGGGAGAGGGAGAGAAAGGAGGGAGAAAGATAGGGTATTTTAGTCTTTTTATGATAAAATTGATGATTTTAACAAGATTTCATTAGATTTCTAATGCAGTTTAACAGAAAGGACGGTATTGGTCAAGAAAATATGAACTTAGGATTACCTCGACCAAAAACAAAATAAATGGATCAAACTGTCACTTTCAAAAAATTTAAGAACTATTTAGATCAATTACTCAACGGATAAAGGCTTTTTGTCCATTCCAATTAAAAAAAAGAAAAAACTATTTTTCAAGATTGTTTGTCTCTTTCAAATAATTAATATTGCCGGCAGTGTCATGTACTCCATTCTCAATCTTTTTTTTTTTATTAACGTTATCCAATAATATCACCAGTAAATTTCATCTTAAAAAGAAATAATAATAAAAAATTAAATAAATAAAAAGAAAGAAAGAAAGAAAAAGTGATAGGTAGTGAATTTCTGAAGCTCTGCTAAAAGCCTAAAGTGAGTGAGATATGATGATCAAAGAATGCAAGTATATGCTTTCCCGTTGTGCAAGCAAAGGGGAGATATGGAGATCAATTTCTTTTTTCTTTTTTCTTTCTTTCTTTCTTTTTTTCTTTTAAAGAGCAAAAAGAGAAGCATGTCTGGTTCTTCATAAACAAAAGTGTTTTTGTAAATGAACCGTAAGGAATTATCCAAGACCCTTGTTTCACCGTCCATTCAATTGGATTTTTTATTCTTAAGTACAATATATGTTTGATTGGTGGTAAAACACCTAGGTACATTTAAATGTTACTATTTTACATAACTCTAACTTAAATCGTCATTTTTTTAAATCCGTACCACATTTATTTTTTATTTTTACACTATTCAAATGTTATTTTTAACAAAACTATCTAAACAAGCAATCAATTTGAGTACACAATTAAAAATTTACATTTGGATTCACATATTCAATTTGAATTCAAAAAGCTAAAAAAAAAAAAAAATCAAATATAGCCTATGTTCTAAACGGACACAAAAATACTTTTCGATTGACCAAAGAAAGATTTAGAGATCATGCAGGCCATACATAATGAAGTTTAATAAACTTTTTTACTTTAGAGTTCGAATTTTTCACCTTTAATTTAAAAAATATATATATTTTAATAAGCAATGGAACAAAAGATATTAATTTTTTTTTGTCGTTTTTAGTAACAAGCAAACGACATGTAATATAGGTTTTCTTTTTCTATGGGGCGCACTTAAAAAGTTAATACAGTAAGTAGCATCTAAACATAATATTTAAAACGATGTGCCCCTAAAAATAAAAGTTAAAACGATTTGTCGTTTGGTTTTAAATTTAAACGACATGTTGTTTAGATAGAATTTAAACGGTCATTGGTTTTCGTTTGATTTTAATGTCGTTTCACCTTCACCAGGCAGGACCCACAAGTCATCCATTTTAGCTATTTAATACGACATTTCGTTTTCTCAAAGCAAAATGACACAACATTTTTTTAATTTTAGTGATGGTTTTGACGAATTTGCCATTAATATGTAACATTTGTTTAACATGTTGTATATTGTGCTCCCTAATGTATAATACATCTTTATATTCATTATGCAAACTTTAAAATGCATTATTTTTTAAATGGAATAACATAAACGATGCATATAAGAAGAGTTAATTTATCTGTTTCTTTAAAATCTTAACTAATTAAATTGAATTTCTCAAAAAAAAAAAAAAAAACTAATTAAATTGAATTAAGATTCATTCCCCATTTTTCTTTTCCTCTTTTCTGGCTTCCGATCAACTACTTCAATAACGAGAGAATATTTAATATGTTTAGTGTCTATCTAATTAATTTTTGAGGAGGTACCCCTAATATTATACCTAATACTAAACCCAATGATAAATCTACAATGTCTTTCAAAAATATTGTGTTCCAAAGTTTAAGGGCTAGATCTAAAATATATATATTATGGAGACAACATATACGATGAAACATTCGAAAGTATATTGATACAAATGACATAATTTAAGAGAAATTTATAAAATTTATTTGAAGAGAGAAACATGTTCGTTGAAATCAAGATGACATTTGCATTTCATTTTACTATCTTCCAGTAAAGATTACGCATTTCATGTTTAGTACTGCCTGGTCGAAAGTCGCATGATACACGTACATATTCAATTTGTTAAACCTTTTGAACATGCGAAAGTAATTTTCTTTTACAGCATTTATTTTCTTTTCTTTTCTTTCAGGAAAATTTTACAAGAAAACAAAAATAAGTAGGGGACACATTTGAGGAAAAAAAATTTTCTATAGGGCAATTAATAAGGAAAAGGTATTTATAAGAACCACATTCACAAAAATATATTATTAAGAATATTGTTTGAATATATATAAATTCATATATTTAAATGGAGAAACATTAGAAAAAGTTATTCAAAAGGGGTTTGTTGAAAAAAAAAATTAATTAATCACATTTTAAAGTATAAGATCTAAAAAATAAACCAAAATGAGACAGTTTTCAATCATGACGTGTGTTTTTTCAGCGGAAAAAATAATAGTAAAAAGATTAGCCCATATTTTGATTGAATCTTATTTATGTATAGACGGGCATGACATGTTTGAAAACTAAAAAACAAAAAAGCAAAACAAAAACTTAGTTGGCAAATCGAATATAAAATTGATTTGAGATAGATCTCGTTCCCATGCGACTCAGTTCTATAGGCAAAAGCAACTGGAGAATGTAGTTACAAAGAACGTGTAGCATGGAAGTATCGCGAAGGATATGGAGGCTGACAGAGGTGTACAAAAATAACTCTAAATCGTTTAAACAGTTCACACCCCAACATCCAACTCATAAATGACGGTTTTACATCATAACCATATTTTAAGTTAATAGCACCACGGTTTGAACCCACCATGATAAGTGGACAGCTACAGTTTACCAAATGAAATTGTGGTTTCAAACCACCACACCTTCTTAATATTATTTATTATGATTTTATTATTGAGATGGATTTTTGAGTTTAAGCTTGAATATGTGTAATATAATAGACCCTAAAATTTTATTAACTAGTTTAACATGCAAACTCAATAACCCAATCTATATATTTAGTTTCCATTTTTTATTTGATTTGTTCAAATCTAATTAACATGTTAGTATATTATCCGTACTACTTTTGTCCTTTTATTATAATCCTCTCATTTTGGCATTGTTCTTCTTTCATGACATGTATTTTGAATTGTGAGATACGATCATATAAGTAGTTGTTAGCAGTTAGAACTTAAACTTAATTTCGTAATTTAATGGCAACAAATACAAATTAATCTTGCTTTTATAATAAATAGAATTTTCTTCTTTTTTTTTTCCTTATTTTTTATTTTGACTCTCTCATTTGGTAAAGGGTGAAAGACTAATTATAAACGGCATTATTTTAGACAAGATGTGAAGTATTTTGAGAAATTAGTTTTAATATATAAAAAATATTAGTGTAAAACTCAAGCCACCCAACAAACTGTTCAAACCGTCCGCTTAAAACCAACACCCCCCCCCACCCAAAAAAAAAACGCCTAAACTTTGGACAATCTTGATTTGTAATTTTCAAAAATCGCAATAAAACAAATCTGCTTATACCATCCAAACCACCCACCGTAAACCCTTAGATGCAGCTAAGAATTGTGCAAAAATGAACGATATGACTGCTAAAGATACAAGGGCTTAGAATCCGAACCAAGGTGTAATTAACAAGTCACCAATTTCTAATATCGCGTTTGAAAGGAGCTTTTATTCCTGTCAAACAAGGAAAAAATAACACCCAATCTATAAGGTTTAAAGGTAACCACTCTTATCATTAACAAAAAAAAAATGTATTGAAGTATTGATTCCAACTACGCCCTTAGAAACTTTTGCCGTAAAGTTAAACCGGATTTCTTTTGTTTGGAGGAGCTTTGGATTTTTACATGTTGTTCCTTTGCAATATTTGCGGTCGATGGGTTTTGTTGTTCATGTTGCTAGCAATATTAGGGACTCTAAAATTCCTATATTTGGTTTCTTTATTACAATTTATATACAAGGTACTTTGATTGTTGATGGTGGCTAATAAATCTACCGTGGAATTTTCTATGCTTAATTACAGAAAAAAGGGCGTGTCTTACAAAATTTGCAGAAAACCTCTTGTTGGAAAAAGTAAAATAATCGGTTGAGTAATGCAGTGGAATTTTAAAAATTTTAAGAGTTATTTACATTTTTATACCATATATCTCTTTTTTTTTTTTTTGAGTAAATGTATCTCGTTTTTATTCATAAAGTATATATTGTATTTTGAATTTTATACTTTTATACCATTAAAGTGCATTATATATATATTTACACATTTTCTCAGTCAACTCATAATTTCGACCTAAAAATACCCAAAATACTCTTAAATATAAAACTACAATTTGTATTTAGTTACTTTTTTATACCATGTATTTTGCTTTTAAAAATAACTTTTGGTTTATTAAATATAATATCTTCTAACACAAGTGGCTTTCTTTTTCTATTCTGTAAGAGGAAGCCAACCGCGATTTTGTACAGGCTGTGTGGACGAACTGTACATGGGTATGAGTCGTATGACTACCCGTATGAACGTGTACACTATCACAAGTGTACGGAATGTATGGACGGGTATGTTTATACGAAAATGTATGAACATATATATACATCTAGCAAACAGAGCCGAAATTATACAAGGATCGTGCGAAAAACAAAATCGTATAGGACTATATAATGTACGGATTATATGGACTTGTACGAGGGGGACTGTGCTGCTAGCTTGTATCGTCGGATTGTTTTGCCGAAGGCTTACGTGAGAATCAAAGCTCTAATACCATGTAAAAACTAAGAATCATATTGAAGAGCAAAACAAAACTAGAGTTTGTCATTGAACTACGTAATCAAAAATACATCAAAAAAGAGGTTTATAGGATATACTATTAGATGATCAGAGTCGGTGATTTCATCATTACTACCATTGCTAGTCAATTCATCCTATTTCATCAGATCCAGGATGTGATATGATTCTGAAAGATAAACTAGATAATGAACAGTTCTAATAAGATTTCATTCTTGAACAATAATCTATTTTCATGACCGAAACAGGGGAATACACGTTACACCATGATTTTGAATCAACTAAGGCTTGCAAGAAATAAAAAGACTATTTTGTCTTTAATGGTAAAATTTTTACTACTCTACCCTTGACGATAAATACTAATTCTAATTTAGGTGATATTTATCCCAAACGTTTTTGACATACCCTTCTTCAATCCTAAACTTTTTTTTTTTTTTCAACATATAAAAGGACAACGAATCAAATGAAAGACTGATCAAGGAGTGAAACACCAAAAAAAAAAATAAAAAAAAAGTCATAATGACAAATTTTGAAAGAGATACAAATTAACCCAATAATTCCACCTTTCTTATTTGGACCAGACAGCAACCAGCCGGGAGGACGACCCCACATAATTTGGATCCATTAAGCCATTATTGATGGACGCCTTGTTGACTTTTGTCGCAATTAATAAAGCAGCCGATCATATATATATATATATATATATATATCAACCAAGCTTACACCAATAATCACGGACACAATCAGAAGTACTACCCGCATCAAAATTACAACGAAAACGATCAATTATATAAGTCCTGATAACTGCCAAATTATCACAACAAAGAAAAACAAAGTACATAGTAAACAAAGTAAACATAAAACCACTACGTACACACGTTACAATCTTAATATATATGTATATTGACATACATATATAAATATATATATGTATGTCACGTTGCTATGTCGTATCTAATATGTCGGAGAAGCACGGGGATGACAATGTCGGGCGAGCTGAGCTGGGGCAAGTGGCCGTCGGAGGACATGACCTCGACGATGGACTCGCCGCCTAGGTGCTGGTGGAGGTACTCGGAGACGACGACGGGGACGGCGAGGTCCTTGAAACTCTGGAGGATGTGGCAAGGGACGGTGACCATGCCAAGGATCTGCCTCATGTCGCTCTGGAAGATGGTCTGACCCACGCTCAGCGCAATGTCGGGCCGCATGTTGAAGAGCGTCCGGCTGAACTCTTGCACCGCCACCGAGTCCATGTCGCCACCAACCGCCAGCGGCGCGAACCCCGAGCACCACGCCTTGTAGTTCTGCCCCATCGCCTCGAACAGCTGGTCCAGATCCTCCTGCTCAAACCCTCCGTAGTAATCCACGTCGTTCAGATACCTGCACACATGATGTACAGTTGGCGACCAATAATTTATCATGTGTTTTGCAATGGATTGGATGCAAAAATTTCATTTTAGTTTTTATGAAAAATGAACAAAAAATTATAATTAATTTTTAAAAAATAAATTAATTTTAACTTAAAAAATTTTCATTCCAAACTGGTCGATCAAATGCTTTTTTAATTTAGAAAATATCTGCTCCAGATCATGTTATTTTATGTTTCTGAACGGTTTCCTTGGTCATAAATTAAAATTTATTCTTTGATTTTAATATTGATTTTTATGTGATTCACGCCATCTGGTGTTCAAATGAGCACCACAACTTTTCGAATGAATATCAATATATTATGATCAGTAAAACATTTATTAAAAAGAAAAATTAACTTAAAAGAGAATATTTAATAACTGAAATCGATGTGCTTTTAATCAATGTTCTATTGTTATTTTTTTAACTACATAATTTATATTACTTTCGGTCTCAAATTTAACGTTAAATATGATATATGCTCAACTTTGACATGTATGAGAGTGAATAATTAACTTTTCGACAACTAATTATAAAGTTTTTTTTTTTTTTTTTTTTTCTGTTCTCAAACTTCAAAAATTATTTTCTTACAAAAATCAATTTCTGACCAACATAACAGTAATATTTTATTATTGGGAAAAATATTTTAAATGATGAAAAAACAATATCTTAGATACAGAATTTTAAAATGACATTAGTACATCATAATGTAAAATGTGTAACTGTGTTAAATATATTTCAAATTTTCTTTAAAAACAATAGAATTAGCATTGACATATTGTGTGCGTATATTTTAATCATATAACCGACAGTTATATCCAAATTATATTAGTGTAATATGTCAATAAAATCCCATTAAAAAGAAGTCTTGAAGGGTTTTTCTTTAAATCATTAATAAACGACTCCATGAGATTAAAATAGCGAACCGGAATTCATCTTACAGGGGAAAAAAATTGACTACCGGAAATGATTTAGCTTATAAAACCTAAACAATTTAATGTAAAAAAAAAAAAAAAAAAAAAAAAGGGCCAAAACTTCATTTTTGGTCGGGAGAAAATTTTAACTCTTTTTTTTTTTTTTTTTTTTAATTATAGGTCTTCTAGGAATAATATGAAGATTAGAACCCAAAGAGCCACCAACCCCCCAATCCCATTAGGAAAAAAAAAAAAAAAAAAAAAAACCCTAGATCATAAAATAAACAGATACAACAAAAACACCTTAAATATTATTATCATTTTTTAAAATGAGCCAAACATCCTATTTCTAAACATATAATTTTGGTGGAAATTACCATATATATATATATATGTGTGTGTGTGTGTGCGCGTGCGTGCGTGCATGTGTGTACAAGATTTTTGTCCTATATCCGCCACCGGTTAGAAGATCCTAGATGCTTTGACAGTTTGACGATATTCCATTGAGAACCCCCTACAATTTTTTTTCTCTCTCTCTCTCTTTTTTTTTTTTTTTTTTGCCCAATCACTCTCTAGCCAAAATAATAATAATAATAATAAAAGCCACTAAAATAAAGCACAAAACACCACTAAAAAAAAAAAACAAAATGGATTAAATCAAAAAAAGAGAGAGATTGATAAGTTAATTAAATATATAAATATTTGGGGGGCTAGAGAGAGAGAGAGATCTAACCTGGGGGAGGCGGCGATCATGACGAGCTTAGAAAAGAGATCGGGCCTGCTGACGGAGGCGATGGCGGCGATCATACCGGAGACGGAGTGGCCGACAAAGATACAGGAGTGAACCTGAAGCTCCTCGAGAATGGAAATCAGGTCGTAGGCGTAGCCCTCCAACGACGTGTACCTCTCGAAATCGAAGTACTCAGGGTTCGTCGTACCGGCACCCATGTTGTCGTAGAGAACCACCTGGAAGTCGTCCACCAGGTGCGGAATCAGGTGCTTCCACACCGACTGGTCCGTCCCAAACCCATGCCCCAACACTATCGTCTGATTCCCACTCCCCAACACCTTCACGTTGTGCGCTTCAGCCACTATTCCCATCTCTCCAAACCTTTTCTTTTCTTTTCTTTTTTAATGGGTTTTTTCTCTCTTTATCGTGTGAAAACTGCCAGACTGTCGTCAACTTTTTTTCTTTTTGGAGGCTTTTTTTTTTTTTTTTTTTTTTTTTCCTTGGCTTTTTTCTTCTCTCTCTCGGTAGGGATAACTGGCACCACACATGTAAGGATAATTGGGACGAGATTATTGGGGGAGAAGGGGGTTTTTGCTGTGTAGTTAATAGTGCAATGGAATCTTTTATTGTGATACTTTGTCCTTCCTTCGATGGGGTCAACGTTTTATGGGTATAAACTTGTGGTCATTAAATCGGACGGTTTTAAATATTCTGGTTGTGGTTTGTATGTTAGAGATATTTGTTTTCTTTTTGGGTTTATATATATATATATATGTGTGTGTGTGTGTGTGTGTGTGTGTGTGTTTGTAACGTTAAGAAGACGTCACTTGCAGGTAGTTTGGTGGCATGTACCGATTATATAGGTATTAATGCGAGTTAAGCTCCCCATGTCCAATCGTAGTGTTTTGGAAGGTTTTGAGGATGGACTTTTATCTCTTCAGTCTTCCCCCACATTGATAAGGACGAGAGTAATTAGTGCTATTGGTCCCTGAATTTTTGAGTGGATAACGATTTTATCTCCTTTTTTTTTTTTTTTTTTTTTCCCAAGCCTCAAACGCTTGAAGTGTTGACAATCTTAAGATTGTCCCTCCTTTTTTTGGCACATAATCGGTATGTGTGCTTCTTTTGTTTTGAGAAGACTTCAATGCCCTTGCATACTATATTTCATACCCAAAAATAAAATAAAATAAAATAAAATAAAAAGAATAAAAACAAAAATACCAAACCCTAAAAATGATGGAGGGGGAAGAAAGCCTTCGACACCATGACCCTAAGTCTATATTTGGTAGAGAGTAAAATAGAGAGGAAGTTGGGGGAAGGATTTTAGAGAGGAAAAGTGAATCTTAGGTTATTTGGTAGAGGGAGAATTGGAAAGAGATGAAGTTGTTCATGAGACCTATTATTATTATTATTATTATTATTATTATTTTATTAATTTGAGCTTTGGAAAGAAAAAGTAAATGAAAAATTTTGACACAAATATGGTTTGCAAAATAACTATTTTGATCTTAACCTTAATTCATCTTCTTCTTTATAAAAAAGAATAACCGTAAAATGTACTAGATTAAACATTTTCTTTCCTCTTTTCTTTCTCTTTAAATAACATGAAACAAAATCTACCTCCTTCCATTTATTTTCCTCACCTAGGTATTTTACTTCTCATTTCTTTCTATTTTCATCACTCCTACCAAAAATAGCATAAAGAGATAGGGAGAGAACCTTCTACAAACGCCCAGTCGTAGGCCAGTCAGCCATCGACGTCGCCACTGACACCGCAAGTCAAATTCACTAGAAGTAGAGCCCAGTATGTGCCTTCCTTTCGTGCAGACCTAGGTTCAAAACTGCATCAGTCGTGCCCTTCCCATTGATCCCATACATGTCACGGGCAAACCTAATCCCTTCCCCTCTACCGCCCAAAACTATGGCGTATCAATTCTTCCATCAAGAGTTTCTACACTCCGAGATTGTCACGCTTTAATTACGGTTTGCAAATTTTTTCTTTCTTGGATTATTGTTCGAAATTTAAGTTTGTTTTCTTATTCATTGCTTGGAAAATTTTGGATTTCTGCTATTTTTCTTTTTTGCTTTTCTGAGAAATTTTTTGAAAAAATGAAAAAGAAACATGGAAAATAGATTAAAATTGGAAATGTATAAACAAGTTAATAGTTTGTTGAACTTTGGGAAAATTTTGGGAAATTTGGTCAAGTTTCTGGTTTGCAATTTTTTTGTTTGTGGAAAGCTCCAGAGCATGGATGTATTAAGCTTAACGTGGACGTTGCAATCGATGATGCTCTTGGTTTTATCGGTATTGGAGTTGTGGCAAGAGATGATCGTGGGGCAGAACTTGGGGCGGTATCTAGGTGGATGGTTGGACTTTTCTCTCCTCACGTAGGTGAATGCTTGGCAATCAGGGAAGGTGCGTGGTTAGCTCTATCCCGTGGATTCTCAAAGTGGATTGTCGAAACAGATGCTCTTGTTTATAAAGCAGTTTACTCTTCCATTCAATGTTCTGTTGAAACAAATGTCATTGACGACATCGCGATTCTTGTTTGCAAGTAGGAAGTGGTTCGATTTGTTATGGATCTCGTGAAGGAAATTCAATTGCCCACTTTCTTACTAGGTTAGCGTTGTCTTTTTTTTTTTTCTCGTGTCTGGCTTAATGGATTATCCAAATTTATGAGCTCGTTTGTTAAAACTAATATCATAGGTTTGTAATAAAATTACCGAATTTTCCTTTAAAAAAATGTACAAAAAGAATCCTACATCCATTACAATAAGTGTTTTTTTTTATGACGCGGGATCGAACTTCGACCCTTTCAAAATTTTAAAAAACAAACCCAACTCTACGCATATTGACTTATTGATTTTTTTTTTTTTTTGGTATCTCAAAGAAATATATATATATATATATATATATATTTTTGGAATGGTAAAAAGGGAATTAGAAGTTGTACCTTTCAATGCTTAAGGGGATAGTTGTTAGGAAGGGATATATAAGTATATTGGAATGTCTATTTGACCAAAGTGTAGTACTCCTCCCACACCATGCCGTTGGTAGATGGTGATAAAAAGAGAAAATCTCCACAATATTGACACTAGTGCTAGATAATGACTCGCAGGGTAAATCGGTAGATATTAGTTGGAAGTGTACTTTCAAATGTCAATCAATATCAGTCAGGCAAATCTCAATAGAACTCGACAAGGAATAGAGTGATGACAATTTTCAAAGTTTGAATGACGACAAAGGACGCCTACTTAAATTATATCAACACTTTTGACACATTCAACCATGCTCAAGAAAATCAAAGGCACTTTCAACAAATTATTAAAAAAAAAAAAAAAAAAAAAACCATAACATAACATATTCAGCCAAAGAAAAAACCAACACTTATAATCAACACTCTCACATGCAATTCTTTTGAAATACCACAGGGTCATTTACAAATTACATTGGTGTTTGAAGATTTTATTTAATTGGATACTATTTTCTTTTTTTAAAAATGTGGTATAAAACTGTAATTACAACGAGGACTGCAATGAAGATTATTAGAGAGAATAATCTTACTTATTTATTTATTTATGTAATTATCTATTTTAGGTTTGAATTTATTTCAGTAATTATCTAGATAGTTATCTTGTTTATAGTGTTTTAATTTTTTTGAATAATAAAGCTAGATTAGGATTTTTTTTTTCATTTGGTGCTAGATTAATTAGGGTTTGGATTTTGCAATTTGTAAATATATTCAATTTTATCAATAGAAAAAGCTATGTCATAATTTTCACAATTCTATAGGTATAATACTTAAAACAAGTTACTTATTTGCTTTTTGTTAGATATTGGAAAGAATATTGAAAATTTTTTTTGAGAGAGAAAGAATATTGAAATTAGTGTTGCACAAACCCAAATTTCATTTTTTTTTTATTATTAACAGTCTTTTTGAGGATAAATTTCATTATTAAAATTAGTGTTGCACAAACCCAAATTTCATTTTTTTTTATTAACAATCTTTTTGAGGGTAAATTTCATTATTAAAATTAGTGTTGCACAAACCCAAATTTCATTTTTTGTTATTATTAACAATCTTTTTGACGGTAAATTTCATTTATTAATGTTATATTTAACAAGAGGTGTGGATATCCTTTATTGGTTAATTATAATTGGTTAGTTACTAACAATTTATTATTGGATATAAAGAGTAATCGTAATCCTAAGCAAACGAGCAAAAAAATCATAAGCCTAAGCAGAATAATGTTTGCTAATAATCAAGAAGAATTTTAGAAATATTGTTAACAGGTTAAACGAATTCCGACTAGAAAATGAGACAGATTAATAATATTTTCATTTATACGGATCTTTCAAGATTCACATACGCCAATCAATAGTATAAGTTTCTTAATTTATCAAAATTTGACAGCAAAAAGGAAACAACTATTAAAAAAAAAACTCTTCAAAATTTCAAAAGCCATCCGGAAAGAGGCAAAATCATGCACTAGGTATATGTTATATTGTTTGTATTATCGTAGATGCTACGTAAAGTTTTGAAAACGGAAATTAGTAAAGAGAACCTTACCCAAAAGTTCATTTTGGAAGTAGGAGTTCTATCCAAATAAAAAAGAGAGAGAGAGAAGAAAAAAAAAAAAAAAAAAGCCGAAGGGATTGAAGAGGAAGAACAGAATGAAAAGCCTCCCAATATGGGCGATAAGAAAATTAACTATATATTTCTTATAGCAAAAAGGGCAAAAAAAAAAAAAAAAAGTGTCAGATTTTTCATTTGTTCTTGATTTGCAAGAAAGGGCGGTGCAAATTAATTGTTAGTGGCCCAGAGATATACGGCATTATATTGAGCGGTGGCTCGAGCTGGCCCAGTTAATTGGACCACATGCAAGCCACCTTTCTCTCTCTCTCTCTCTCTCTCTCTCTTTTTTTTTTTTTTTTTTTTTTTTTTTTTTTTTTTTTTTTTTTTTTTTTTCACATCGGTGTCTCTAGAGTCAAGGAGCATAGGGAGGTGATCGTGTGAACTCAAGGACGGAAACTTTGAAATCTTTTTTTTTTTTTTTAATATTTTTTTAGGGCGGATTGTTGACGTTTGAAAAGCGATAAATATGTAAATAATTTTGAGTTTTTACTTGGATTGTATTGTTTGTTTCGTGGATTTGAATTACGCTGTCTTTTTTTTTTTTTTTTAACCGTGTTTAATTGTTAAAATTGTTCAGAAAATCTAAGAAACCAAACTCAACCACACTTTTTTTAATCAATCGTGACCGAATGACCCAAGCAATAGGGTAGCTTGACGTTCCATAGGGTTTTTGGATTCAATCAAAATCAAAGTTTTTTTTCCTTACATATATATGATTAATATCATGAATATGGTTATTATTCTCCCATTCGTTGATTATCAAGTAAAATTGACTGAAACCACTAAAATGTACCGTTAAAAACTGCCTAATGTCAATTAGTATTATCCATAAAACTTCCTTTATTCGGCTTGACGATCACTCACTCTCATCACTCTAAAAATTGATAAGATTGTATTAATTATGAATCGATCAAAACCGACAATTATTAATAGACGTCCAACCTACCATTATCAGGACCACTGATAATTTCACAGAAAGGGGTCCACAATTTTACTTGGAAATCAACTGCATGATCACGTGAATCATGGCGGATTGACCAATTCCGGGTTTGAAAGGACACGTGCATGATCAAGTTGGCCATGTTAAGTTTCAAAGCCCCAAAAGCCGAAGAAAGGGACCATTGAACTCAGGAGTGGTAGAGCTTTCTATATACAACACATAAGGCGTCACTCTACAGAATTGTAGCACAAATATCCCAAATTTGTTTCTTTTCATATACTTTTTGATATTTAGAGCGCATATGCTGGAAACTGTTTATGTGAAAAATGTTTCAAAAGTAACAATATCAGGAAAAGAGTGAGACAAAGGAGAGTTTTTTTTTTTTTTTTTTTTTTTTTTTTTTTTTTTTCCTCCTCCTCCTCTCAACAGAAAACATTAAATGCACCATGTTAGTACTTGGTGTTGACATCAAAAACCTTTAACACAAAACCCAATGTGATCACTTGACATCGTCAACTTTGCGCAGTCATCCTCTATGTGATTGCCTGCAAAAGAGAAGCATCTCGGAGTAAAGGAGATACCAGTGGGGTGTCTGCTAAGAGCACTCCGATGCTTAAGTTTGTAAATGATATTGATGAGCAAACAGAGAAACAGAGTTTTGACAAGGAAAAATCGTCCATACATGAATGAGTAAGGCAATTCTCTATTTATAGGCGTTTCCCACAGGTTCGAGTACTCGGATGACCCTAATAGGTTGTATTCTGAGTGGTCATGGCGAGTAGATATGCTCTGGGTGTACAGGTATTGGACCTCCACTAGATGAGTGCTATGTGCCCTTTTAATCGGATTGGGGGGGGCATAAGTACGGGTTAGTACTGATGCGGGTGGCAAGTACTGTGTCAGTCTGGTCAAGCGGCCCAGGTTGGCACCAAGGCAGGAGTAAGGACAAGTACAATAACAGGTAGTGAATGTCAGGTGTTAGGTGGTGCAGGGTAGTGGGTGTAGCGTGCTGTGCTACGGTACTATTGTCAGCCGATACGGGATGGCGTGGCAGGAATAGTACGAACCGACAACCCAGGCAGAGGTTCAGTAACGGTCGGGGAAGTGTTGCTCGAACCAGTACTACAGGCCCCTGCAGTGATATGCTCGGGTCCCTGGAGGAGAGCTAATTTGAGGACCAGCAATACATCAGAGGTAATGGTAGACAACTTTGTTCCCCGGGAAAAATCCTCAACTGGCTTGTCTGGTATGGTCAAGTATACATGGTTATCGGCTCTTCTCCACTGATCATGAAAATGGGTCTTTTTATTCTCGTGTAGCATGTTCACCAGTGAACAGGTGGTCTTCCAACGTCGAAGAAATTATACCATCAACATTTGATACTATTTGTCTACGTTTTCCACGGGTAGTATTTGCATTTGTTTTTTGTTGAAAATAGTTGAACCTATTACCTAATGAAGGGAACAACAACACAAGGAATAAATATGAAGTTACAGTAAATCAGGAATTTTTTTTTTCATTTTTCACAAAAAATAAAAATTATTAAAAAAAAAAAACTATTTCGCAAAAGGTCTAAACATACTCATATAACCAGAATATTTGTTGTCCAATCAATTATTATTTTAAGTAAAACGGATACAATTAAACAACTAATATTATTTCAAGTAAAACGTGGATATAAAAGATACTATTATTTCAAGTTCAACGTGGATATAAAAAAGAAGACTCCGTTCAAAAAAAAAAAAAAAAAGGAGGAGGCGGAGGAGGAGGAGGGGGTGATGAAAGACGTTAGAAAAGTATATAATTTTAGAGGTGGCGTTAATGGCCCCTTATAAAGTAAATAGGAGAACGCATCATTGTTCTTATCTAAATTCATTTTGAAAAAATCCGCTTTCGCTTTAGGAATTTAAAAGTAGCTACTCTCACGCTCACATTACAAATAAATAAATGAATAATGGAATTCAAAGAATTCGAAGAATTTTTTCGTTACTGGGTCCCGACCTATATCTTTCTCACTAAACTTTATCAGATTTTATTAATGGAATCGATCTTAGTCGAAAATTATATCTCTTGTATCACATAATTGTTTCATATCTGATTTTGATATTTGTATCAAATTTTAATTTGAATGACAATTTCTGTTAGGGGGGGAATATTTTGGTCTTTTATGTTTTTAACCTCTTTGAAATTTAAGGAAGTTTAATGAATCATGGTTAATGTGTCACTTCAGCGTGACAATCTATTTGTTCGGTTGTTTATCAAAAATAGGTTTATTCCCTTGATTGGGGTCCTATGATTCACGAGCCAAAATTTTACGTCAATGGGACAATTGACTATACTTTTCTCTTTTTTTTTTTTTTTTTTTTTCTTTTTCTTTTAACTAAATAAAGCTTATGAACACTTATGAGTATGGTTCATGATACACAAGACAAAATCCTCAATTGAATCAGATCCATCAATAAATAATCTAATGCAACTCAAGAAGATTGACATACAGTGAGGCCCGATAATAAAAAAAGTTCATCAGCACACCTTTAATCAAACACGTATGAAGCTAATTTGAAAAGACCATTATAATCGATGGAATCCTCTTATCGATTGTGAACCAATAACATGTAGCACCAAAACCACCAATAACTTTGCATAAACAAAAGTCTAACGGGACCAAAATACTGCTAGGACAGAAATTTGGCAGATCACAAGCAAACACGGAGGCTGGGAGACCACCTCCGATATTGCAAACTCAAAACAAAACCAAAACTATAAGACACAAAACTACAAAACATAAACAATATCGCCACTATTCGACACAACCTTCTTTAAAAAAACAAAATTGAAACCTAACAACACGAGAAAACTCTTTGAGCCGACCACGCCACTAAAGAGGCTGGGTAATGAAGAGCCACGAAGAGCCAGAATCACAATAGACAGCACCACCATGCCGAGGTGTGAGTCCATGCTTAGCAGCCACCAACCACCACCTCTAACACGCGCCTCCAAAGGAGACGGCATATGTATAGATATAACACCCACTCTATATTCGTATCAAATTTTGACCGCTAACAATAGGATAGATAATTTGTTTCTTTTCTTACATGTTTGAATGTTAAAACTAACAATAGGACAAACAATTATCTTCTTATGTTAGCCAACTCTCTCTTAGTAGTGCTCAATCGTTTTAGAGAAATGAGAAATTAACATTTTATTAAATTAAGACATTTAATTTTATCACATAATTACACTTTTTAAGAGAAATTATCATCGTATATGTAGCTAGGGTTTGTCTAATTTAAACTTGTCCATAATACTACCCAGCTCACATGCGAGGAAAACTGTTAGACTATAAGAATTAAATTAGCTGAGATCTTAATGCCTAAACTTTTGGGAAAAATGCTAAATTAGATTTCCATTGGAATTTAATTCCTTTACATCAATTATAAGTTTATCTTCAATGTTTTAAGTCAATTTTAACATTAACCAATGCCAAAACTTAAAAAGGCAAAAAAAATCAGTGCTTGTAATTGTACGTTTATGTTATAATTGTAAAAATTAACACATTTGTTTTAGAGGCTACGCAAGCTAGTAATTTGTAGGACGCTAACTATGGCAAACTCGATACGAAAATTCGAAACGTAACCCCGATACCGAAGTCCGACCTTGGATCTCGAAACCCAACATTGACCTCGAGTGCTAAAACTCCAACCCAACCCAAATACTGAAACAACCCGAGTCCTAAACTTGACCATGGGTCTCGAAAACCAACCTTGGCCCTAGGTCATGAAACCCAACCTTGGTTCCGATCTCAAAACCCAAATTGGAAATCCGACCATGGCCCCCACCTCAGGTCCCGAAGCAAAACCCCAACCCTAGTCCTTGAAACCTAAAATCCGACCTCGGGCATGATCCCAAATCCCAACCACAACTCGGGCCCCAAAACCCAATCTCGACTAAGTCATGAAACTGGTCCTCGACCACGGTCCCAAAACCCTTCATTAACCCCAGACCCAATATGGAAACCCAACTCATACCTCGATCTTGAACCCAATACTGAATCTTGACCCAAACTTATCTTTGGCCTCGATCATGGACCCCAATCTGATTCACGGCCCTTAATGTGACCTGATATTGATTATGAATCTTGACCCCGACTTCAACAACGAGAGCAAAGTCAAGCAAGGTCAGAATCATGACCTAAATTTTATCTTTTAAAAGCTCAATTTTTAATACAATATATTACGGTGACAAATATAATGTGGTACAAATTTTAATACAGTGCATAACCAAACATTGCCTTGTATAACAACAATACCATATTATACAATACAATATAATATGGCATGCTAAACATGTCCTAAGTGAAGTACTCTACACACATAGCTAGCCCTATCTCCTGGCCACAAATTAAAAACCTTAAATCCAAATAACAAAAAGCTGTAAATCCCTAAATAATATCCTCAACCCAAATTGAAATTCTCTAAATTTTCAAATTAACCAACCAGAGTCGCCACCACCGGTTCTAGACAATGCCTCCACTTGAAACGAAGAGGCCGGAGAAGGCGGCCACCTTTTTGGTCATACGTTGCATCGCGAATCTCATATCGCAATTCCCATAGATCACGCTGTGATCTCCTCGCGATGACATGCCTTTAAAGCTTGCTACAAGACTTTCAAGATAGCAAGGTTTGGCACATCAACGAGGGGTCCGTGTCTAGTTACATGTAAGGCTTTGCGACAACGACTTATGGACAAACTCGAACGGTTAAATGTCATGTCCAAATATCGCGGGGTAGTTTGATAATTTTGGGGGAAAAGGACAGCAATTAGTTTTCTATTGTTCAAAATAATGCTATTAATTCATATTATACTCCTAATTTTTACTATTACCCAAGTCTTTTCTTCGGCCATATCAGCAATCTTTTATTTTCAAACCCTGACCGGTGACCAGAAATTTTCTTTTTCTCTAGCAAAATTCAGTACTTTGATAATGCAATTGTTTGAACCTGTATTTACGTTTAAAGTCTGTTAAAGTCAAGGTTAGCTGCTATAAGCAAGGCCGTGTTTCTCCGGTTCTGCTCTTGTTTTCTTTGATTCCATTCAATGAAAGCTTATATATTATGACAAAAAACCAGTCAAATACCCCTAAGCATGACTTTGATAAACGACCTTGAGCCTCTTCATGACTTATTCCCTCAGTTTCCAAGTCAATAGTCTTCAACCATCACCAATAAGAAACAAATATTACGATCACTTTTCACTATCGATAGAAACAGCAGTTCAGCTGTTTGATAAATTTTTGCAGCGACTTTATCTATGGGTATCATTTTGAAAAAATCTAACGATTTAAAACTGTAGTTCTCGGTGATAAGGAAAAATGACAGCTCTAGAAGCAAAATTAACAAAGAATAAGAAAAGATAAAAGGAAAGCAAAACGAAGATAATAAAACAAGCACATAAAAAATCATGTGACAAGAGTCAACCTGTATTTGTATGCAAATTCAGTGTTTAAAAAAAATAAAAATAAAAATAAAATAAAATAAAACAGCAAACTATTCAAAGACGATCAAAAAACCCAAACCAAGTAATTAACAGCAGCTCCTATCTTGGTATCCTTCCATTTACGCAAAAATACTTGCAATCCTTTCCTCTAACAATAATTATTATGAAACTATGTTGTTTTCCCAGCAAGAAGAACCTCTCTATAGGTGTGTCATCGTATATAATTATATACACAAGAAAGCAGCAATATCGTCCATAAGCGTGCGTGTGTGTGTGTGTGTGTGTGTATATTCTCAATTAATTCCGTGAAGTGAACCATCTTCTTCATCAGAATTAAGGGAGAAAATATCAACAGGAACAGTAGTGCAGTCAAAAGGGCCAGGAATATGATGTTTGGATCTACTACCGTTTAGAGAAGCTTGTGAATGGTCTAGGTATATCACAATCACTGTGATATCATCGTGGAAATGGCGTCTGATCCCTTTCCCGATCTTTTTTATGTCATCGTATCTCATTTCTCTTTTTTTCGCAGCCTCTTGAATGGCAGCTCTCACCAATCGCTTTGCTATTCCCTACAATGTCAAGTTTCAGCGATATATCCTGAATCTTTGTAGTAAACATTGGGTTCGTGACATATATCAAAAAAAAAAATGTTCACTATCACTACTACTATTGATTTTTGAATCGATAAGTAATTTTAAACGTGTGATCGGTTATAATCAGAGATGGTGATCGCTAATGTTGACACCTAAAATTTATCAAGACTCAAAGATGATTAAATGTGTAAAATGCGATGTATTTAGAGAGCCTTACAATTCTCGGATTTTTGAAGACAATCTCAACAGCTGCTTTGTCACTCAACTGCTCCCAGAGACCATCCGAAGCAAAGATCAAAAACATGTCCTGTGGCTCCAATCTCCGAACCAATATTGAAGGTTCTGCTGTCATTACGGCCCTTTTTAATGGAATTGGTATCCCAAATTGCTGGAACAGAGGATCCCTGTTGAACTCAGGTTTTTTCAAGTAAACATCTCCGATTGATCTCGAGACCTAACAAGGCAACAACTACAGTTTAGACCCTTTCTCCATTTCAAGGTTAATACAAAAAAATTACCAAGCAGCTATGAAGAACAATTCAGTTCGTAAAAGCCTTTACTTAGAACTATCAACTACAATGCAACAATTAAAGCGGGACAATTACCCGAGGAACTGACTAGATATCTCTTGAATCTTTGTAGGCTTTATGGGATATTTCACCAATGTCGAATATTTTTTGTTAAAATGTACTTAATCACTAAAATGACAAGTTGTTTACTTGAAGAACAGACTTGAACCAACCCTAACAGTCAAAAATGAGAAAGTTCCAAACAAACTAAAATGTAATAATTTACAATAAATTATATATATAAAAAATACACACACACACAGACACACAGACACCTACCTATATAGACAAGATGGAAACATATATGCAAACTCGCTACCAACCTGTCTTCAACACTCGCTACAACAATCTAACCTGTCTTCAACACTCACTACAACAATCTACAAAAAATCTTAGAAATACAGACAACAAAACACCAATTGGGAACAAAAATCTAACCAAAATCATTTCCAAATGTTTTACACACTACTAAAGTGACAACAAAATAGCTAACCAACGGAAATACCTGAATAATGCCCTTGATCCGCCAAACCCCATGGGTGTAGACGACAACGTGGGAATCATCAGGGTGAAGCTCCTTAACCTCCTTCCTGACTTCCTCAACCGCTACGTTGTGATCGGTCGACAGCCTCTCGGCGACGACCGTGCTGTTGCTGTCGGAGGCTCTCCGGCCGAGAACCGCCCTCGAGTCGCCGAGATTCGCGACGTACAGAACGTCGTCGGATATGGCTCCGACCAGGCAACACGAACCCACCGACGCGATCTGCGGCTTCGCCGGCAACGACCGCTTCACCAGGTGCAAGAACTCCTCCTCCGTCGCGTCGAACGCCTTCTTTATCACCTCCTCCGATAATCCCCCTTCTTCCGTCGAGAACTCTGACAGTTAAAAAAAAACAATTAAAAAAAGAAAAATATAAAAATGATATTTTTATTTTTATTTTATTTTTGTTGTAGGGGACTGACTTTGGAGGAAGGGGAAGAGGCGGTGGGTGATGAAGCGGGAGGCTTCGGGGCCGCCATGGCCGTCGTAGACGCCGACGTACGTGGCGGAAGGAGAGGTGAACACCTGTCCTTGGTCCTCGAGAGAGGAGTTGGCTTGGACGACAGCGATGGAGTAGTCGCCGGAGGCGTAGGGCTTCAGGTCCATGTGCCACATCAGCCCATCTCCGCCGTCGCCTATTCCGAAGCACCTCTCTAATGGCTGACGACAGCGCTCCAACATCTTCTTCTTCTTCTTCACTTTTCGGGTCTCTGTTTTTCTTTCTTTCTTTTTTTTTTTTTTTTTTTTCTGCTGTGAATGAGAGAAATGGATTTTTGGTAATAAAAATTTTTGGTGGAATAAATTATTCGAGGACACCGCGTTTGGTACAGGAGACTTTAAGGATTTTCCAGGAAAATTCTTTGGGTTGTGAGCAGAAGACGACCAGGACCAAACGAAACACCAAGGTAGGAGTTTAAATTTTTAAGTTGAATTTAATTAATTTTTTTAATAATTAATTATAATTTGTTGTAGATAAAAAAAAAAAAGATAAAAATTAAGATAAAAAATTTAAAATAAAGTTAAAACATCAGCTGAGAAAAAGGTTAATAAAATTAATAAACTATGTTATGTTGTGGTTGGTTTTTCTATTTTTTTTTTTCTTTTATTAATATGTAATTTGTTTGTTTATGTGAGTTTGGAAGGTCAAAGTCAGAAGTGGGGAAGAGCGGAGACTATGTTAGTGCAAAGGCCTGTTTAGCACCAAAACCAAAAGAGAGAAATGGAAAACAAAACAAAGATAATAGATTTTAGATTTTAGATTTTAGATTTTTTTTTTTTTTGGGGGGGGGGGGGGGGGGGGGGGGGGGTGAATAAGAAATGAGAAGAACATCCTATCAAAAAAAAAAAAAAAAAGAGAAATAAGAAGAACAACTAGTTCAAAGTAAACGGTTCAAAGGTGGCGTTGACGTGGAGATTGAGAAAAAACACTAATCCAATGGTGGGTGCTGTGTCAGATAAACAGATAAAATTAATCAAAACAGAGGAAATGGGGGAATCATATTCCTTTGGACCTGAATTGGTCTGTGAATCCGAGGCTCAATCTGAAAGCAAGTGTGCGTATCAAACGTGTTCTTCTTTCTTTCTTTCTTCCTTTTTTTTTTTTTTTTTTTTTTTTGATGAATAAACATGTTTTCCTTTGCATTTTGGTTTTTCTTTTGTCTTCATTTTTTACATAAATATCTCGAGTCTTTTTTGTTTTTTTTAGATTTCTATTTTCCCTTATTTAATGTATTTCTTAAGGGATTTCACTTACGCTATGTTTGGTGGAGTGAAAAAAAAAAAAAAAAAAAAAAAGAAGGAAGGAAATTGATTGAAGGAAAGGGGGAGAGAAATTGACGGAGTTGGTTGTTTGGTAGAAAAATATAAGGGAAAGGAAAACACGAGAGAAAAAAGATTGTAATGGAGTTTATTTTTTTATTCCCTCTAAAAGTGTGAGGAAAATTAAAATCCACTCAATAATTATTAAAATTACTTCTTTGTTTATGTTTTTTAAGATAAAATAATATGTATAGATAAATAAAATAGTAATTACACAACTTTTTTCCTTTCCCCTCCTTATATGATACCAAACAACAAATCAAAAAACAAAATCTTTCCCCTCCCCCCCCCCCTTTTTTTTTCACTTCAATTCTTCCTTTCCCTCTTGTTTTCTTTACTTCTTACCAAACATAGGCTTAGAGAAAATTAGGTGAAGAGTCATATTTTGAGTATCTCGTTATAATTTTGTCTACTCTAGCATTAAAACTGATAATTTTAGTTTTTTTAATGTCAAAATTATCAGTTTTAATATTATGATGAATATAAATATAAGGAAGTATCAAATTTATGGCTTCCTTGCATATAACCCTTCCACCTACATGGTGTCCTTTTTTCTAGATCTTGCAAATTCTCATAACGTTAGTATCTAGCATGGACTATGTTGTTTAAGCCCATCTTTTTTTAACCTCTCGTGTCCCAAGTATTGTTTCCCTTATGTCGTGATGGTCGGTCCCTGATTTCATTTCCTCATTTTATTGTAGACGATATTAGTAGTAGACCACAATGTAAATTTTTGTTGATGTTATTCTTTGTTTCGATGGGATTGTTACATGACAAACGTAGACACTCATTTTCCAGTTGTTAGGTTTTGGCAAGGTTTGTAGTGAGGTTTATCATAGATTTTGATTTTCAAAAATGTAGTTTTTGCTATATATTCTGGTGTCAGAATCTTTTTTTTTTCTCCAAATGCATTTACTTTTTAGTTATTTTGCCCTTTGTTGCTAATTTATACTTTTGCTGGACCTGAACTACAGTTTTTTTTTTTTTTCGGCTTTATTTTTCAATAAATTGTTTTAGATAGATAAATGCGAGTGTGTTAAGGAAGGTATCAATTTATTTGAGATATCCCAGAGCACTTATTGATTTTTGTCCCCAAAAAATATACATATGTGTTTCTTAAGAGAAAACTGTTAGGAAAAAGAAGTGAGAGAATTCCGTAGGGTGAAAAAAAATACAGGACTATATTCATTTTCATTTATAGTATTTTTGTCATTTTTTATTTGGTTCTAGTTAGATATAACGTTTAAAAAAATGTGTAACTCTAAAAAATAGAATGAAGTTAATTTTCTTAAAGAGTTACAAATTGTGACCCAACTTTATGTTGACATGAAATCCATCGTTTATACTATTGTTGGCCGATCACTATCTGCAGTACATACTTAGAGACCTACCAAAGGATTGAATAAAGAATTGCACAAATAATTTCTTTCTTTTTTTTTTTTAGGGGAAATCAGAAATATTTTCTTGAAGACAAATCTTTGGAATTTGATGAGATTATCTACCCGGTACTCAAGGATTAGATGGATGAAAATATGATATCCCGTTGTGTACGGAACACGTATTTTTGTATTCACATTAAAGAATACAAACATAGCTAGTCAACCTCACCTAAATTTCGCCAGCAACATGTGCTTTTATTTGCACACATAGTTTACAGTCATGCAAAGAAAAAAAAAATACATATACATATATATATATATTATACACAGACACACAAATATAGTAGTTTTTTTTTTTTGTTCCTTTTTTTTCCTTTTGCGGGACAACAAACTAGATATATACTCAAGTAACAGAAGAAAGAAAAAAAAAAAAAAAAGGAATCCTATTAGTATGTAATATTCAAATGAGCTTAACTACTTTGTCCTTGGATATTTATCTGTATATAAGATATTTTATGTGCAGACCATATAATATGCATGTATTTAGGAATCTAACGTAGATGTCAGCAAAAATAAACAACGATATTTAGCAAAGGAAACAATCACATATAATATAATTAATCACCAAAGAGATTCTCGGGAAACAAACAAATAAATTCACCGAATTAGTAAAATGGTTAACAGGGATTCTGATGTCATTTAGAATGCTCTTGATTTTACAGGAAAAAGACGCTTGGACAAAATAGTCTTCTCACAAATGGAATAATGGGCTAACTAACTCCATAGGTTAGTTGGTGAAAACTCCTATGGTTTGAAAGCGGAAGGAATGATTTCTTTGTATGTCTCTCTCCTTATCTCTTGGAAACTATCTGGAAATGACCTAACAAAATGCAATAATAATTCAAAGACTCTGAGACAAATAAGTCCAATCAAATGTGAAATAATATTCAGCTATAGTACTACATACAATAAAGCATGCCCCCCAAATGATGTGAAGGAAAATTCTAAGTACATATGTGAACTTGTTCTGTTTTTAAATTACATTTTCTAAACCGTATTTGTTTTCTTTTTTCCCTTTTAATACGATAAAATTTCAAAAGGGTGTCGTAATATCACTAGAACTAAAAATGATTGTGGAAATGTGGAATATTAGCAAAGTCTCGTAGTTACGTGTCAAGAATCCATTTGACAGAGTATTTACTTTTGTTTTTAGTCAGAATAAGAAAAACAAAAACTATAGTTTTTTAGTAAGTGTTTGAGAATTACATTGTTAAAAGAGTTTTTGAAATCAAAATATTTTTAATATTTTTAATAAATAATAAAAATCTTAAAATTAAATTTACAGTATCTACCTTAAACTTTAATCCAAGCTTCTAAGTCTATTCAGAAGAGTTTTTTTTTATGAAGACGCATCTTCTAGTTTTGACAGAAAGCTTTTCTGGAAACCAGAGGCTCTTTTGCATACCAAAAAATTCTTTTAATAGACCATCTAAATATTTTTAAAAGCTATTTTTAAATTTCAAAAGTTAAAAATAACATTTAGAAAACTTTGTCTGATAAGTCTCAAGCAAGATCATGTAAAAGTAACAAAATTCCTAGAGATTAGAGAAAAAAAAAAAAACAAAAACAAAAACAAAATTCCTAGAGATCAGAGCAAAAACAAAAAAAAACAAAAACAAACAAAAAAACAAAAACAAAAACAAAATTCCTAGAGATGAGCAAGCTTTTCTCGTCCTTTGACGTCAAATTTTTGAAAGGAAATGTGTGACATCGTGTCCTTGTGATTGGGGGCCTAGATGGTCCACACATACGACACGTCTTTTGTTAAATTTATCATGATTAGTCTAATTTTCTCTTTCTATTTTACATGGCTTTTGCAATGTTTGAAGGATTTTTTTTATTTTCCTCCCCTTTAAAATGGACTTTCTAGTTATTCGCATATCATTTTTTTCCTTTCCCAATAGTATAATATTCTTCGCCACAAGAAAATCGGCATTTCAATGTTCATATATCACTCTTATCACTTCGTGTTTTTTCTGAGTGTAGAAGTTGCCGTGGACCAAGGAAGGAAAGAAACTGGCTTTATTAATAGCTTTTGGTCGATAAGTTCTCGAATGCTGTATTTATCAGCAGGCTTGGCCCTACCAAACTCTTGTTTCGGCCTAGCCCAATGCCCTAGGAAAAAGTAAAAAAGTAAAAGGTAGAGAAACAAAGAGCTGAGAGAGAGAGAGAGAGATAATAAATAAATTCTGCAAACTAAAGCTAAATGCTTCATCTTAATCTCACGTACTTTTTTTGTTTTGTTTTTTGTCTTGCTTGAATATATGCTTAGCGTATAGTTTAACGGTTAATTCATACCTAACATTAATTTAATTCCTCTCAAGCTAAAAATAGAAGTTATTAATCTTGAGTGGTAACAAATTTTAGATTGTCTTAAGTTATGTGCACGTTTATGAATGGCTAAACATATGCATTGAATGGGTCCTAACACCAACTTTTATTATCTCGTTGCCTTCTATCTCTATCTTATAGGGTACGTCATCATCCACCCGAACGCAATCTTTGATATTTAAGTCCATCAGCGATTGTTAAGTATAGTTGCAGAGTGCAAACCTCAAACTTTAGCAGAAGTTTTTAAGTTGCCCTCTTATCCAATTAGAGCTGTGGCAAAATATTTTGTTCACATGCTAATTTGAACCTTATTAGATATATATCTCTCTCAATCGTTATTATCATTATTTTTTTTTTTTGGGTTAAAAGTTCTTAATATTGGACTTTGAACGATCTCTTTTGCATGATATGGCCAGCAGCCAAAGCCATTATTACATTATTAAAAATTTGTTATTATTAAGGTTTTTATGCAAAGACTCATTCATCAATGACCAATCTTACATGGAATATATAGAAAACCTAGTATAATTATACATTTTTGAAAGTCATTATTACATTAAACAATAATTAAGAAATATCACGTTTTATGTCTTAAAATTGTATCAAGTTTCGGGGACGAATCCTATGTTTATAACATGTCCGAACTTTACACACTCGCACCAAAGCATGACTCGGCAAAAAGAAAGGAACAAGACGCGCATTAAGCTTGAAAACGCTTCAAAACTCTTCCAACAACAAACTTTTTCCTTGTCAATGGTTAAAAATAATTTATCCATTATTTTATATTTAATCTCTCTCTGTTTCCTCATTCCCCTTCTTTCGGCAGCTTTTCCCACACACACAATATATATAAATATACATATATATATATATATATATATTTCTGTCTCTCGTGCATTTGTGACTGTCACGAAATGCCATTTTTGAATTGTCACCCACCAATAACAAAAAAAGCACCAAAAAGTTCACACTTTAATCATGAGAAGCACCATCACCCTCCTCCCCCCTTTCACCGCCACCACCTCTTCTACGTATGGGGCTTATAATTTCCCACCCATCACGGCTTACAGTTCTCTATCATTGATTTTAGTCTCAGAAAAAAAAAATAATAATAATAAATAAAACGTATTTCAAATTCATCCATGAAAATGAAATCCACATCTAAAAAGCTAACACGCACCAGCAGCCTTTCAGTCAATATACATATCCATACGTCCATATATTCCACCATTCACTAAAACAAAGACAGAAAAAGAAGAGCAAAATCTTGAAAATAGAGCCCCCCCCATTTCAACTACAATACTTATGATATTCATTCAAATTAAAGTAAAAAAAAAAAAAGAAAAAGCAAAAAAGAAATCTAGTATATCATATACTACTACTACACTAAAAAGAAAATACAAAGTAATAACTCAATAGCATGCATAAGAAAAGAAAAATAAAAAAACCACTTTTTGTTTTTGTGAGATCTTTTTCAGTACACTCTTCAAACCCCACCACCACAACCAATGGTTTTTTTTTTATTTTTTTATTTTAGACATGCATAGGAAGGTCTGCATGTGAAAGCTCCTTTAGCCATTCATACGTTCGGTGATGTGACGCAGCTAGCTTTCTCGATCCCTCTTGCTTTTTTTGCTTTTGATCATCACTACTACTACTTTCCCCGATTACACTGTTCTTCTTCATCGTCTTCAACGACGTCGTCTTGTGATCTCCATTCGAATTATTTCCTTTGCTCTTACTAACAACTAGAGCATTCGAAGCAACCGACTCTACCGAACACCTGCATCCACTCAAGAACTTTCTTCTCTTCTGCTTCTCCGCAACACTGTTCGAGTTTTTCGCCGCCAGTACTAGTAACAAAACTGTTGTTGATATTTCTGTTGTTTGATACATTGTCGTTGACACTGCTGCTCCGAGTAACTGCGGTAATTGGTACTCGTATTACCGCGGAGATTAGCCTTAATCTCCTGCAATTCGATCTCCGGCGTGCGAACCAAACCGAGGCGGAAAAAGTCCCACATGGAAGATTTCTGCTTCCGTCCCGCGCTGCTCACTCTCTCCAGCCCCCGCCCGCTTGAGAACCGGATCTGCGGTTTCGGACTTGGGTGAGTACTGAACTGGTTTCGGGTTCGGAGTCTTGGCTCCGAAGTTACCCGAGTGATGGTTATCAACGTCCCGGGGGTAATTGACGACGAGTTTAGAGTGCTCCTACTGCTACAGCTACTGCTCCTGCTACTGATGCTCCTGAACCCGGCCACCGTTCCGCGGTCCATTGACTCCGACCGGGAATTCCGGGTCTGGTCGAGACGGGTCGGGTCGGAGCTGACAGAGAGGCGGAGAGGGAGGATTTGGCCTCCAAAGAAGACGTCGTCTGCGGCACACATTTCGGAGGGCGTGGAGAGAGAGCCGCCGGTTAAGGCGGCGCCGAAGGCGAATTCCTCTTGCGATTCGGATACGATGTTGTCGTTTGCCGCTTTGTCATCGTCATCGTCGTCGTCGTTGTCGTTCGGATGTTTCTTCTTCTGTTCTTGATGATCTTCTTTCACCAAACTCAACACCGGAAGATCGCAGAGCGAGACGTCTTCTGCATATTCCTCTGGGATAGTAACACTTCTTTCCATGATATCTCTCACAAAGAAAAGAAAAGTAAAAGAAGTAATAAAATTTAGGTTTCAATTAGTGCATATACAGGACGATGGAGAAGAGAATAAAAATGGTAGAACTGAGATATATGTGAATGAAACAGAGACGTAGATATTTGAATAAGAGTGAGAGAGAATAAAAAGAAGAAGCAAAAAGCAAATGAAGAAGTTAATAGCAAAAGGGGGGAAATAGAGCAACTTTTATTTCCTTGTTTGGGAGTAAAGAAAACAACTGTTCGTTTTTCTGAGGGGCCAACCACTAACTAAGCGAGTAATGTCTCTGCGCTCTCGCTTTCAAGTTTCATTATTATTGTCTCTCTTCAAAAGTGGGGTGGGCAAGCACTAATCTGTAAATTATCTGAATTTTGGTGGGTTGAAGTTGAAATGAGAAAATTAGTGAAAGTTTAGCAGAAATATGATGTGATCAGCCACTTTGCACTATCGAATGGGTATATAATGAAAAAGAAATTTGATTATTATTATTATTATTTTTTTTTTTTTTTTTTGAGCGGCGCCGGAGGCTCTCTAAACTACTTTAGTGATTTTTATTATGTAAGGTTGTTCTTTCATGGACAGCTTGTTTGATATTATACATAAGAACTAGAATGTGACTAAAGGAAGCTCTTATCCACCTTTACCATTTTCTTTCTCATTTTAGATATTTTTACGGTTGATTCTCTTTTTCAATTTGTTTAATTTATACAAGAAACTATTTATTCTTTTTTATTATTATTATTATTATTTAATGTGATTTTGATGATTTTCAACAACAGATTTATAATTAAATAACATTTTCTTAAGAAGTCTGTTAACAAATGGTCGAAGTTTTTAAAAAGAATAGTGCTAGGAATACATACTCTAATCCTAGTTTTTTGAGTCCCAACTCACGTGTTATCTTTTTATTGGTAGAACCAATCAATTTACATGGCAATACTTTAACCACTTAATTATCAATGAAAAATATGATAACTCATATACCACATAAATTGATACTAAAAAATTGGGATTAGAGTTGGTGTACTTAGCATTTTTCTTTTAAAAATTAGTTAAAAGATCATTTTTTCTAAAATGGCCAATCAATTTTCTTAAAATTTGGTCAATTATAACGCAAATCACCAAATTTTATAGTCAATTACTAATTAATTAAATCTATAAAAATGATAAATTGTTTGTCATTTTGATAAATAAAAAAGTTTGATAATCAATTAAATTGAGTGACTAAAAAATACCCCTAACCTAATATTCCTTCTAAAAATTATAAAACACGTCATTGGTACAAAACCTTACCGTAAAAAGATCCCAAAAGTGTTATTGTTGTTGGCTTTAGTTAAAAAAAGAAAAAAGAAAAAGAAAAATGGAAAAAAAAAAGATAGTGATGTTGGATGTATTTACAGAAGCCGCTGTACCATTGTTTCACTGCAAAGGGGGCAAATCCCCTTCCAACTAATTATTGATTGGTCACCCTTTTTCGTTACTTTGTTACTTTCAAAATTATAATTGATTGCGAAAATCTAAATACATTATTAAGTACTTGCACGTTACATCCATAAATTTGGCCATTTAACTTTTCAATACAAAGGGAGGCTGTTTTCTATCTTACAACAGGTTTTTATGGCTATTTCAAGATTTTTGTTTTCTTTTTGTTTTATTAATCAATTTTTAAGAAAAAGTATTATTCCTAGCTAGTCGGTAATATAACGAAAGAAGATATATATATATATATATATATATATACACAAACACACATTTGTATTTTTTTTTCATTTATATAATTGGGAAACTAAAAAATGTTCAGTTTAACTTCAATACATTAAAACTATTTAATAGATGATTATATGTATAGTTTAACGGTAATATCACATCTTACTCTACTAAAATGTACCCCCAAATTTAAAAAAAAAAAAAAAAAAAAGTAATTGACATTCAGAGTAAAAATAATAATAATAATTAATAGTGTCAGCTCAGAGTATGTTTGGCAACAAAAAAAACAAAAAACAAAACAACTTATGCATATGCTTTAAAATTAACCCAGATTGATCTTTTGCATAATAGAGGAAGGTCCAATGAACTTCAAGCGATATTTAAGGATCAAGTTCCATTATCTATCCTCCAAAAAACAACTTATTTTGTTTGCAAAAAAACAAAACAAAAAAAAAAAAAAAAAAAACCACCACCAACAACAACAGATTTTTGTATCCAACATATTTGGCAAGTCAAATGGGAAAATTATTATTTTTATTTGAACGGAGAACTTTAGACCTAATATGTAGAGATAATAAAAGGAATTTTCCAAAGTATGACGAGTATCAAGGTGGCTTTCTATATATCTTGAAAAGCTGTGTGTCCTTTCACATTGTTAAGAAGTTGACTATTATTCACTAGTTGGTGCTTTACGAAACATTTGTCTTTTAAGATTTGCACAAAACAGAGCGGTGCAATAATCATCATCTCTAGCACTTCGAGTAAAATTGGAGATTTCTTTTCTTTTCTTTTCTTTTTTTTGGTTATTTTGATCACTTGACATTATAATTTTTATAGAATTAATTTAAAGTGAGGAGTTATACATAATATATAAGTATATAGTCATTTGACATACGTAGTTATTATGTGGAAATTTTCAAGTACATCATACATATACATATGAATATTGAAATTAGATTTCTTAATTTTACCTTTACAGGTAATTGATTAAAGTGCAGAATAATCGAAAGGAACCTTTATATATAGCACAATGATTTGGTACGTTTATATCATTTAAAAAATACGTAAGTACGCTAACACAATCTTTTTTTATGAAAAAAAAAAAAAAAAATCGGAAAGATTCAAACATTAATAATGATTCAAAAACACAACGATATTAAACCCCGAACAATGATCCAATCCATCGATAAAATTGAAACAAACTTTGAAAATCCAAATGATACATTTGTTATTTCTTCAAATGAATAGATAAATTGAGAAACAATTAAGATTAAGGTGCATGGTTATGAAATTTATAATATTTTCTCTTTATATAGTGAAAAAGATCCAAACACGAGTGTGAATATTTATAAATCTTGTGTCTGCTTATTGATTTTCTATACTCTCTTGTTCATTTGTAAACACACTAGATCAATTTTAAGTGACATATCACATTATCAATTAAATGTAAACTTAATCCCCGACTCTAAAATATAAATAGATTATATATTTTACTCTCTAACAAGAACTAATTAGCTTTTAAAAAATAACTTGTTGAAACAAAATCAGAGAATTTGTGGATGGTCATTCAATGGTACTGCCGAGATCAACGCCGATCAGACATCAAAGTTTACAATTCAAATCATGAACTGGTTGATAGTTTTTTTCCCCAATATTTTTTCATTTTTATTTTGGAAATTCCATCTGAATCTCTCATTGGACTTTAATCTAATTAAAGCCCTGTTTGTGGACAAGTTTTGGGCTTTGACTTCATGCACTGTACCTAGGTCGTCCATAGGCCTGACAGTACAGATAAAAAGCTGATCTGTTATATAATATTTTAGGCTTTCGGTATTTAAATATAATTTTAATTAAATTATATTTTTTATATTAATTTTTATCTTTTTTAAAAAAATAAATAAAATTTATAATTAATTTTTAAAAAATTATCTAATTGTAATTTAAAAATTTTAACAAATACAAACATAATGTTTTTTCTGATGAATTAATAATAATAGTTACTCAGATACCACCTCATCAGTAACTGATGCCAACCATGTGGCCCTGACACAATTTACACAGTTCTTGCCAATAACTTCGGCACTTGATGACCAAAGTAGTGGGCTGAATTTAAATTAATTAAACTTGTCTTTTCCTTTTGGTCTTGGCATGTATAAGTATTTTGAGGGGAAAAAACCACTTTACACGATGTGTTTAATTTTTAGGTGTGAATTAAAGTTTTTAATTTTAATTTTAATTTTTTTTAAATTTAATAAAAATTATAATTAATTTTTAAAAAATTAATTAATTTTAATTTAAATATTTTATTTTAAATATTTATTCTAAACGTACCACTAACGATGAAATTGTATTTTCACTTGTTTGATCAAAAACAATTTTATGTGCCACGTTTTAAAATTTTAAAATAAAAATTCACAGATTAAATTATTAAAAAATAAATTAAGTGATTAAAATAATAATACTTATCAATATAGTAAAATTGATAAATGTTAGAAATACTAATTTTTATTTTATTTTTGAATATCTACTTATGTGACATATAAATTATTATTTTTTATTAATAAATATTTAAAATTTTATCATATTAATTAATTATATTTATCAATAAAAATATAATATATAAATTGATATTTAAAAAATTAAGATTGAAATAAGTATCCCTAATACTACTATAAAATTACAGTTCTCACCGTAAATTTTGTCCAGATGTTTATATGTGCATGGTTTGTACGTTTTTATCCCTTGATTTTAATTTTTAACTCTTTTTTTTTTTTCTGTCGCAAAATTTTTAATGATGGTACGGTACAATGTACAAAACAGTTATAAGTACAGATATTATTAATCCAGAAATAATAACGCTTTCAAATGGCAAGTACTGCTCAAACCTGTAATGATACCGACTGATGAGACTGCAGCTCAGATTACTTTTTGGAATTATGAATCATTACAGAAGAATTAATTATTTTAATAGTAACCCACGTGATAATTAACTACATATCCTGATAAAATTTCAGAAACTCCAACCTAGCTAGCAGTTGCCAGCAATTCGTACACTAATAGTTTACTGTGACTTGATTTGACAATAAACTCTGTTTAAATATGACCTGATTTTTTTTATAATATTTTTTATCTTTTTTCTTAAAAAATTATTTATCTTTTCTAAAAATTCAAAAAATTTAAAAAAATTTACTATTTAAACTTACAAATCTTAACTCAAACTTACACACCAAACACCCCCTATATTACTTGAATTCACAGAAAATTACAAAATTAAAATTTTAAAATAACTTTAATATTATTATCTAAATAGTTGGATTAATTTTTTAATAATATGATATTAGTGATCGGATTTAATATGCATGTTAAAAATTTACAATACCTAATACAGAACTGTTCCCCCATCATATATGAGACAAGGTTCACGTAAAGTGTTTTTTTTTTTTACGGTTAAAAGATTAGACAAGGTTCACGTAAAGTGTTTTTTTTTTTTTTTTTACGGTTAAAAGATAGCATATTCATATTCATTTGATACCACAAGATAATTAGTTGTCAAATGTTGGTTCATTTTTAATCCCAAAAAAAGAAAAAAGCTAACATTGCAGTACCTTTCATAAACTAAATAAAAATCCATCCTTTTAAGTACCCAACAAATAGCGAAAAATACATTTTCAGGTGAGAATTGGATTGTTATTTGTTAACTATGACAACAAATTAGCTATTACAACTATGACAGCAAAATGACTCATGCACTTTTTAAACTTCTAAAAACTTTTATTAACGAAATGATTTTGAAATGACCAAGAACGATTAGGAACGACTGGATTTTTAGATTGAATTTTTAGACGGTTGTTCTTATATTAAAATGAAAGAAGGTTATTTTGTTAATTTAAATTTTTAAAGTTGTCAATTTAAAAAACATTCCTATTAGGAGGGACTTCTAAACAGTTAACGTTCTTTGTATTGTAAGTTCCTTAAAAAATAAAATAAAATAAAATCTTTTTGTTATTAAGAATATTATTAATCTGATTGTTTAAAATTGGGTCGGGTATTTTATTAAAGAAGAAAGAAATATCGCATATTTATACATGTATGCTGACATCAATAATCGTACAGAGAAGCTAGCTAGATAGCAAGTACACAACGCCAAAACAACAAACTACACATTCTCAAGGTGAATGTGGACAAATATATCACAAGTTTACATCAAAATAAAAAGAACAATACTAGAAAATATTAAAATAACTCATTAATAAATGATAAATCTCATAAAATAAAATTCATTTCTTTATTAATGCGAATTTAAAAATCATTGATATTTTAAAGTATTTTTCAAGTAACAAAATGCAACGCATTATATAATTTAAAATATTATTTCATAATCACCAGATGTATAAGCAGCTAGGTACTCAGTACGTTATTTTTATTATATGATATATAAAGTGCATAACATTAAAACAAGAAAAAATAGTACTAGTCCTTGATTAGCGTTTGATGGCCGTTTCTTTGGCCAAGGCTTCGGCCTCGGAGGCGATGGAGCCACCGGAGAGAGTCGGGGCATCGGTGGAGGCGGCGGCGCTGCGGCCGGGCTTCGGTTCGAGATGGCCTTCCGTGCCATATGCCTTCTTCTTGTAATCCTCCAGGTCTTGGTACTGGAGGTACGGACTGTCCTTCATTGGAAGCCCTTGTTCTTCTAACTTATTCTCATTCTTAATCTTATCATGATCATCATTAATGTTGTTTTTGCTCTTCTGATCTGTCTTTCTCTCCCTCTGATTCTGATCCATATTCTTGACAATAATTCAACGTAATATTGTAATGCAAAAGAAAGGCTATGAAATCTGAAATTTAAAGCTTCCTTTGATCTGAGTTTATAATGTCATGACCTTTTCTTTTTCGTGGTTGGAACTCTTGCCACGTACGAGGGACACGTGTCTTTTTTCTAAGAGTTATGCTCCACGTGTCGTGAGGGAGCCACGTGTTCATCCTTCTCTTCCACAGTCAAAATTTACATCACTTTTAGGAGACATTTCCGCTCATTTTGTATAGCCCTAACTTTATCTCTTTTCGATGGATGGATGTGTTTTTGGCTCTTTATTTATCATGTTATTTAAATTTAATAATCTGATCATATAAATAAAAATTAAATATTAAAAAAATTATTAATATAATATAATATAAAAATATAATTGAAAAGACAATTAAAATGATATATAAAAAATAGAACAACAGATTTAAACTCGCATTTCTTAATTTAAAATTTTTTTTTTCTCTTTGTACTTGTCAAAATTATTGTATCCTGTCAAACTCTTTGCTCTTTTTTAAGGGCTTATATGGTGCGCACAAATTAGACACTAATTCATTGTATATTGCTCCAGAGAAACTTTCATCGAAATGAATTTATAGTATAGAAGCCATGGAAAAATGACATGCATCGATCCATACATATTCTGATAATGGATTAATTTATTGGAAATAAATATATTCTAAATTTGTAGATATTGGTAAATTTTCAGCACTACTATATAACAAATTCTAATTTAAATATGTTGCAACCAACTTTGTTTTAGACTGGCCAGTTCTTGGAAATTTATATCCATTTAACATTTGTTATTCATAAATTTCCTCTTAAAATATTTATCTATAGTTCCCGAGATTCTGACCGCATGCCTGTTGAAGAATGGACCAGCGACTCGTAGACAATGGACGTGTGCATCATCTTTCTCGATGCTTTGAACAACAGCAAAAAATAACGTATTTATTTTCCTTCTATATCTTGAATCTTGAGAACATTTCCAACTATAAACAATTGTGATCCTTAAATATCTCTTAGACTGATTAGCTAGCTACTTCTAGGAAACCTAGATATCTATCAACAATCTCAATTAACTGTAAAATTGAAGAAGATTTCTAAAATTAACACAAATATTTTTTATATATTTATATATCCATTAATTAATAACTTAGATTTTTATTTTTTTAAAAATTCCTAGGTTACACGTATCTTCCAATCGTAAATCAATATTCATGTGCTTTATAACAAGATATGTAGTTCTGATTTTACAACTTCACATCTTTTAAGTAGAACAAAGATATTTTGCAAACTCATTCGTTATGATGAACAGTAATCCCGTGGCCATCTTATACCAATTACCAAGAGAATCAAACACAACAATGGCACCAAACAAACAAACAAACAGAATGCATGATCTTAATTTTCATAAACATGAATTTTTGATTCATTAACATATTGTTCATTTGCTTGTGACCTTGTTTTTTAAAAAATAATAATAATGTGACCTCTTTTTTTAGCATGCATTTGAAATACTATTTTAAACTAAAATTTTCAACTCGTTTTTGTTTTTTTTTAAATGAATAAGTATTTCAATTAGTTTTTGAAAAGTGAAATACCTCTAATTCAAAAAACTAAATCCCAATTAGTATAAATTAAAAACGCAAGCTTAGTTTCCTACAAAACATTTCATAAACGCATCAGGCATGAAAATTGCAAATGAAGAAGCTACGGCACGCCTTGGTGGTTGATGGTCTCGGTGGCGGTGGCGGCGACGGTGGTTTCTGCCTCGAAAGCGTCGGAACCACCGGAAAGAGTAGTAGGGGCCACCGGCACCACGGCCGGGCTTCGGTTCCAGATTGGCGGCCTTGTGTACCATATCCCTTCTTCTTGTAATCCTCCAAGTCTTTGTATTGGAGGTACGGACTGTCCTCCATAGGAAGCCCTTCTTCTAACCTTTTATCTTTCTCATTATAAATATTATCAGAGCGGCTCTTCTCGGGATTTCTCTCTCTATTAATCTGATCCTTATCCTTCTCCATAATTGATCCACAACCATAATTCGCCAAGGTACATTTTATTTATGATGATCTCTTTTTTTTTTTCCTTTCTTTTTTCTTTTTCTTTCAGTGGTGGTGCCACGTATGAGGAATTCGTGTCCTTTTTCTATGCATGGTTAACCAACGGGGCCAAAAAACGGAAGAAAGAAGCAACGGTGTTGATCAAAACCTGGTAAAGTACCTGTTAAAGGATAAAAAAAGAAAAATGTTAGGAAATATCAGTAATGTTTAACTTCACACTTATAGAGAAGTGGATTTTATTAGTGGGTCTCATATTGTGGAACTCATATTCTATTAGTGAGTGATGTTAAACATTATTGATATTCTCTAATATTGTTCTAAAAGAAAATCTCAGTCACACATCGTAAAAATACAACAATAATAAATATAAGGGTATTAGGTCACTTTACTTAACATATTAATATTTTAAGATAGAAGTCCAATCATTTAGAAGTCTCAAATTTATTTTTTTCTTTCTAATCTTCACATGGTATTAGAACTCAAAAAACTTAAACAAGCGATTTGATTCATCCAATGTTGGTCAACTCTCTCAAATGTACATGTTCGTCTTATTTTATATTTGGAACCTACTCTGTTGTTGTCTCGAAGGAGCTACTGTCAATTTTAGTCACAATTTCACACTCCGACCTTTACCGATCATTAATAATTGTTGATCTGGAATGACACATGGCTGGTAGGAATTGAGGGGCAAAATCCACCCTTATCACATATGATTCTCATTGTATTATAATGTCAAGACATTATCCGTAATATAATGACACCTTACATTAATTTATTGAATTATTTCGAGCAAAAACCAAAATTAATTCCAAAAACATTTAGATAATGACATTTTTGCAATGTACATTATGATATAATAAAAATGAAAATAGAGCAAAAACCAAAAACTGATTCCAAAAAATTAAGGTAATGACGTTTTCGCAATACACTTATGGTATATTAAAAACGAAAATAGAAAAAGGAAAATTACTAATTAATCAATCATCATCAGTTAATAATATTTGTGCATTCAATATATAATGACATTTTTATGAAAAAAATAGCATTAATTCATCATCATATGATATAATTATTATGAACAAAAATATAAAACAATAACTAAATCGTTAATATAACAATATTTTTGTAGCACACATAGTGACATGTTAAAAACGGAAAATAGAAGAATGGCATAGGAAGGGAGAGTTGGGGGGAGTTATGGGTGGGGTTTGTGGGTTATTGGTTCGAATCCAAATTATATGTAATCTTTGGTAACTTGAAAAATTGCATGCGCTATTACACATGTAATTAAAAAAGTGAAAAATAGAAGGTAAAAAAAAGTTAGTATTCAATATATCGTCAAGTTCTTTATATATATATATATATTTGTGTAACCTACATAATGATAGATTAGAACCCAAAAAAAAAAAATTACATAGTAATTCATTATCATAAAGACATAACTATTATGATAAAAAGTTTTAAAAAAAATCCAATCATTTAACATAATGATATTTTTGCAGCACTAACGATAAATTAAAAATGAAAATAGCACAAAAATGCAATTAGTATTATCATATCAGTATGTTAGATGTGGAGAGATTTTATAGGAAAAATTTATTAATATCGTTATGAGTCGTTAAATGTAGCAAATTTTATTCGGTCAATTATCATTATAAAAACATCATTATAGATTTCAAAAAAAAAATCATTAAGCAGTTGATGGAATAATTTTTAAAAAAGTAATAAATTTAAAAATTATTAAAATATAGATTAAAAATATTTTAACTTTTTTCCCAATAAGGGTACGTGCTCCCACTAGGACCCCATAAATCCATCGATGCCAAAAAAAATTTGAACTTTAAGAAAAGTTTTCATAATCATGATCGTAACATAGTTCCAATAAACTTAACATTCATAAAGTGTGGAATTCTTTAAAAAAAAAAAAAAGTTAGAAAGTTTGTTAATTGTCATTGTGAGTAGTGTGTTTTTATAATAAGACATCTTATTTCACAATATTGGTATAAATTCATTTTTAATCGTTGGATTAATATTTTAAGAGTCTAACATAACAATATCCACCTTCAAAATTTACAGTGCACGACATAGAGCTATTCCAATTATAGATCATATCATTGAAAAATAAATAATATTTTTTATCGATACATTAAAAATTGCCCTCGTAAATACTCACAATAAATCTTCTCCAATATTTTAGGTAGATACCATTTTCCAACCAAATTTGGTTAAGGAAACATAAGGAGGAGTGGTTGAAGGTTTGTCGTTGGTGGCCGGAACCTAAGTTGTCAACTTGAATGTCAAAGGTGGATTGATTGCGAATTATTGCGGTTTGAAGCCGTATGCCGTGCAAGAGGAGGTACGGAGCTAAACATATGTTTTAATGCAGGCGCATACGAAATTTTTTTTCCTTAAAATCGAGATTATGTAAGAATTATTAACTTTAGTGAGTTTATATAAGATTTTTAATTTTAATGGGGTAAAGTAAAAAAATCATAAAATTTTTCTTTTTATAGAATTAATTTTTTTGAGGACTATGTAATATTTTTTTGAATTATTGTTTTTAGTTAGGATAAAATAGAGATTATGTGAGAATTTTTTATTTTTAAGGGGGTAATATATATATATATATATATATATGTATAATTTTTGAAGAACAATTGAAAGAACAAAAAATTTGACTAGCCCATGTAAGTCCGCCACTGCCGTGCAAGCTAAGTAAGAAGATAGATCTAAACGGGTGGGACAAGTACGAATGTCTATTGAGCACGACTCTGATGGCAATTATGACTCAAATTTTATGCTCCGTTTGCCTCACCATCTCAACTCAAACTAAACAACTCAAATCTCATCATGTTTTTTGTCTTTTCTGAAAAAGTTTTTTGTCTTTTCTGAAAAAGTCAACAAAATTTACTATGCAAACTTAAAAATCTCAACTCAACTCAAACTGAACTTGCGATCCAAACGAACCCTTAATATGTTAAAAGGAGTTAGATTTAGCGAATACATTTAATTTCTGCACTCTCCAGTTAATGACACACAATGCAACCGCAATCCTCTATAAAAGCACCATCTTAATTATGAAACTTAATTGGCCGTTGAGAGTTGTTGGCTTAATTCTTATATAGATATTATTTTTAGGATTTATTTGACATAACTTTTTAAAAGTTTTTTTTTCTATTTTCTAGATATAAAAGTAATTTTTGAAAGTGTTTGGATGATCCGTCAGAAGAGTTTCTAGTCTCTATAAGTGCTTTATATCAAAACTAAAAAATGTGACTTCTGACAAAAGTTCTTATGAATAAATTTTAAAATTTATAACAAAATTTAAATTAAACATTATAAATTTTATTTTGACATTTTTCTTACTTATTAGAGAGTTTTAGAAATCATTTTGACTTTAAAAGTTCACTGATTTTAAATATTTACTGAAAAATCATAACTTATTTATCTTCATTTATTGGCTAAAAGTAAGTAAAAATTATGTCAAAGAGCACTTAATACGATAATGCGGATAGAATCTGCATCCTTCGAGACGTGAGCCCCACCCCACAATATCCCATGCTAGTATTTTTATTCAACAGTAATAGCAGACTCCTAATATTTTATTCAAATTAACACGATAATGTGGATAGAATCTGCGTCCTTCAAGACTTGAACCTCACCCCACAATATCCCATGCTAATATTTTTATTAAACAGTATTAGCAGACACTTAAGATTTTGAGTGTTAGTCAGTATATCAAATTATTAGTATTATTATTATTTTTGCAAGTATTCCTTAATACAGGGAAATAAAAATTCTACTTAACTGAACAAAACGTCGTTTGGGCTATTATAATGATTCCTTGATGCAGCTAGGCCATCCTGGACTTGAACAAGATGTCTCGTTCGTGAAGCAAATCATCGATTAATTGTAAATTGGAATCCTAAACTAAAATTTTGATTAGGAAAAAAAAAAAAAAGAACAAAAGAAGAAATAACAATAGAAAAAAAGCTGATATCATAACCACCAAAGACAGGTCGTTAGTGGAAACAGTTGGGGGGAAAAGTGGAAGAAGTCATAACCACCAAAAAAAGCTGATATCAGAGGAAGCAAAAAAAAACGCATCCGAGGTACTAGTACTACTAGCATTATGCAGAATTTATCTGTATGTGACTTTATTATCCAACAATATGATTACTTGAAATCCAAGTTATCTAACATATGAATTGCTTAGAAACGTCCAACGGCAATTGCCAACAAAACCAAACCAACGGCAAACAAATATTGAAGCAAACAAATACGAAACTTCAATTCATCTTCCAATATAAGCATGTTACACATACGTGTACACAGGAATATAATTGGCTTTGCCCAAAAACAATGTACACTAAACCCAAAAAAATAAAAATAAAAAATAATTTCCTTTTTTTTTTCCCCCCCTTTTTCTCTCTTATAGAGAACAACATTAAAACACAATAATAAGCAGGAAATTAACAAGAAAACTGTAAATATAGCTTTGGAAAAGCAATCAAACCCCTCTTTGAGCGGGTGACTAATTGGTATTAACTTACACCATAATTGGCTTCTCCTAATTCGTTTATATATATATATATATATATGTATATGTATATATATCAGGCGCTCCAGCTAAACGCAATTGGACTTCCAACAATGTGCTTTCCATCTGACCATTCAATACGACCAAAACTGTACTTCTCCGGCGACAATGAACCAACAGCAGTAAACGTCACCGTATAGCTTTTCTTCTCATTCGCTTGACCAAACGACAGCATTTCAGGCTCAACCGAGATCTTCACTATTTGGCTCTCCGTTTTCAAAGACACCTTGTACGTCCCCGCCGGGCCCACATTAGTCAACGTCCGGCTGTACTTATGCACATTCGACCCTCCATTGCTCTGAAAATTGACTGCAAACGAAGGGTAGTTAAGATCGGTCACACTGTATTTTTTCCCTGCGTCGCAGGAGATTTTTTCCCCCGCAATCCCGCTAATCTGATCATCTGTGTAGTTCATTGCGCATAGGAAATCCAAATAATCGTACTCCGTTAGGTCGTACACCAGCCCGGGATCAAGGGCTGCCACGGGGTCCACGTGGCCGGCTCCGTGATCGAATGGAGTGGACGGCTTCCCGGTGGCAATGTCGAGCAATCTCTCGCCGTTCTTGTATGACGTGTACGCTGTCGTCATCAGAGCCGATCGGATCGCCGCCGGGCTCCACTCCGGGTGGGCCCCCTTGAGGAGAGCCGCGAGACCGCTCACGTGGGGGCACGACATCGACGTACCGGAAATGATGTTGAACTCCACGCGTCGCGAATCAGTCGGCAGTCCAGTGGGACCCAGCTTCCCCGACCACCCCGCTATGATGTTGACACCTGGCGCGATAATGTCGGGCTTGAGAATCTCCGCTGTGATCGAGTTCGGCCCCCTCGAGCTGAACGCCGCCAACACCGGCGACGGCTGGACCCCGACCTTAGTCCCATCGAAGATAATCGTCAACGTAGGGTCCTGATCGGAGAAGAGGTACTTCTTCAAGGCGTTGCCAGATTTCTCGCCGACAGAGGTCGCCGGCAGGAGGTGAGCGTCGGCGACGAGCTCTTCGCCGTTAGAGGCGGTGTTGGCGAGCACCATCCCTAGTCCTCCGGCGGCTTTGACGACGGAGCCTTTCTGGACCCTGGCGTTGAGTCCTCGATCGCAGAGCACGATTTTTCCGGCAACTTTCTCCGGGATCAGCGTCCCCATCATGCAGAGGTTCCCGTTGGTGGCGTTGCTCGAGTTGCCGGCGTAGACGAATGGCCAGAGCCCGTGCGGCAAATCGTCTCCTCTGTACAGAGACACGCCCGAGTAGTTTTGCCCGTTGCCGAGGCTGACGTAAGCAGGGAAGTCCCGATCCAGTGTGCCGGCGCCCACCGTAGTGATCCACGGAGCCACGTTCGATAGACTGAACTCGCTCGGACCCGCATTGCCGGCCGAGCAGGATATGAAAATCCCCTTCTTCATCGCCGCGAATGCTCCGACCGCCACGCTGTCCTTGTAATACTCCGCCATTCCTCCGCCGAGAGACATCGACAGAACATTAACGTTATCTTCAACAGCTTGGTCTATTCCCTTCAAGATGTCGGAGCTGAAGCAGCCTCCGAGCCAGCAGACTTTGTAAACCGCGACTCTCGCGCGCGTGGCCATCCCACGCGCCGTCCCTGCGGCGAACCCGAACAAGCTCGCTCCCTCAACGACCGATCCTGCCGCCGTGCTCGACGTGTGGGTCCCATGGCCGTCGTCGTCCCTCGGCGACTTCGACTCTCGAGAAGTGTCGATGGGGCCCAGCGTCGCCTCGTAGCCTTTGGAGAAGAATCTCGCTCCGATGAGCTTGCGGTTGCAGTTCGAGGAAGTGAAGTTAGTTCCTTCGTCGCAGGCTCCCTTCCAGGTGGACGGAACCGGGCCGAGTCCGGATTCGGAGAAGCTCTTGCTCTCCGGCCAAACGCCGGTGTCGAGGACTCCGATGACGACGTCGCTGAAGGATTCGGACTCGGGGAAGAAGGCTTCGTTGCTCTTGCCGAGACCGAGAAACTCCGGCGTCCTGGTGGTGTGGAGATCGTACTTGAGTTCGGGCCAGAGGGAGAGGACTCCGGGCTGGGACTGGAGATATCGGGCCTCGTCGGCGGTGAGCCTGGTGGAGAAGCCGTGGACGACATTGGTGTAGGTGTAGAGCATCTCGGCCGATTGGGAAACCGATTTGAGCGACGCGTCGTACCAGTGGAGTGGTGCTGGAAGGCCTTCGGCATTTGGTGGCTCGCCATGTGGACAATGTATGTCGTTTTCTGGGCAGTGCATATGCCCAGAACCGCCATGAAAACCAGGATCAGGAGATTCAGCATAGTCGTCTAGTTAGTTTTTGTTGTTCTTGGATCTTTTTTCAGTTTTTCTTTTGTTCTTGAACTAAACAAAGAGAGAAAAAAAAGGTTAAAAGGAGTGAGGTTCTCTTTCAACAGAAAGAGAGTGTTGTATAGCCAGAAGTGTGAAATGATGCATATAAACCCCGTTTGCTTTCCTTTTTTTTTTTTTTTTTTTTTTTGAAGGGAAAAAAATAAAACATATTTCTCGAGAATGATTGAGTTACGACAAAAAGTGTGAGACCCCAATTTTCCGAATTGAGGGACTTGATTAGATATGGAGTCACGTGCATTCCAGGCTTTATTTTAAGAACCCACTTCTCTCTTTCTTTTTAGATTCGTTCCGCAGCTTTAAACTTCTCTGTTTTGGACCTTAAACGTCTCGGTGCGTTACAAGAATTGAAAGATGATGAACCTATCCGTTACCTTTGTTTTTGTTTTTTTGTTTTTTTTTTTTTGTTTTGGTGATATTTTGGCACTTTTGAATACCGAATTAATTCTCTTGTGAGTTTCACATGACCATTAAATTTCCTCAGCCATTGCCCAAACTGCAAACTAACCCCTTCGAATGGTTTTCCATCTGACAAAGTGATAACTTATAAGTTTTCTCTTAGATTACTATTGTTGATTGTTAAAGGGAAGAAGAAAAAAAAATCCATATTCACGAGGTAGAGGCTTTGGACAGTTCGTTAAGTTATCGTACTTTTTCTAATTTGTTATGAATTTAGGTAAGGTCTTAAGTTATCGAGATTAAAATTGTATAATACTAATTTATAATATGTAACATTTTCTGTTGAAAAATGTCATTTTTAGGTAAAATTTTTAAATATAATTTACTTACACATAAAATTATAAATAAATCAACTAGTAATTATATGAATGAAAAAAATATATATATTTTCGGAACTGAGTATGGCGTCAGATTTAAGATCAATCTTATAGATTTAAAATGACATACAAGAATCTTATATCCTACTATTGATTTATTATTATTATTATTATCCTAAGTAGAAAAGGCCTTGAATGGATCATGGATGCTATATGTTTTTTGGATCACGGGTGTCTGTCCCTTGTGATATTTTATGAAGACTAATTATAAATAAATGTGCATTTAGTTGGTGAGCACTCTTAAATGATGATATGTGGAGGTTGTACCTGCCAACTAATTCTTTTCTTACTCTCCCCGTAATAAACAGGCCAAGTAATCTCACGGGTTTATTACATAAAAGTGGTTGTTTGATTGGACTATTTGGAGTTATTTTGATGGGAGTTGAATTGAGTTTTGAAACTGTAGATTTAATTAAAAATGAATTGTTTGGAGTTAAAAAAAATGTAAAAACTTAAAATGTGTTTCAAAAAAAATATCAATATTATATTGTTTGTTCCTTTTGAAATTCTATGAAATTTAGGGGGGGGGGGAGGGTGTTTCGTGCTCTAGTTTGAATCACAATTTACAATTCAATTTTTATCTTTTTCTAAAAAGTAAACATCAGTTTTATTATTCATACAATTTTGTAACTCAAATTTTAAAATTCCATAATTTTACATATACAAGTCCATATGATATGTTTTTTTTTGTTGGTTAAATTACATAAAATTTCAAAACGGATGAAACAAGCCTCATATTAATTTTTTTTGTAATTCAAACGCTTCATCAAACGCATAATTCAATTCAAACCCAAATATTACAATCCAAACATTAGAATATGAATAGTGAAATTGAGTTTAATTTTAAAGAAAAAGACAAAAAAAAAAAAAGAATTATTTAAATATTGTAGTGAATGAATCAATCGCCCTCTAAGTTAAATGAGAAAGTTTTTCATTTTGGGAATAAGATGGTGTTTGGATGTGTAAAAAATTATCTTCTTGAAATCAAAAAGTTATTTGAAATAAGAGAAAATGATGTTGAGAATTACGCATTATGGGAATATTTTAAAAAGATTCATTTTCTTTTTTCAAAAAAATATTATACAAAATAAATTTAAAAATGAGATAATTTTCTTTTTTAAATAAGATAATGATGAAAAAATAGGAAAACCCCTCTTTACAAAAAAAAATTTCTACTTTCAAAATTAGATATGTCTTCCAAATGAAGGGATATTCTCTCATGTGTTTGTTTTTACCAAAGGAGGGTTTGCAATGTCGAGACAGCAAAAGGATTACATGTTTTGTTTGATATACGGTGGTGGGACCAGAGATCACATGCACAAGTTGCGGAGGGTGAGTTTGGAATTAGCAATTGTATTCATGCAAAGCGACAGATTTGTTTACTTATTACTTATTTTAGAAAATGATGCCCTAATTCACTTTAAAAAAAGAAGAAGAAGAAGAAGAAGAAGAAAATAATGCCCTAATAAGTAGTCATCACTTCGCTTTCATCGACAGCACTTTGTCTCTCCTTTTGGAAAAAGAGTAATATTGATTTCAATATAAATTATTTTTTAATGATAGATAAAACCTTTTATTGTTAATTAACGTGATTTTTTAAGAATAATGTTAAGAATATTAACTATAATTTAAATTTTAAATATCAATTCACATGAGGGTATGTTGTCTTTTTTATCGGTAGATATTATTAATGTGTCAATACTTTAAAAACTAGAATTGTAGTTACTATTTTTACCATTATTCTTGGAGAAATTCCCCTAAGAAATTGGAAGAAAATCTTATCAAATTATCAACATTTTTGAAAAAGAAATTATGCAATATTCACATATTGTTTGAACTTCTACATGTTGCTTTATACATTCACAAATGCACAACATATTTTTCAAAGCAAAAGTTTTCTTCTTTTATACAAGTTTATTATTCAGTTGTGGCAGTAAATTGTGTATGCTTCACACTCGAGATAGTGTCATAAAACGATATGAACTCTCTTACTTGTCTATCAAGTATCAACAAAGAAAAATTTTTATGCTAACTACTTTCATAAGTTTCGTGTAGCCTTTCATATTACGATTTAACAAAAATGGCATTTTACGATAAAACTCATCTTACTATATACGTTATTGACATCACACTATGATTTAAAATTAGACATTTATAAAGTAAAAAGAGTAATGTTATTTAAAAAATTTATGTCTCGACCCTATATAATGTATTTATATTCTACATTTACAACATAGGGTCTAATTAAATTGTATAATAAGATGTCCCTAGAGCTATCAATCACGTTATGCCGGCTTAACCCGAGTCTTAAAATCAATTAAGCACATACGTGTTTCATATGATGCTAGGTTTGGTACACCAAAACTTCATGCCATACTTGCGCCAATTCATATTAAAAACTTTAGACATGACATTGTTCATGGGACCATGCACATCTCGTAAGATAATTAATTATAATTAATTATCTCGGAGTTAAACTCTTTCAAATTGCTTTTGTACCATTAACAGTTTTCAAATAAATAATAATAATTCAAGTAAAAAAAGAGTGTTATACTTGATGACTGAGAAAAATAATTCATAGCTATCATTAGTGAGAAACATGTAAATAGTTTTTTTATTCAAGCAAATGACGATAAAGGATAACTAATATAAAGAGAAATTAGCATATTTAGCTAGTTACATATTATGGATAAATGTGAGACATTAACCTGAATTATATAATGAAAAAGAAAAAAATTGTATTCATCGTGTCAATTAATTGTGCTCAACGGGCCATCTCGTATTTAACTCGCGCGTGTGTTGTGTTTATTATTGTATTGTCTCGTGTCAGACTTACATATCTAAACTACAAACCTGACACAACCTACGACCTGATGTCATGTTTAATCCTACCTAATATAACCTCATATTGTGCCATCGTACTTGTTGGACGATTTGGCCTAATTGATAATTTTAGATATCCCTTCCACAGTACTTTAGGGAAAAAATAGTTACATGAAAAATCAATGTTAGGATAGACTACTCTATTATGATTTAGTAATCATATTGTGTTTTTCACCTTTTACTTAGTACCCATACGATATGAACCTTTCTATAGTTTAAAAGGCAAAAATTAAACGTTCACGTGGAAGTAGTGAATTAGCGGCCTATTTTATACTTTAAAAAAAAAAAAAAAAAAAAAACCTTAGCTTATTTTATTCCTAACTATCAGTTAAAATAAATTTTTTAATCCAGTACTGCTCTGTTAGGTCACATGAATATCAAACAAAATATGGTAAACTCAGTTTGTAAGTGAAAATAGATTACTCTATTTTCATTTTTTGTCTTCAATTGGACGGTTTTTATTTCCTAAAAAAAATAATGTAGGCCTATTGTTTATTTATTTGTTTTGGGTTTGGCAATGAAAGTCCCCTATGTGGGTGACATTAAGCATAATCTTAATGTGAAACTCTGGATTAACTTCAATATAAAACAATATAGAACGTGATTTTCAGCATATATATACACACACATATATATTTCTATGGATGAGTCTCGTGGAGAGGAGTTACATGTAACTTTATATATATATATATATATATAATAATTACGTACGTCTTAGTTTCTACAAAATTTTGAGTAACATAATATAATTCAAAATTATTAATGCAAATAACATGTATTATTAAAAAATATTATATTAAAATTAATTGATTGTTATATTAGCTTTTAATAAAAATTACAAACATAAACCCATGTTTTTAATATGATATTATTAAAAACTATTAAGACAAATAACATGTATTCTAAAAAAAATATTATATTAAAATTAATTATTTATTATATTAATGTATAATAAAATTACGAAAATAAATCTATATATATATATGTACGGTGTATATGTGATGAGGTCAATACGATATTACCTTGAATTTTGAATCTCAATTGTCCCCAGTAGGTTGGACAAAGCAGATGACTTATAACTGGAGATGTAAACTCATCCCTGCCACAATTTCCTGCCAAATCTAGCAGCTGGCAAATTGTGGAATTCTAAGAAAACAATTATTATATCCATCACATAAATCTATATCCACAAAAAGCATTATCTTATTTCCTCTCCATAGAAAAATCTTTATTGGAATTTGCGAATATTATTTTTTTCGAGGGAAAAGTGCCCAGATTCTCTCCAAGTAACGTGTTTCTTCCGACCCCGATTCCCATTTACATCAATCTTTGTTTCGTATTATTGTCCTCTCTTTCGGACTGCATAACACACACACACACACGCGCGAAAGAGGTTGTGATAGAGTTTCTTTTAAATCAATTATCGATAGAGTTTTTTTAAAACTGTTGAGATTTAATCGAACGGTTAAAATATTATTAGCATATTATATTTATCATATACTTCACCTTATATTTTATTCCCACCCCAAGTCTTCTCCGTCGTCGGCGACCTTCTCGCCGCCGACGACCCAACCTCGACTCCCTGCCCAACCCCAGGACCCAGCCCCGGCCGCCCCCCACCCAACCCCTGCCCCCGGCACCCCCCAGCCCTCCCCCGCCGGCCCCAGCCTCTCCACCCCTTCCCCCGGCCTCCCCCCATCCAGCCCCCCACCCCCTCTCTCTCTTCCCCTCCGGCCCCCCCCGGTGTCGGGTGGGTTAGGGGCTGGGGAGCCGACGGGGGGGGGGGGGGGGGGTGGGGGCTGGGGGGGTGTAGGGGCCAGGGCTAGGTGGGGGGCGGTCGGAGTTGGGGCCTGGGGTTTTAGGGGGGGGGGGGGGCAGGGGGGGTCGCCAGGGATGGAGAAGACTTGAGGTGAGAATGGTAATATGAGATAAAATATATGATAAATATGGTATACTAATAACATTTGAACCGTTAGATTAAATCTCAACGGCTCAAAAAAAATTATACCGGTAGTTATTATGGGAGAGGCTCTACCACACCTCTCCCCATATATATATATATTATTTAAGCAAACAAAATATAGAATTATGTTGTCCAATTTTATCGGAATTATGTAATACCATAAAAATGTGATAATTTATCAAAATATGATTACAAATTTAATAATTTAGAGACTTTCAAAAAATTTCTTTAATGATATAGAGCCAAATTATTTTAATAGAATGTTTATATATATAAAGACTATAAAAATATAATAATTTAACAAAATGTGATTACAATTTAATAATTTAGAGCTAAATTCTTTTAATATTATAATGTTTTTGTTTATATAAGACAAAAAAGAATATGATAATCTAACAAAATGTGATTAAAATTTAATAATTTAGGGCTAAATTCTGTTAATGGAAATTTTTTTTTTTTGGTCTTATCACAACATTTTTCGAATATAATACGTACCTTTTCCTATAATGACATAAAGGTTGCTTTCTCTTTTGATGAATCATAAAGGTGGCTAACAAATTGTATCTTCTACACCCTTCTCGGCTCGTGAACCAGAAGATATATAAGTACAAAACTCATACTCATATAATTTCTATACAATCTCACGACTTTTTGTCCAAATTATGGTTTAGGAGTCCAAGCTCCAAGAGTTTATTTTTGATATATCTCCTTAGTGGATTCATATATCACCTGTTATCTTTTTATGTTCTAAATGGTATCGATCGTATTACAATGCATCGTTTGATAGACTCGGACATTTAAAAAAAAAAAAAAAAAACTCTGAAAAATCAGCTGAAAAATGTTTTAATTTAAAAAAAGGGGACATGATATGAGTTAAACAGTATTTAGAATACCTAAATTAAAGACGAAGAATATCAAGTCCATTCATATGTTGAAAATAAAAACAATGAGAACAAATTATTATTATTAATTGTTTGTTGGCAAACAGAAAGAATGCATGGAGAGGGACCGGGGGTGGTCAATTATATGAATTATTGGCCTAAAAATGGGTCACATTGCTTTATTGGTTTTCTGATTGATGTTTGAAACATGGTTTTTGTATGTATTATATATATAGAACTTTATCGCAGTTGACCCCAGGACGGAGCTAGACATATATCGCAGTTCCACCGCTGCTTGACCCCATAGCACATTACGGGTCACAACCTTGTGTGAGCTGTTGTGTTGACTAATGTATAACCTAAAACGTGGTTCTATAATTTGCCTAGGCCATCGGGCACTCTTCTATTGGACTCCTAGTAGCGTAATCAGTCCTCTACTTTAATAAGAATGCACATTGATTTTTTGTTTTTGTTTTTGTTTTTTTTAGATTAGAGAAATAAAAATATAAAATGTCAAGTTTATTAGTGACATAAATGCAAATACTTTATGTTAGTAGGGCCCAAATAGAATATATATATATATACATATATTTTTGAAAGGAAAATTATCATTTAAATTAATATTGGATACAAATATCAATACAGAAGAAGAAACAACTCTATGATACAAGAGATACAATTCTTGACTAAGAACGATTCCATCAGTAAAATCAAATGAAGCTCAGTGAGAAGGATATAAGCCGAGACCTGATGACGAGAAATTTTTTTGAATACCTTGACAATCCAATAATCGAGGAAAAAAGAGACAGAGACAGAGAGAGAGAGAGAAAGTTAGTGGGGGCTCCCCTTTCCAACTTGGCCTTAAGTGCCTCGGCCACTAATTAAGTATGCTTGTCAAGCTGTGGTAGCATGCATATGTCTAGTGATAATTTCACATCTAATTTAATCATAAAGTATAAAGTTTAAAGTTTAAATTTCATCCGGAGTTGAATATGTTTATGTACTTTAGAGAAATATATATAGATATATATATATATATATATAATATGCTTGCTTACCAAGTATGTTTTTGACGTAGAGAAGCAGCCTTGGGATATTTATACATAAAAAGAAACAAGTTGATAACCGTGAATTTCATGCAAATTGGTGAAGTTTTTGGTTTTAATGCAATTGGAATTGGGTTATTTTGGAAGTATCATGGTTTTGGGTTTTTGCTATATTTATGAAGTTGCATTGTTTTTTTATTTTTGTTATTGTAGAGGAATTAGAAGTGGAATTAATGGTTAGTTTGAGTGTCGTCTTTTTACATGATGATCCATTTCTAAGATACCTCATATTCTCATACTCTCATACTCCATTAACCTTGTCCTTAATTAGGTTGTAAAGTCTTGTTGCTAAAAATATTTCTTTTATAAGAAACATCTCCCCGTGACTATGCTTATGTTTGGCTGATCAGTTGGAGTTGAAAAAATTCAACTCAATTTTTATATTATTACAAAAAGTCATCTCAGTTTTATTATTCACAATTACAATTCTAATTTAAAAACTTAAACTCTAAAAGTCTATAGTTTTGCATGTACAAGTTCAAAATGAGATTTTTTTTTTTTTTCATATTGCATTGAATTTCAAGATAAATGAAATAAAATCCATATTGATATTTTTTTTCGAAAAACATTTCAAGTTTTTACATTTTTAACTCCAATCAGTCAAATGCACAATCAACTCCAACTCAAATTTTCAACTTAAGCAGATGCCCCAAACGCATGCTACATATCGATATCAACAGTGTTAGAGATCCTAGCTTTAATATCAAATTTTTTATAACAACGGCTGTAACATTAAATTACTTTTCTTTGTTATATGCATCTTTTATCATAAATTGACGCAACAAATTCTTTTAAAATTTATCAATAAAAAAATATCATTTAATATACTATGTACGTTAGTTGATATTAAATAGTTGGGATTATAACTAATGTCTATGCATTATTCTTTTAACATTGTTCATTAGCTTTTGTTTTCCTTCTTGTTTTTGTTCACATAATCGTCTCTTACACGCAAATAAATGGTGAGCTTTGAGAAGTTTAGTCAATAATTAAATCATTAAGAATTATAAGCTAACCAAACTTTTCCATTAAAGTGGATTTGAAACTTTGAAACCAACTTTCAGTTATAAATGCTCATTACACATCCACATTACCAACATTTATAAGTTGTCCCTTCAACAATTTAATGATAATAACAAAGAGTAATGCAACTTGACAGAATTTGTCTTTCTTCATCCATATTCTCATGTGGCCCCTCGTGAAACTCATTAAGGAAAATGCGTGAAATTAACATATGTCCAACCTTATGCTGTCTCGACTTTTTCTTAGAAAGATGAATAGTTATGTACCGATTATGAGCGGGCTTTTTGGCCAATAATATCAAAATAAATATTTATGCGTGACAAGTTCAACCATGCAATACACATGCTCTTCCATGCACTCCGAGTAAGAAGATCTCTTAGTCGAACATGCGTTCTGCTCTTTTGCCTACACAAGAGCTTTGTTGAAGCGAAAGCCGGAGACCCACGAAACGCGAACTAATCATAATTAATAAGGCATAAATCCGAGCACTAAACTTCTATTTTGCTGCATTGGAGTTAAATTTTTTTAGATTGAAGTTGTTTGACTTTTTACAAAATAATTAAAATTTTTGTTGACCTCTCAGAAAAAAAAAATGAATTAGAAAAATTTAGTTCTAACTCATATTCCAAACAAAATCTAAATAAATTGGAGAGGAAATCAACCCAATTACAGATAAAACGACTAACTAGTTATGGGCTGCAAGCATGATCAAGTGGGCTTGTTACAAGAATGCCACATATCCACACCTTCGCTGTTATGTCAGAGACAAAAAAAAAAAAAAAAGAAAAAGAAAAAAACAGAAAATGCCACGTCATGTCACATATTATATATTTATGCTCCGTTTGCCTCACCATCTCAACTCAAACTAAACAATTCAAATCTCATCATGTTTTTTGTCTTTTCTGAAAAAGTTTTTTGTCTTTTCTGAAAAAGTCAACAAAATTTACTATGCAAACTTAAAAATCTCAACTCAACTCAAACTGAACCTGCGATCCAAACGAACCCTTAGAGTACTGATAGTATCTTCAAGTTACCAGTTGGTAACCACTGGTACCGTGATACCGGCCGACCCCATCGGTAACAGTTGTTCTACTGAATAGTTACCTGAAACCGGCGTTGGTCACCGACTTGTATCTATTATGATACCAAATGACAATAAGTTACCGGCTATAGTTACTGAATAATTATCAGTTATCGACGGCGGAAACCAATCATTAACCAGACATTTACTGTGTAAACACCAGTCTCCACCAGATTTTCTCACCAAAATACTAAAAAATTTACAAAGAAAAAAAAATCAACCAAAAAAAACCACACAAGATATTCAGTTAATTTTCATAATTAAAAGTCCACAAAATGAAAAAGATTGCCAGAATCCAAAGGCCTCCTTACAAAACAAAACAAAATCTCTAGGATAATATCTCAATCAAGATTAGTTAGTCCTTTTGCAATATCATTATCAGATTAAAAGTAATTATCTAGATTAAATGATATCATTATCAGTTTTACTTTTGCAATAAAATTTTCAGCGGAATTAAAACTTAAAAAAGGTAACGTAAGGATAGTTTTTTTTTTTTAAATAAATAAAATTGCACGTGTGACAGCATATGCAATTATATAAAATTATAAATAGTCAAACATTTACAAATATGTGGATTGGATTATAACCCGATAATTCAACCTTAATTGTTGGATTTTGCTAATTATCTTGTCTCATGTTTAGGTGAGCCATTTGTAGGCTGTTTACACTTGCATGTTCAAGTCTAACCGTCCAATATCTCTCACTTTCATTCACCATTACGTGACTTCAGTCACGCCTACCATCCTTGCAATGCAAAAATATAAAAAATAAAATAAAAATTTCTCATTTAGTCTTTAAATTTTTAAATTTGTACAACTTTAGTCCTTATTCTTAAATAATCATAAATTATTAAAAAATTGTTATAATAACCATTTTTGTTAGTTTTCATACATAATCATCACTTATTTAATTAAAAAAAATGATGTTCAATAACAGATTATGTTATAAAATTAAGAACAAATTACATTCCCCCCCCACCAAATTTTAGGTCTTGTCACAAGATGTCTCTTGAACTTCAATTTGTAATATTATTTTCCCTAAATTTTGAAAAAGTTTGAGAGTTTTCCCCTTCAACTAAATTTTTGACAAAAAATGCACCTAACATGCATTGGAAACATCAGTTGGCGACATTAAGGGTTTGTTTGGCATACACACTCAATTTAAACTAAACTGTACTTTTTTCATCATGTTTTTTGTCTTTTCTGAAAAACTTTTTTGTCTTTTCTGAAAAAATCAACAAAAATTACTATTCAAACTTAAATTCATCAACTCAACTCATTCACCAAACAAACCTTAAGTATATAATTATGAAATCGCACACATTGACAGTACTCGTGACACCCGTTACACTTATTAAATGTAAAATTACGAAGTTATCTATAAGAGAGAAATATGAAAAAAAAAGAAAAAAGAAAATCAATCATAAATATTAATTTGTTTAACTTAATTATAAATGTTTCACATTTAATATCCGCAACTTATATTTTAAACGATTGTTATGTGTATTTTTAATTAAAAAATTAATTGAGAGGAAAATTCGTAAATTTTTACAAAATTCAAGGAAAAAAAAGTTACAAATTAAAGCTTATAACACATTTTGTGACAATATCTAAAATTTAAAAGGAAAAAATATAATTTTATCATAAAATTAACAGAATTGATTGCTGTAAAACGTTTTTAATAGTTATAAAATTTATGGATCAATATAATAATTTTTATATATATAAAAAAAAAAGAAATTAGAAAAATCAGAAGCCAACACTTCCCTTGGCGCCACCACTTCCGAAATTTCCAAAATCGGAATAGAGAGAAAACATGAATTCACCGACCGGCGGCGCCATTATCGCCGGAGAAATTAGCCGCCGGTGGACTTCCATAGCAATAATTCAGCTGAATCGCGGTGGCGCGAAGCGTTGCCTCTTGTTCTTGTATCCGAGTTGTAGAGCTCAGTGGTTCAGCGGCGGCGCCGAGTCAGCACGGTCCGAGTTCTCGGGCCAGAACGCGTACGAGCTCTTAGGGGTTTCAGAGACCAGCTCGTTCGCAGAAATCAAAGCTTCATTTCGCAAATTGGCGAAACAAACTCACCCGGACCTGGCCAAGTCGAGGAGCGATTCCGCCGCTTCGCAGCGATTTGTGCAAATCCTCGCGGCATATGAGGTGCGATGTTCTTTATCTTGATGTGCCTAAATCCATTGCTCAAAGAATGTGTTTGAGTTTAGAATTATCCTAGAAAGATTGGATTTATTTTCGTTGTTTAGTGGTAAGCACGGAAATGGAATCGAATTGTTTAGATTAAGATAGTATTAATTTTAGTTACATTTTCTTATGAAGTTACTAGGAAATTTTGTTGCATAGTTCTTTCCGTTTCTTGGTAATTTGCACCAAACGCATTCTTTTTTTTTTTTTTATCACTATGAAGTTGGACTGTAAAGTTTCAATTTTGGCATTTAGCACTCGAAATCCTTGACAATGCAGTTCAATCGATGACAAACGTTAAATTATAGACGTTGATTGGGGTCTCAAATGCCAAAATTTAAAAGCTTAGGGTCCATCTTGCTGATCAACCAAAATTTCTGGTTCATTATTCGCAAAATTTTAATGGATTTTGAAATTCATGGTCACAGTTGTTAAAATTGAAAGTTCGGGGTATAAAGGAATCCTTATTCCAGTTTCCGGTCCACCATTGACTTGCATTGTTTTTAGAGGATAACTGGTTTGAGTTTGATTTTCTTTTTTTCCTTCAATTTTTTGTATATGTTGGGATATCGACGTAGTATATTTGGAACATGCTAGTGGATATCGGTATTAACAATGGAGCATAAGACCCTATATAACTACATAAAAGTCTTTGTGGTAATTTTATATGGATGTGTATTTACAGGGGGATAATGGTAAAATTAGGTTTTTGCTCTATGCTTTGATATACAGGTGTTCTGATTTCATGGCATACTAATGGATTGCAGATTCTTTCGGATTCTGAGAAGAGGGCACATTATGACAGCTATCTTTCCTCTCAGAGGAAGCTTGTGCATAAAAAATCTGGTGAAAGTGTAACACTCTATACGTATAAATACCATGTTTCGACTTGTAAGCAGATGGAAGTAGTTGAATGGTTAAAGTGGTATAGATCGGCAATAAAAGACATATTGTCTGAGAATCGAGTGGTTGTTGGGACTGGATACTTTGATGTGCTTGAAAGGGATTTCTATTCAGCCATACATCAAGCATACTACGGCCCTGAAATAGAATCAACGGATTTTCTTCCAGACCGCTTTGAAGCTGAGGAGAGGTCGGTGTATGAGAATCCGGAGGTGCTTCATTTGGTTTCAGGGCGTGATCTTTTTGGGATGGTCTGTGTGGCCAACAAAAATCCAGAGTTATCATTTTGTAGTAATCTAAAGTTAAATTCTTCGTTATCTGTGAATATGGGCATTTGTCAATCCAGTGAGAGTGCAAGCATCTCCATGAGTTTTGATGGCAGGAACGACTGTGAGAACTCTCAGTTGAAAGACTGGAACGTGGAAGATGACAAACTTCATGCATATACTGATCTAGAACTGCATGTGTGTGGAAGAGTGGTTGCTGTGGCGACAAGGGTCCCGCCTAAAGGTTATTACAATGGGATGAAAAATAAAGAAGATGAAGATCGCATACATGTATTTCTTAATTCAAATGAATGTTCGGAAAATATTGGCAAACGATTCACAAAGGATCCCTTTTTGGGTGATGCTGTTGGATCAAGAATTCCTCTGGGAACTATAACAGGATTAGGGACGGGCCCAGAAGAAGGGTCTTGTTTTGTCTACAACAGCAGTGGTACCAAAACCCATGTGATAATGAAGCATAGAACACTTCTGGTTTGTTGAAATGGCCTTCTTTTTTCTTTCTTTTTTTGTATGTTTTGTATTTTTATCTTTGTTGATATCTATCCCATACCATATATTTTCAGGTTAGGCACATGCATTGGTTTGGTGTGGGAGAAGAAATTTCTGTTTGCGAATGTAGGTGCAGTAGAGCTAGGTTACCACCGAGCAAGTAAGCCACTATATTATTCCACCTTTTACACTTGGCTCCTCAAACTAATGCAGCTTTATACCCTAAAACTTGTTATTTGAAACATCAGTTTGTGTGTGTGTGTTTTTTTTTTTTTTAATGGAAAAAACTATCAATTTATGCCGAGCTTATCCTATTAATGATGCTGCACATTTGCACTTTGTTGAAATAGTATTTTAAACTTGTTTATGGGCACAGATTTTGGCTGTTTGAACCTCGGTGTGGCATGCATGACATAGGTGGTTGGTACGTTGAAACATTTGGTAGAGACAGGAGAGGCCGGACGGTTCCAGCTCAAAGGTATTGGGACGGCTCCTATCCAAGTGAACAATTTGAGAAGTAAGTAGATATAATAGATCTCTGGAAGCCTTGCGCTTTTGATTACAGAAAAATTGTTATTATCACTGATCAACAACTTTAGTGGAAGTAAAGTGAGTTTTTTTAGCCTGCATTGTATTATTCTAAACTTTTTATTAGTACGTCACATGATTTATTTGCAGTGAAGGCTCTAGCTTATGCTTGGTCTGGGATCCTGGAGGACATAATTCCCTGTTATTTCTCTTAACCCAGGATTTTCTTTGCAGATATTAGTAGTCTACAAATTTTGTGATGACATTTCTAGATATATGTCTTTGGCGATAAACTTATCATGTCATTCTTTCTATTAACAGGAGATTACATCCTGCAATGTATCTTCTTGCTCTTGCATATAGAACGTTAGATCTTGAAGATGCAAGAATAAGGAAACGGACTGTCATAGATGTTGTTGAACGAAAACTACCCAGAATTTTCAATTGGTGCAAGAAACTTGTTTAGAAGGGAAAGCACTGGCATGATAAAATTGCAGTGTCTCTGAGTTGAAAGACGGGAAAGCACCGGCATGATCAATGGCCCCATCTCCTAGTTCAAAGATTTGCTCTGTTTTTCATTTACCGAATCAGCAATAGGTCCAGTGGCATAACGGCTGTCCTATTTGTTGCTCAAAGTGTAATCAGAAAGATATCTTTTGTTGTGTCAATGAAGGACAATTCATAAATATCCATCCCGTACGAGAAACTTGTTCGGGAGATGCAATTCGGAACTTTATTACTCTCAGTTGATTCGGCTGTCTGGCTTGGTGAATCCTTGATCTCCAATATAGAGGCATGTAATTGGTTTTTGCTCTAAGATCAGCTGATCAAGGTGATGAGAACTCCAACAATGACAATGCTAATTCGTTATTGTGCTACTAGTGTTGAAAAAGATGGCTTGACATATTACCAAGAGCTTTCAAGTTCCTTCTCAAATCAGCTGCTCTCAAAGTTCTCAGGCATGGAAGATGGTGGCTAATGTGGAAACAAAGAAAGGGACTTGAGACCTGTTGACTTGTGAAGTTCTAATCCCGCCATAATAGGTTCGCATTGCCTGTGTAGCTGGTTCCACATTTTAATGTAAATTTGTAATAATAATAAGCCTTCTAGCTTTGGTAAAGCTGGGTGATATTCTTTAATTTTACGTTTCATTCATTTACGAATTGCTGTAAATCAGTAATATATTGTCTCCAATTGATCGCCTCGTGCCTCGTGGATTGTACTTGTTGTAATATATCTTTCACTCACGTTTTGCTGGTGCTCATTTCAATGAAATGTAGTCAACTTTAAAACTGATGCCAAAAAAAAAAAAAAAAAAAAAAGAGTTCATATTCTATTTTAAACAAAACTCAAAATGCATCTATATATTGGAACCACAGACGTATAATATTAATGCCTCCCTTGTCTCCTTTTACTTGAGCAGATCATCCCATTTGCAGTACTGACCACCAGCTAATGCACGATAAAACCTATCTGTGCAGTAAACTGGTCTTCCATCAGCAGCCTCAGCGGCAGCAGCAGCGAGATCATCATCAGACATCACCTCCACAGGCAATTTGAGCAGTTCTTCTTTCCTTTACAGAGTAATAATCGTACAACATGGTTAACATTAAGACAATGAAATGAAACCAGAAACGAGTTTCATAATTGATCACCTCTGCTCATTTATTCATACCTTAGATTGAACTTTTTGTCGATCTTTGAAACTGCAACACTTGATGGGTTTTCTTTTGTAGTGAAAGTGGTACGTAGGAAATCCTGCACCGGTGTCGCAAAGATAAACAGTAAAGCTGCTGTCACGAGTAAGGCCCCTGTTCCCACTAGTGTCTGTTTCAGTAGTTTGACAACTGGTTTGACCTACAGGCATAAAAGTTTTGATTTCAACGTAAATTTCATAATCTACAACATAAAAAATATATATATATATATTTATATATATTATTATTAATCATAATCAAATTCCAGATTGTACCTTACAACACACTCAACAGCATTTTAAAATGAGAAAGTAGAAAAGTCAGTGGGGAAATCAGCTATTCAATATTTACCATTTGTTTTTCAATTGCCTAAGATTAATAGATTGTTAGTACCTTGTAAGAGCCCAACAACCTGTCGCGAGCCAGGACCTACAAGGAACAAAAAATGTAAAAACACACTACTTCTCAAAGGATATTGCTTAATTTGGTTACTTGTAATCTTGTACTATTTAAGCAGATATTTTCTTGGACTGTCACCAGCTTTTTCTGCTTTAAGTTCCTCTAACCTTTCCTGCTGTGTGCAAGTAGGTGGGATTCATCCTCGTTCCAAATACCGAGAATCAAGAAATTAAGAAAAAGAACTTTGCAAGAGTTAGAAAATGAGCTTGGAGGGAAAGGAAATTGAGAAGCTAGAACAAGTGCTAACCTCTGGTGGCTTCACCCACATTTGTCCGTCATACCATCCAGTCTCTTCGTAAGGTACAACTGCTGATAGAAGTCTATCACCAACGTAACTCCATCCCTGCAACGTGCATGAATTGAATGGGTTAACTCATCAAGGGAGAAAAATAGTAGTCATTACTTGAACATATAGCATCAGAACTCCTATCAGGAAATGTGCACTCAATTAAAATGCAGTTTCGGTTAAAATATTTTAAGTATGCAAAGACAACTAAGGAGTCATGCACGTGTTTCCTTGCTTTGAAATATTATCTACTGAAGGAGTACACATGCAATCTCATACTCGTACTCTTTGAGTTGCTGGTGAATGAAAAACATAACTATCAGAACGGTGAACTAGCATACTTCTTAGCACTTGGTTTGCAATTTTTGTAAGCTTGCCTACGGTCTATAGACTATATACTACTGTTAGTAAGTACTACATACGGATTAGTTCGAGTCATTTCACTATCTCATCTTCTTTTACCATCTTTCCTTTATCCTTTTGTATTTCCTGTTAGGAAATTTAACTTTTTATTAATATATAGCACTTGATCAATAACATTAACAAGAGGTCAAAAGGGAATATACCAGATAAATTCTCAAAACAATCAACGAAACAAGGAAAAGTGTTCCTGTCCCAGCAGCTAGCACAAATCTTAGAGGTTCCTGCAAGGTTGGAACAGACAACCACATAAACATACATAGCGACATTTAAATATTTTAGCAAATGAATTACTTTCCAGCCGACTGCAAGTTTACACTTTTTGGTTTTAGTTCGTAAAATCATGGTGACTGATAATTGTGTACTGGTTTTACTTGCAGTTGATTGTAGTTTTGTATGTGGAAGCTCAGATATAGGTTTATTCTTTATCTTTTTAAGTAAAAATATAGGCATATTCCACACTTTATGTAGAATTGCTTGGTTCCACCATTATTCGTGTAGGTATAGTTAAAGTATTGGATGTCTATTTCACTAAGATATTTTTGAACTTACTCGCGAAGGATTGAAGCTTGCAGCTGCAATTGGCACGCCTAGAATTGTAAAAGTCACCAACCACAGACCTCCAAGACGAAGGAAGAACTCTCCGGGTCCCAGTTCGCCCCACGAATACAAGGCTCCATCTTTCAGGGATGAATACTCGTTCACCTATTACTCAAACACACAGCTGGTAAGTATAGACACTTACTCTTATTTAATTTAGTTAAATATGTTATCCTCAGCCTACAAGAGCGTTTCACCCACTAAACTTTTCATAGAGAGAAGGAAAAACATATTACTTACTGGCCTTTGCTCAAAGGGAACCTCAATTTCCAAGCCGGGGTCCCACCTCTGGCCACGGAATCCGCTTGTTTCACCTCCGGTCTCATCTTTTAAGGCCTTGACAGAAACTGTCTGAGACGGCCTGCGAATACTATGGTACTGGATCAGCCATGAGCCGTATCTGGTGACTGCCTTCACTTGTCTAGGACTAGAAATCAGTGTGCAATACACATTTGCCCGGATCAGCATCTATTCCAGGATTTTTGCTATACCCTGCAATGGAAGAATTTTTGTTCAAAGTCTCTTTGGGTGTTTCCGAGGCCGAGAAAGAGAGGGAAAGAAAGGCAATTGAGCTTGCTAGTTAAAGAGATGGTGGTTTTGTTTTTTCTAGGGACCATGAGTTGTTTACGTGGAGGAAAATAATGGATACCAAATCATTTTTGTTGTTTCTCTAAGGAGGAGAGGATTTCTTTGGAGGTCTCAACTCAAGCTAGGTGGGAAAAAAATAAATTTGTGTCAAATTTTAGAATGCCATTTTAACGGTGGGCCCATTAAATTTGATGTTCATTAGGAGACTTGTCTGTGTGTGCATTATTTTCAGCCGTTCATCGGAGGGGCATTTGTCAATTGTGTTATCCAAATTTTGTATAGGTTGAGAATTGATTTTTGTGGCTGATAAAAGGGACTTTGGAGGCCTTGCTTGTGAAACGTGGCTTCTGTTTCCTTGCACGCAGCTGTGTGTGTTGCTCTCATGCTTTCACGGGCCTCTACTCAGATCCAATCAAAAGAACGTTAAAAGGGCCTGAGTCTAAAGAGAGTAGTATTGAGGTTCAATTGTGTTTACTGAAATTCTTTAGAAATGGGCTTAGCCTATTAGAGTCATCATTTTCATCGGGAGGAGGGAAATAACATAGATTTGGAAGCTGGAAGAAACGTATGTCAAATAGCATAAATTATTATTACTGAAAGTCATTAGCATATTTTTTAAAATGTTAGTATCTATATTACCAAAATGCCCTCTTTCACTTCGCCTCCAAACTGAGTCTGAAATCTTCGTCCCCCATCTTTCTCGTCTTCGACGTCGTTGTCCTACCCCAATCGTCACCGTTGCTCGCAATCTAAGACGTCATCGTCCCCATCTCCGTTTCCGTTGATGTTGTCAATTGACGATGCCGACATCGCAGTCGAGAGTCGAGATCAAAATCTCCGGTTACTCTGGCGTCACCCGTCGCAAACGTGCCCACCTGTTGTCCTCTTCATCCCCTTGCTCGCTATCGCCGTTGCCAATTCAATCATGTTCTGACCTCCTCACTGCGCGAGCTTCTTACGACGATGAGGGGGTGAAAACTCTACGACGGTGGAGAGGAGCAGCAGTAGGGGCAAATGTGGAATTTATGGAAAAACAAATAGACAACTTGCTATCTTTTAAAATCGATGTGATAGAAATCTACAATTCGGTGTATTTTCCTTTATTTACCATCCATTTGAATCATAGGTTCTAGTTGAATTTTTTCATAATATTTCTATGAAATTGATTGTATGAATTTAAATGTAGATTTGAATTGTGTATTCAAATTAAATGTGTGTTTGGATTAGTTTTGTTAAATGTAACATTTCAATTGTAAAAGTTAAAAACCCAGTGGTACGGATTTTAAAAAAGGAGTCTTCGTACAGCTACCCGAGGTGCATTGCCCGTTGACAAAGAAGGGGGTGGGGGGAGGCCATCTTCGAACTAGACCCAGCCACCATTCCTTTCCCTTCCACGTCTGCCGGCGCTACCTAATTCACATTGAAGATTAGAGCATCCGTCCCACCAGTCGAAGGAGAGGAAGCAGCCAATGCCCATCTTATATTCTATAAGAAAGAATCACCCATCAAATATTAAATGACTAAGTGAAAATTTACATTTAGATTTGAGTTGAATCGTTATGAATGGTAAAATAACTTGAATGTTTCCCAACGAATTACAAATTATATATAAGTGCAAAAAATTCAAATTAAGTTGGTGGTCATGACATAATTTATTAGGGTAAATTGTAATATGGTAGTGGATTCTTTACATATGGACTCTGGCTATTAGAGTAATTCTCTTATTTCTTGGGTTAACATTGAAAGGATGGACCATGGCTATTAGAGTGGATGGACCATGGCTATTAGAGTAATTCTTTTATTTCTTGGGTTAACATTGATAAAAAAGACCTTTCATACTCTTATTAATGATCATATGTAAGTTAGTGTTAAGAAATTTAGGGTAGTTTGTTATATATTTTTATGTTTACTGAGTAAATTATTGAAATTAAAAGTTAAAAAATTAAAAGTTAAAAATATAGATTTTAATTGTGTGAAAAGTTAATGTCTCTATATTAACTCTCTCAATTTATTTATCTTAGTTTTTTTTTCCCCCTTTTTCGTAGTGCCCACTATGTTCTATACCAAACAAAAATAATTGGACCCATCAATGCTAAGTTGTCATGAAGCTAGTTCTGATGCGGAGATATTAAGATAAACATCTATAAAAGCTGACAGTGGCAACATGTAATAGACCAATAGAAGCATTGAGAAATGATTCTGCTCTGGAATTTGAAGTGGTGTATGGATGGAAACCATGATGAATGACCAACGACAAAATTTTGCAAAAGATTAGTACTTATCTTTTTTAAAAACTATCAGTGAAAGATGAAAAGCTAACGATAAAAACTATTTTTTTAATTCTACTAATAGATGTTATTTTAGTTAATGATTAATATTTTTGCACCTCTTTTTTTTAAACTACCCATCAATTAAATTTTGAATATCAATTATTTCTTATTTCACCCATTTTTATCATTCCAAAAAAGTCCTTATAAAAAAGCTTTAATTTTTATCTTTTTTTTTTTTAACCCAACAGCCAATAAACAACCCCCTTTTTTATACAATTCTTTTTGTCGGTTTTATTTTTTCGACTTCTGTTTTATTTTTATTTTTTTTTTTGAAAACCTAATTATTCTTTTTTCTTTAGATATTCTTACTTTACAGGAAAAAATATTTATTGAGACTAACAAAATTGTAATTTTTTTGAGATAATAGTAAAGTCTTAGTTTTATATTAATCTTTTTTGTTTATGGAATATTGTTTTTGTGAAAGTAATAGATATATATATATATATATATACATACATACATATATATATATTATCAGGTTATTATTCGTAATTTTCTTTTATAAAAATAGTTGTTACAAAAAATATATAGGTACACGGGGAAAAACAAGTACACGAGATAAAATATAGTTCTTTGATAGTTTTTTAGGATTAAACATATAAAGTTTTTACTCTTTGATTTTTCTTTTGAAGATAAATCATTTTTTTATTCTGAATGTTACAAAAAATATATAGGTACACGGGAAAAAAACCAAATACACGAGATAAAATATAGTTCTTTGATAGTTTTTTAGGATAAAACATATAAATCTTTTTTTTTTTCCATCTTTCAGAATAAAAATCAAGATTTCAATTTTTTTTTATATATAAAAAGATTTCTGAAAAAAGGATACATATAAAATTATGAGTTCAGTAAATTTTATTTCAAGTACGATACTAATGGTAGGCATTTAAAGGATACAAAAAATATAATTTAATTATAAGGATGTTTTTGTAATTGAAATTTTAATTTTAATTGGTGGATAATTTAAAAAATGGTAGGAAAAATAAACAAATGGGTGTCAATAGATGCTCCTAATCTATTATTAGAATTATTTTAATATAGTGTATTGTAAACTTTTAATGCAAATATTTATAAATTTGACAGTTAAGTCAATTTAATACCCAAAGAAATAATATATAAAAAAAAAATACAGTTCTTAACTAAATTTAGAGATAATCCATAAAATGATAAGGCAAACAACAATATTCTTTTTTCTTTTTATTTTAACTAGTAATGGCGCGTTTTCTGTGCCTGTGAAATATGTGTGAAATCTCAGATATGTATATTATGTAAATAATATAATATGATTAAAATAAATAAATAACCATGATTTAACTCTTATATATCTTATTGGAAAAAAAATGAAGACAAGAGTGTAAGAAGCTATTTAAAAAAAAAATCATAAATAGAAAACAATAGAAGCAAAAGAAAAAAAAAAGCACATAATGATAAAATAAAGAAAGGCATATAAAAATTGAGGAATTATTTTAACAGAGGTACATTTGTGAAAAGAAAAATTAATAAAGATATTAGAAAAAAAAAAGGCAGTTATAAAAATCATGTTCGATAAAATATTTCAAAGAATATAAGAAAAATATTTAAGTGAGGATGATGATTTGTGTGGAAAAATTTATTACATAAAAAGGAAAAAATAGAAGTAAAAAATATTTAATGAAACATACTTAAAACAAAAGACAAATAATTTATTTAAAAAATAAAAGAGAAAAGAAAAGAAAAGAAAGAAGCAAGAGAGTGTAAGAAGGACTACTAGCCAAAAAAAAAAAAAAAGTGTAAGAAGGACGAAACGACCTGCACGTGGAGAGCTGTAGGAAGGCTCCTTTTTTTTTTTTTTGGAGGTTTGTAGGGAGGCAATATTACCTCTATATTAGAGTTAGATTAGATAGATTAAATTAGAAGATTAGATAAAAATGGTCTTAGAATCTTAAAATGTAAGGTCTAAAATGAAACAACCAAAATGAAACTAGGCAAAATAAGAAAGTGACGAGAGAAAAAAGCACCTTAGATTTTCTTACTTTAAAACTCTTATTATCACGAATCATAAGATGATAATTAGTTGACTTGTCCTTTTGGGGCTCAATGCTCTTCCTCAAAATATCCAAGTCCGCTAGTTTGTCCCAAGAGCGCGAAGCAATAATTTTCATCTTTTTCTGAATAATTATACAACTTAAATTTTTTTCGTCTTCACAACTTCTATCTCTAGTAGAATATTCATTTGTTAGATCCGTCCAAGATTATTTTTCCTTGTTTCGCTTTTAAGATTGCATTGGTGTGAAAGATCCCCATGTTGCTGTTCCTTTTTAGTCCACTCGTGACATATTACTAACTATAGCATTATACTCAGAAATTACAGTTTGAACATTATTAGGAACTGAATGGATGGGCAACATAATTTCAATTTTTCCTGAAATCACTGCAACTGTCGTACCAACTAGAGGTGGGCTACCGTTTAGGACATTAGAAGGAGACGAATTAATACTGGCCATGAAACCATTATATCAGAGGTCTCAGTCTACTCATCTGCATAATTCCAGTTCACCAAATTAGAAGCTATAATCGAAGAACCGGATGCTTTTTTAAACCCTTGACTCTTGGATTTGTTTGTAGAATAGTTCACATTCGGTTCCTGTCCATCCACTACATTTTGGATTAGCTTAATAGTATAAAATCTCGCGGGACTTGCTCTTCCTTCCCTGTTCTTGTTAATTTTGTAGGAACTTCCATAGTCCCATTTATTTCCTAATCAATATTAGTTCTAGTTTCAAGATTCAAAAAGCGATAATCCTCAACAAAGGTCACTGTTTTTGATATGGATTCTTGTCAAACAACTGATTTGACTGACTTTTTACTGTCGTGTGTTCAATCTTATTTTCTACAAACTTATTAAGGTTTCCCTACATTTAGCAATAGAATGATCTACTGCATGACAATTTAAGCAAAACTGAGGTACATGTCTTTTCTATCACTTGGAAAAAAAAAAAAAACGTCATTTTTAAACCCAATAAGATATCTCTTATCTATATTTAAAAAAGCCAATGACTCTTAACTTTTTTTTTTGATCGTGTCTTCTTTATTCCTCATGTGATTGTCGCCTCCATGTCTCATACAACTAATTGACAATAAAATATATATATATATATATATATATATAGGAACAACAGTTAAAATAGTTACTCGTCACGTCACGTTCATTCAGTGACTTCCAAAGAGTGTAAAACTTCAACTGCAATGCAAGAAGAGCACCGCTAAATTTGTTAGAGAAAAAAGACCCCCAAAAAAAAAAAAATAAGTGAGAGATGTGGACGGACAGTGGCGTGCCAACTGGCAACTTGACCGTACGGCGGTCGATACCAAAATTTGAAAAGACGACTTTGTCCCTGAGTTAGATACAGTGGTTAATTCTCAAAATGGCGATAAAGTCAAAAAAGAAAAAACCGCCGCATTCATTAACGGTTGCATTTCTTTCTGTACTGGATTTTTTTTGGGCAATGCCATATAGGATTCCGATCTTTTTAATTTACTATACACGTCAAATCCACATGATTTTTCGCTCCCAAAAATTCCACAGCGGTAAAAAAATTCAAAGTAAACGAGAGAACCAGAGAGTGAAAAAAAAATAAAAAATAAAAAGAGAGAGAGAAGTAAAAGAGGGAGAGAGAGAGACTCCCGCCTGGATTTGGAACAATTAAAAAAAAAAAAAAAAAAAAAAAAAAAAAAGATACTCTCTCTCTCTGACTGTAAGTCTTCACGGCCTTCTGATTGACTTGCCAAAGCCTAAATCCCCGCTGGAAAGAACCAACCGAATGTATGTACTACTACTATAAATACCCACACACGATTCGAAACGAATAGAACCACAAGAAGAATAAGGAGGAGTTTCTGTGGCGTTTCGAAACTCCGACGGACTGTTCGTTTCATCGGCGAACGATGAGAGGCAAAACTGGCAAAGCCAGTTCGAGCTTGAAGGCGAAGCTAGGGTTTCCGATCGTCTTCCTCCTCTGCGTCTTCTTCTTCCTCGTCGGATTCTTCGGCTCTACTCTTATCGCTCAGGTTTTCTTTAGTTGACCTGAAGCTTTTTACATTTTCTCGTTTGATTTTCCTGTATTTTGATGATTTCTGGTTTTCGATTTTTCCAGGACGAAGAATTTTCCGGTGACAGTCGACCGAGAGGAAGAGTGTTGGAATCGAATGAGCGCGAGTACTATTTGTTGCCTGCCGGAGAGACCGGCGACGACTCCATTACCACAATTCCGTTTCAGGTCGGTCTTTTCACTTTGTTGATTTTTTTTTCCTCCCCGATTCGTTTCGCGATTTGCATATTTAAGCGATTTTCGGGTGGAAATTTTGTGGCAGATTTTTTAGCTGAAGGAAAATGTGTCGATCTTTAAGCTATTATAAACCTAATCAGATAAATTCTGTTTATGAAGGCTTTAATTCGTATCTGAAGAGAGCTCAAATTCAGAAATCAGAAATGAAGAATGTTGATCAATTTAGAGTTTTGAATTATGTTTTGAAACAATTAGGAATTGAACTGATAAATAGTTATAAATTTGAAATTTGGGGCTATAAAAGGCGTATCTGAGTGTTAATTAAGCCGATGGAAGAAGCTTGAGCAGTATTTACCTGTTCATGTAGGTCTTAAGCTGGAATCCTCGAGCTCTATATTTTCCTAATTTTGCGACTGCAGAACAATGTGAGAGCATAATTAGTATGGCGGAGCCAGGCCTAAGACCATCCGCATTGGCTTTACGAAAAGGAGAAACAGAAGAGAGCACAAAAGGAATTCGAACAAGGTATTTTGGATTTTGACAATCCGTCTCAGATTGTTGTCAATTGGAGATATGGTTATGATTATAGGATCGGTAATGCGGACAAAAAGTAATTTTATTTATTTATTTTTTTCGTTTAATCTGTTTTGGCATGAAGCTCTCTGCTGTTGTAGGCCTTTTTAATAAGCAAGATGATTTTGGTCCCATATTAATTGCAATGTTTGAATTCTTTCACTAAAACGACAAAGAGCGAATTACTTGTTTTTTCTCCTTGTTGACGTTTGATATAAAATGTTCAAATAAGATTCTGAACAGAATGAAACATAAAATTATAGTCTCGAAAGAGAGAATTTGTGCAACTTAAAACACTTGAAATTTTGAATAATTGGTGAATGCTACGTTTGTTATCTTGTCGCTAGGTATTTCTATGTGCTCGGTCTGGAAACATCTCTGCTACTAACTAAATCTCATGATATTTTGAGATTCCTATTAAAAGAAGTTTTTAGCTATATTGTCATTATACTGTCTTTTCGAGCAGTTCTGGCGTGTTTATTAGTGCTTCTGAAGACAAAACAGGAGTTTTAGATGTCATTGAGGAAAAAATTGCAAGGGCAACAACGATTCCGAGAACTCATGGCGAGGTACCATTGATAGTGATAATTGTATTTGTTTATTATGTTATCTCTTTCTCCAAAAACTCATGCCTTTTTGGGTGTTGCTAAGCAAACTTGTATTAAACTCTGTTTACAATCCGTTTCATGCACATACTGGGGGGTTGATTTTGGGGGGGGGGGGGGGTGGGTATCTACTGTGGTTCCTATTTGTAGCAGATGGTGGGATTAAGCCTTAAAATGCTCACTTTTTTCGACGTTATGAAAGAGAAGTTACGTCTATATGCAAATTTTAGTAGGTCAAAGTCTAAAAAATTTAGAGTGAGTTCATCATTAGACTGATGTTGGTGCATTTTGCTTCATGAGACACTAACACTCAGCAAGTTTATAAAATCTCATTCCACGATCTTGGTTATTTCACTTATTCGTTCCTGAAGAGTAATCATACCAATTGAGTGGCATTATTCTGGTTCTTTCTGGGAATATCTAAGGTAAATCTAAAATCGTCTAAGGATTTGTCATGTTTCAGGCTTTCAACATTCTGCGATATGAGCTTGACCAGAGGTATAACTCGCACTATGACGCCTTCAGCGCTGTGGAATATGGTCCCCAAAAGAGTCAAAGGGTAAAACAATAACTGAATTTTCATTTGATCGCTATTTATGTTCTAGTTACATGTGTTCTCTCCTTTCATCTGAAGATTTGTCTATTGACAAACACTTCAGACTAGAACACTCCTTATGCTTTGCCTTGAAAATCGACCTCTCAAGGGACCCTGGCACAAGTGAGTTATTGATTTTGATGGAAGTATTTCAAGCAAGCTCAATTTTATGTTCTACAGGTTGCCTCGTTCTTGTTGTATCTGTCCGATGTGCAAGAAGGGGGAGAAACCATGTTTCCATTTGAGGTAAGATAGAGATATCATCATTGTATCTACTTTTCGGTTTCTTCATTTTTCCGCACTGAATTGGAGCAGTTATCCTGTTTGGTTGCAGAACGGCCTTAACATGAACGGGAACTATGATTTTGAAGAATGCATTGGTTTTAAAGTGAAGCCACAGAAAGGGGATGGACTTCTGTTTTATTCATTGTTTCCAAATGGTACCATTGATCCGGTTAGTTTTGCTTCTAACCATCATCGCTTTCGAATTAAATTTGCAATTGTTCTTAACAACGTAGGAGTAAATTAGTTACCTGTCTAACATAAAAGCTTGGTTTAGTTCATACGATAGTTTCTTTTATAACCACTAGTTTTGAGCACAGAATGAGTTTTGTTATAATCCGATTATAAAAAATAAAAATAAAAAGGAAGCTTTGATCAAAGGTAAGTGTGCAACCGTTCATGGGCACTTCAATATTTTGGTTGAAACAAATATGATAGAAAACTATTTAGAGTTATCATGAGAAGAAAATATATTTAAGTAGTAGCAAATTTTAGGGAAAGAAAACTATTTCATTGTACAGTTATTTTAAAAAAAAGGCATACAAAGGTCACATTTTTAAAAGATTGTAAGAGAAATGGTAAAGTAAGAATATATTTTATAATATTTTGTTATAGAAAAATTAGAAAGAAATATGTAATTACATAGATGGTATTTAAAATATAACATATTAGAGCAGAAACAAAAGAAAAAAAAAGGGTAGAAAAATTAGAATAAAGAATAAGATAGGATGGGGGAAGCAAAAAATAAAAGAAGGAAAGACCAAAAAAAAAAGTTCGAGAGGTAAAAACAAAAGAAAAAAGTGTATTATGTGATAATAAATTTAATTATGTTATTTATTATTATATTTAAAATTTTATGTTATAATTTACAATTACTCTCTTCCAAAATGCTATTTTGTTCTTTCTCCCAAAAAAAAGTCAACCGTGTTTTAACTAAAACGTGCCCTTCGGCTGAAAGGGTGCAAATAATGTCAACAATGACACTTCTATATATTGTTGTAGAATATATTTTGGGATTTAGCGTTAAATTACTTTTTTTTTTTAAGAAGTTTTTTAACAAATAGTTGAAATTCTTAAAAATTAGTTAAAAAGTTGTTTTTGTACAAAATGATCAATTAATTTTCTTAAACAGTCAATAAGTGATTGATCACATAATATTGTTAATTTGGTCAATCACTAATTGACCATGACTAATTGACCATAATGTAAATCACCAATTTTTATTGTCAATCACTTATTGATTATAGTCAATAATTGATTGATCAAATCGGAAAAATTGACAAACGATCATTTTGCTAAACGAAAAAAAGTTTGACTATATATTAGATTTCATGATCAAATCCGGTCACCTAACTTAATTTTCTTTATATATATATAATTTTTTTTTTTTTTGGTACATTAGTCCCATGACCCAGCAGAGAACTAATGTTGCCAAAAGTAGGTCATGCCATGCGAATGGAACTTAGACCCTAGATTGCCGTATTAAACTATCCCAAAGCATTTATCAATGTGAAATAACTATGAACAACTGTGTGGATGTGATTTCCCGTGATGATGACAATTCCAACCAACCTCTCCCAAGAGCTGTTGCTTTAACGCTTTAGCTAGTGGTGTCTGTTTAATTATAATACCTTGTTGCATCAACAATCAACGAATTCCTAAAAATATAATATTAGTTAACTATCTGTCATAATAATATTATAATAATATTAGAGGGATATAAAAAGAGATAAAAATAAGAAGACATATGACTCAAATAATTATAGCTTACAGTTACTGCTCGTTTGTTTTTTCTAATATAGTTTTTTTCGAATATAGTTATTTCTAATATAGTTGCTATCCTTTGGATGATGCTTTTTGTAGACATCACTTCATGGAAGTTGTCCAGTGATCAGAGGAGAAAAATGGGTGGCTACGAAGTGGATCAGGAATCAAGAACAAGATGATTAATAGTGTTAAAGTACTTGGATATGTTAGTATCGTTATGTTCTATAGAGAGTGCAATAAGGAATGTTATTACGTCTTTTTAGATTCATCAATTAAACATTTTGCATGTATCATTTTTTTTTTAAATAAATCTTGTGATGTTTTGTAGAGACTGGCAATAAGTAATGTATTAACGTCTTTTTAGATTCATCACGAGTCAATTAAAGATTTGCATGTATCATTAATTGAATAGATTATGTTGTTACGTCTTTAGGAAATGGAATTTAATTTTTTTTTCCTTTTTTTAATGGAAAGAATGGAGTTCGATTATTTGATTGTAGAAACTATGAAAGTTAATATTGGACAGAATTCTTCTTCCAAAGATTCGATATCAATGCGACGAAATAAAAAATAAAAAAAATAGACATGGTCAAAAATCACTAAATAAAAAAATAGACATGGTTACTAATCACCAATTAGAAAAATGGTTACTTACTATTTTTAAACTTGGATGGGGATTTCAAGACCAAGACCTGAGGTGGGTAATAATTCACTTATTAGATATTAGAAAGTTGATATATTGACATTATTCTTTTTGACCAATAAACTAAAGTTCTATGTACAAATAATAGGGAATATAAATATATTTTTATGGAATCTCCACATTGTACCGACAGAATTTGTATGGATTTCTCCAAGAAATTAAAAGACCAATTGTTATCAGTATTAAATCTTATTCATGTTCTCGTTGTTTCTATAATTTTTTATGTCCCTCTCACAATATCAAATATGTCAATTAAAATAATATCACTTAGAATAGAGTATTGTTATTTGATATCTTAATATATCAGCTCTCCATCAACTCCTAGTGATGTGGCAAGCATGCATTGCATTGCTTTATAAAAAGTGGGACGCATGATCGTAATTAAGGAGAAAACACACCAATGCATATTTTTCACATCATGAGGAGTTGATAGGGAGCTAAAAAATTAGGATACCCAATATCATTAATCCTTAGGATATCATGTCAAACTAATTAAAGACCAAATCAGTTTAGTAATACAACATGATATAATCAAAGAGACACAACAGGAAAAAAAAAAAAAAAAGAAAAAAAAAAAAGGGCATAGGAGACAACCCACGCATCCTCCCGTACAGCCCCTACCGGCGATCCCGACTGTGTGAAGCCTCCTCACAACACATTGCTACTTTTAATTTCAATGATTTGCTGAGATCCTTCGCATGGTCTAGCTTTGTGTCACAAGACTCGTTGATATGGACGATCGATGTGTTGTGTTGCTATGCCAAACACCCCCATCAATTTGATGCCAAAAAAATAAAAATAAAAACAAAACGGGAGAGAATAGAACCTGAAAAGTTTTCGAAATAAGGACATTCTTAATTATAGAAATCCTATAATAGGGTGGCACTTTCCTCCAAATGGAGTAAGGATTATCAACCATTTAGTTAAACTAGTTGTTTTGTACGCACGTGTGAAATAGATAAACAAAGTAAAATAAAAACAAAAAACAAAAAACAAATATACATATATATCACATGACGTTAACTGAACCATTACGCAGGCAAAGCCATGTGACATGACTGTCATGTGACAACCGCTAGATGCAGGATGAAAAGCACATTTGTGTTTTTAAATAAGGATAGGAGATATTGAAATTTAATCTCACTGTAATCAAATATGGGGAAAATAGGTATCCCCACCACAAAAGCTCCCTTTCTATAATTATTGTACAGCCAACTATTTACTTTTAAGAAAAATGGCAGGTATTTCAAATTTTGATACAAACTTAAATTGTAAGATGTGACTTACTCGCTGAATAAATTATTTGCTGATTAATTGTTAAAACTTGTTATTAATTTAATTAGGTGGCTAAATCCGGCAATAAAGATATCATTTTCTATCCATATATGTGTATATATATATATTTGATAACTTTATTTTATAGAGTTATTTCAGAATTCTTAAACTCATATTTTTGTTACAATCTTAATATTTTATCTTTATTTTCTCAAAATTTATTATGTTTTTCCAAATGTGTTGATTAATTATGTTAATGGGATTAAAAATAACAATTTAGAACTAAAATGTGATAAAAAGATATTCAAAATTGTAAAAGAAAATTCGGAGTCATCATCCACGAGCGCCCACTCACGGTTTGGGCCATCAGATCAGTGAGGTGGAGGCCCAGATCACAATTGAGCTTCACGCACAGCTCCAGGCGCGTCCAAGGCACATGTCAGGCCAACTCAGGGATGCCGGATCCCGTGTACGTGTCCTTACCGTATCTCCGTGTGCCTGTGCTAAGCTCCATTTCTTATTTGCCACGCGTCCAAGCTCCAGGTCTCTCTAACCGGTTCGCGCCACTTGTCCGTGTGGGGCCCTTAGGATGCAACTTAGCGTCAGATTTGCTATAATAGAAAAAGAAAAGAAAAAAATTAAAAAAAAGGGAAAAATTGAAAGGCGGCAGCTTGGAGGCTTTAAATAGGAGTCTTAGGGCTCCGTGCAAGAGGTCTTTGACTGCGGGAGGTCTTTGACTGCGGGAGAAGCCAAAAACCAAAGAAGAAAAAGGATAAAAAAAAATATTTCAAGTTTTAGGTTTAATTTTCTATAAAATTATGGAGAAATTATCTTGAATCATCAAGAAGAGAGTGAGAAAAAAATTTAAGAGAAGGCTTCGGAAACTTGTGATACTTTCAAACTAGATTTTCTTACTTTATTTTCTTATCTTTTAATTTTTGTAATTTGAGAATAATTGAACCATTATTTTGTAGATTTCTATTTTTATTTATTAAGTAATTTTTTTTTCTAGATATACGATCTATCCGGATTATGATTATTTGAGTTTTTCTATTTTTAATTAATTGATATTTGTTCCAGTTCTATATTGAGTATTTTAATCCGTGCTTAATGCTTGTGAATTTCTGATCAACTTTTACAAGATTTGGTATTTGATTTGAGACTGAGAAGTGATAATTGAATAAGTCATTGTTTAATCTACCATGAGATTGTCATAAACTAGAAATAGTTATGAAACTTGTACAGCATCATGAATTTTTGATTCTTAATGAATTATGATAAGCTATTTGGGACCGAGAAGTGACAAGACTTATTATACTAAATTGTTAATGCTTGAGAAAGTTTAATGAATATATTAGAGAGATTTGCTAACAAATAGGGGATAGAAAATAAACGTTGATTAATTGAATTAGATGATTTAAATATGATTAATCCGGTGAAATCGAAAACCCTAGATTTTTAATATTTTTAGTCTTGCCTTTTTACTTATTTTGTTATTTTTATTTAAAAATCTCTTTTCAGTTATTCAAATAAAATTGGAGTTAATATAATTTCAGTAATTAGTAACGACAGTCCTCGTAAGAACGATACTTTATTACTTGTTTACGATATTGTGCACTTGTAATTTTCCTCAACAATATTCAAGGATTTTTTACACTCGCAGGCTCTAACTTTTCAAGAATTTTAATTTGGTTTTGTAACAAGTTGTTTTGCCCTATCAGTTTGAGGAACTTTTTTAACTATTGGATTAAACTTTTAACAGTCGAATTTATGAGTTTACGAGTGTCTAGTTTTTTATATTAGTAAATGACCTTCATAAAAAAAAATAAAAAATAAAAAATAAAAAATAAAAAAGCACTAAACAATACTAAAGTGCTCCTATATCTATTTCTATATCTATATTAAAAAAGAAGAGGAACTAATATCTCGAATGTACACGAAGTGTTTGTAAAATGCAAGGTAGGCTACAAAAGTAGACCTCGCTTTGTGCAAATCTTCACAGTCGGACCCGAACCAAAAGTCTTCCATTCAGAGTTGATGACAAACATGTGGTTTTTTTCTTCGACTTGCCAGCTGAATAACTACATTGCCCGAAAAACTTCAAAGAAAAAAAAAAGGTAATTAAGTATTTCAAATCTAGTAATAAAACTCTGACTAAGAATTAACTGCATCGCGGCCCTCCCATCATTTTTCTGTTGATTCCTATAGAAACAAGAACTTTTTTTTTTTCCCCCCATGTTTACTCTTATTCTATACAGGCTTACCTCCTTTGAAGCTCGCGGGTCGTCAAATGGTACTTGATCCAATATTTTGTTCAGAACTTTTCATTTTTCTCAACGAGGATGTAATGACAGGCATCCAAAATTCACCAACTTCGGAAAAAAAAAAAGTTTCTTGAATCACGACTTGTGCCCGTTTTGATATGGTTGCTTTCCCCACCATTTCAACACATGTATGCAACCGGCCGCTGTAAACAGCCAAAGAGCAGCAATTGCCATGATTCCAGCATTCCCGATGATCTGACAGTAGCCTCTCTGCAGCAAGAGTATTGTTTTATTAGCAAGAGTCAATATATCATGATAAATTTTACTAAAGACAAGCCTGAAGCTTAATACAGAATCACATCATTTCCATACAATTTTCTATGCAAAAAATCGCAAATTTTCAATCTTTTCGAATTGGAATTCATCAAATGCTTTATCCTTCTTTTCCTGTTTTGAAGCGATCAAGGATAAAAGAGACGCACCTGCAGCAGAAAAAACAAAATTGCCATATCTGCAGGGGCTTGAGAAAGGCTTGTCATCCCTCCACGCAACTCATTTGGCACATACCTGAGAACGCCAAGACATGGAAGGAGTTTCTAAATTCACAATCAAAACAGTTTTCCTGGAAATAAGAAAAGAACGAAAGAACATTTGTTCTGCGTACGTGGTCCTTAATCTGGCGAGCGAAGGCAAAACAAAGCCAATAGAAGCATGAAATAAGCAAAATAACGTCACTAGCACTCCAATTTCCTGAACGTTAGGAATAAGAAGTTTTATACTTATTATCCAGCCGGAAAAACAGACATGATTAGCATAGTTCTCACATCCCTAAACATGAAGGTATCAATACCTGGTAATCATAGGCGGTAATGAATAATACAAGCCCCATTATACCAAATGCATACACCAGGTAATTCTCGGTTCTACGCGATGATACTCCACCAATGAGCCATGTGAATATTGTGCTTCCTAGCATTCTTGAGGCCACTAGAAACGGATATATCAAGCCTAAATTTACTTCTCGCCCATCAGCCTAAAACCACAAGTTAACATAATTAAACGGTGCTTGAAACTTAAAACTTGTATGGATCTAGATGTCGACAAACTTTTGACATGTCTCTCAGGATGTCTTAACCACCACTAATAGATATTATGAGAGAGAGAGAGAGAGAGAGGATCATTGTCTGCAGAAGTTGTCTGTCTTAAAAAACTGAATTTATAACCAAAGCCAAGATGAGACAGTTGTCATGGTTGACATACCACCACTGTTGGGGCCCAAAAAATCCAGAAGACTGCAATGGAAAAGTGAAAGCAAGCTTGCGCCCATGCCAATAACCAGATCCTTTTATCTGTTAACAACCAAAAAACTCATCAAGGAGAACATCTGGTACTTTACGGTTTCCATTAAGCCTTTGCAGTTTCTTTATTCTTGCACTACATTTCCATCAGTACAAGCATGACCCTTTTTCCCCCTCCATCCGGCAAAGAAAACATTAACAGCAATATGTACTCGTCCATTTACAAAAATTAAAAGAGAGAGACAAAAGTATGAATATAAACCACCATGTCATGTCAATCTATTAAGACTAAGTTAGATCTTTGCTCGGGGAGATTTTCTGTTATGTGTTAAATATATATAAACATAAGCGTAATCTTACGAGAGTAAACTAAGGTAATTCATAATATATGAAACAAAAATGGGAGGAGCTGCTAGGAAATTTTTCTATTAGAGAATCTGTATAAATTGACCTCTCATTTGCAGAATATCTGTTTGCCAGAACAGTAACAAAGCCACAGTGTCCAAGAAGGCTACAGATAATATTGGGAATTGTTGTGGAGTTGATAAATTTCAGTGAATTATAACAGGTCAAATACAGAAGCAAGTAGTGAAGGAGAATGTGAAGAATGAGAAAAACCAACGAGCGCACTTAGCTTCAATGAACTAAGATGCTTCGTTCCTGATTTAAAGGCATTCAAGCTTAGCAAATAATAGTTCAAATTTAAAGCAAGCAAGAAGCATAGTTCAAGGCAAACAACACAAGGAAAGTGAGATAAACTAATAATAGTTCGAGACTTACCGCCAAAAATGAATGTTTGGAAAGACATCTTATACTCCTTAAACGATGTTTTTTGGGGGACTTCTGCCCATATTTTGGCAATACAAATGATCCCTAACATCGCAAAGAAGACAGCAGCCATGGAAGGAGATGAAATATTTTTTTCCACATTATCACCAATAAGCCAGTTTGAAAGGGCTTGACCTTGAAGTAGACAGGCAGCCTCATAGAAACTCATCAACCAAAATATGTCATTCAAAGTATCTCTTCTGTGCCCTTGCTGAAAATATAAAGCATAAAAATACCATCATCTGTAACGGCACAAGAATTTCAGCATGCGACTATAACATGACAGAGAAACTAAAAAAATACAGAGTTATTGCAGAAAGGAAACTGAACCAATCAGTGAACGAGTGTTTGTGCAAACCTACGAAGGTGAAACAAAACCAAAATTGAAGAATGATATCCAACAAACCTTTTCATGCTGAACTACCATCCACGTCTCGAAGCTGAATGAAAATATGGAACCAGAGAGTGACAAAAAGATGCTAGCAACCATAATACTTGGATTTGCAATAAATCTCTTCCACAAGCCGATGAAACCGTGAAGGATGCAAAAGATCAAACAAAATTTCTTGTGGCCTCTACATAAATCACAGATAAAAGAAGTTTTTCAGTTGCTTACTTCTGCGTCTGCATAAATCAAAATGTAAATTAAACAAGAATCATCAAAATGCAAAAACCACGAGCAGCGGTCAACGAAGAAGATTAACCTAGATTCTCAAACTCATAGCCTAATCATCTTGTACGTGAGAATTAAGCACGAGATCGTCTTATTATTAAAGCAAATAAGTACATAGATTAACTTCAACACGTATAATTTAGCACATAAGATTGAATTAATTTGATCAAAATAAACATTAGATGAAACAAAAATGGAAGCTGAAAAATAGTAAAAATTGAGGAACAGAAGGCAAAGAGATGGGTGCGCTTACATTAAATCTGAAAACACTCCTAAGAAAGTACCAAAGAATAGAGAAGATGCATATCCAACACAGATTGATAACAGAATCTGCTCCTTGCTTACGCCGTAATGAGAAAACTCAAACTCGCCGAAAGCAACCTCCAATCCTTCCATAACTGGCAGCAGAGATTCACGCATCAATTATCGCATAATCAGTTCAATTAATTCAAGTTTCTCTTCTCTGTTTTTCTTGCGATGCTCGATTTCGTTCAACAATTCAAGTTTAAAAACTTCTAAATCACTCTCTTCTAAATTTCCTACATTTTTCTCGGCAACCAAACGCCAAAATGAAATGAAAAACGCGAATGTAGGGAATCGGTGAACGGACCTGAAGCGAGAGCGTAAAGGAGAAGAAAGTTCATCTTGAAACGGACAAAGGAAGGGGACGAGATCCCCTGGTCGAAGATGGCGGGAGTTTTTCCTCCTCCGCCGCCGCCGCTGAAGGTGTTCTTTTTGGGGAAGAAATGTAGTAGAAGAAACGAGAAGAAGCAAGCCAAGAATATGAGCACGAACAGCCATGGACTTGGTTCCCAAACGGAGCTCTCGATGACCACCGCCATTGATTCTCTCTCTCTCTCTCTCACAGAGGTTCCGTTCGGATCTCAGAGAAGTTCTAGATCGCGAGCCATTTTGAATAAGAGATCATCGCGAGAGACAAACAGGTTCGGATTCGGGTCGGATCCGGTCAAGATCAGCAGCGGAAATCTGGCCCATGCCGAGATATGCAATGTAAGCAGGTCAGAGTTCAGACGACGGACGTGACCTGCTGCGACGTCGTTTCGCGCTGCCCTTAGTTGTTTTCTTCCTTCCTTTCTCTTATACCCAATGGGCAAAACACCCATTTTGCCATTGTCCTTTTCTTATTTTTATGTTTTTGGAAAATTTCTTGTACATTATGTACTTATATATATATTTTTTGTTATATTACTTGTTGAATTCTTTTGAACAAAGGGCAAATTTGACAATTTCATTTTATTTTCTTTTTCCAAACGATGATTTAAACATTGGAATTAATTCAAAAATATGTCTGTGCTATTTTTGTACAAGATCCAACAATGAGTATGAAAGCATATGACAAATTAGAGGGGGGGAAAACTACATGTAAGGAGTTAAATTGGGTGTTTCTTGGCGTCAAAACAAAAGTGCTGAATTAAGCTTGAAAAGGTGGCACATTCTTTTGTCTACTGACTAGTGCATGTTGGTAAGCCGTCGTTTTCCAACACTTGGAGCTGCAATTATACAAACATGACATGGTTTTTCTTTTCTTAAATAAAAAATTAAAAAAAAAAAACATGGTTTTTCTTTTTTTTTTTCTTTTCTGATTAAAAGAGCATATTCTTCACTTCAAATTTCTTTTTTTTTTTTTTTATAAGAAAAAAATTTAGAAGTTCTTCCTTAATAAATAAGCGAGTATTTGGTGCTTTTATCCTTGTATTTTTCTCGGATCAATAACTTAACTATAAATTTTAACAAACTACCTTTTGAATTTAAGAAAATATTACAGAACTCTCTATTCATTTATCCCCGTTATCGTTCATTAAATTACACCACTGCACGTGACATATCTTACAATATTCTTATTCAAAATTTTTAATATCTATGCTAAAATTATGAACTTATCATCGATTTAGAGGCATCATACAACACTTTCTTATTCTAGAATAATTTGTCAAAATTTAATTTAAAACTTCAGCAATAACTCGCCAATTCGAGAGAGAACAAAAAATCAGAAAACAAACGCACTATAAATCCTACTTGAAAATTGTAGCTCCATAGTTGTTTTTTTTTTTTTTTTTTCCTCCCCCTCAAAAGCTCCATAGGTTAAATAGCTAGCTAGATGTTAGGAGAGCAAAAATAAAATGACACGAATCATTTAATCAATCTAAACAATACTTTAACTTGTACTTCACTTCTCAATAATTTCAGTTCAACATTTTTTTCTTTAACCACATAAATTACACGTGTCCTTACTTCTATCATAAAGCAATTTTCAAACCTCCATTAGATGATCCATCGTCAATGGTGCTACACCATGTTTTCCCATAGGCATAACTAACAATCCTATTCTTTTTCTTATTTTTTTCATAATCAAAGTGTGTATACATACATATATATATATACACACCAAGTAGGAAGAAGGGGGTAAATAGCAAATCGAACCTAAAACCAAGAAAGAATTAAAAAATAATAAATAAAAAAACTGCTAATAATTGGGATAAATCTAATGCCATAGACACAAACACATAGGTTATATAAACATCTAGAAACACTAAAATATGTACTTGTCATAAACCGGGGCAAGCCTGTCGTTGAATCCTTCATCTCCTTGTCATTGGCAATTAGGTCCTCTATTGTTATAGAAGAAGTTACCTTGTTGATGAAGAAACATCAGGCGTAAAAGCCCCCAATTATTGGTTGTCCTGATTAGGGGACAAAGCCATGTTATTAAAAGCAACACGAATTAAACACGGGAAATACGTATATTTGAAAGATTTCCAACTTTAATAACTTGTAGTCAATTATCAAAAAAATAATAATACTAAAATAAAACAAAATTCTGATCATTTACAAAGTTAGGTTGTGAGATCTTTTTTTTTTTTTTTTTTTTTTTTTCCGGTATAAGCGTGGTCCTGGTCTATCGCTAAGATTCTGAACAACGCAACAGCTAAGAAGAAAGACCAATAGCCATGGCAAAATAAAATAAAAGAAAAGAAAAGAATACAACATGCATAATTAATGTCCATGTGCATACCTTGTTGCTCTGTTTAATGGGTCGGTACCCTAACATAAATCACATCTATGCCTTCAATGATAAGTCTTAAGTTCTTCATGTTCTCTGCAGTAAACAATAGGTAAGTTGCAAAATCTAGTAAATTCAAGACGGTTGAAATTCTTTTGACAGTAAATAAAATATTTAAAAAAAAAAAAAAAAAAAACCTCTCATCCACTGCATCTACAAAATCCTGCTTGTCATCTCCCTATACCGATAAACAGAAAAGCATGTCACAAATTCAATTTCGACAATCATCGGGAAAGAACATCAACTTTGATGTTTGAAAACTGATCGATATCTCTTACGATAAATTCATCTCGCCTCCACCCTGGAACGTTCTCCGAGAGAAGCAAGATGTATTGTTCCATGGCCATCTCCGGAGTCATTTCCCCGAGCTCCTGCCAAGCGTTCCTTGCATAATTTGGTTCCTCCATCAGTTAATCAAGAAGAGTACTTCCTCTCATAACTTCTTTAATTAAAAAGTTGTATAAAACAAAACTACTGACTGGAATTGAAGGGCCTAGAGTGCCTTTGTGATCTGAGACTAAATTTTATGTGTACTTATAGTACTTCAATATCATCTTTCCTAGAACTTGAAAGCATTATTGATAATAGTCCATTCATGTTATCCTTTGAATTTCTTACAAACAAAGTCGTTGCTTAGTCTGCCTCACTTTAAAAATGACACAAAAAAGCATTTAAGACCACCGACAGTGGATAAGATTACAAAGGTCAAAAAGTATATTTATTAGAAGAAATTTTTTTAGGACATTCAAACCTCCAAAAGCAACATTAATTTTGTTTTATTTTAATTTAATTAATTTAATTAATTTTTTATTTTTTAGAATTTAAGCCCCAAAGATGAGAGTGGGGGTGTTCATGGTTGGAATGATATTTTTTTTAAACATGCATTTAGTTCGTCGGTTGGAGATAAAAATTTTACGTTAGAGTTAATTAATTTTTTAAAAATTAATTATTATTTTTGTTGACTTTTTATTTAAAAAAAAAAAAAAGATAAAAAAAAAGTATAGTTAGAGTTGAATTGACATGTGAAATAAAGCATAAATCAAATATCACTAATCAAATAAAAAATCATTTCCTTTTTTGAGCAATTTAATATTTTAGAAAAAATAAAATTAAACCAAATCATAAATAATCGGTTTGGATGGCTTAATCTTTAACACTAATGAATCCAGGACAAACAGTATAAAGTTACCTATCCATTAAGATAAAGTTAACATCCAAAATTCACAACTAGTTCCAAAATAGGGAACTGTCAAATGCCCAAAGATAATCATGCAAAAATTTAAAGCAAACTAACAACTAAATTTAAAATATCCTAAAAACTCTATAATTCAAACCTCAAAATCACTAACCAACCAACTACCAAAATAATTAAATAAAATCAATAAAACTGATCAATAATCCAAAAATCATTAATGATTTGATATGATTTGATTTGGATTAATCTGTTTTAACAGATTTTTTAAATACCTTAAATCAGAGGTTGAGATTTCCTCAAATGAGAGGAACCTAACTTACATCTCAATTTTATCTAAGGTACAAATTCACATCCTTTTCTCAAAAGTAAATAAATAAGATAAATCAGAGAAAAATAAAACAAATCTCCATCTCCTTTAATGCTAAAACCAACTAAACCAGAAGATTAAGAATTTCAACCTGTCTTTATGTACTTGATTGCGACAACTGCTAAATACACATTAAGACGACATAATTTAAGATTATTTCAAAAAAGACAATGTCATTGATGTAGCGAAAGGCATTTATAGATTCAAAAAAATAAAATTACCATTTTGCTCTTGCAGAGACTTTCAAAGCCATTGGCTGCGGTTCCAAGCAAGGCCCTTGAGTTGCAATCTTCTGAAGTCCATACAACTTCTTTTTCAAACCCGAAACTTTCTCAGAATTACTCCTAGACCCCACAAAAACTAGCGCCTCACCGAAAAGCCTCTCAAGTTCAGTTCTTTCTATTCCCACCCAATCATCCTCCTCTTCATCGCACACAACCCCCTCATTTTCTCGCTTCTCTTCGCATTTACACCGAGAAACTCTTATTTCGTCGTTATTTCTCAAACGCACCTCAATTTCTCCGAAATTTCTTTCTTGCTCAGCAAGTTTCCCTTCGTTCTCTTCGATTCCGTTCACGAATCCTTCAGCGGCGAAATTCTCCTGCTCCTCTTCGCCTTCAACTGATTCGACAATCTCGAATAGCTCTTCGATTTCTGAATCACGAACCGCCGATTCCACTCCGAAATTGCAATCGTAAACGCAGATTTTTGTGTCGGATTTCTCTGTTTCGCCATTTGGAGAAGATGAAACGAGCTTGCTGATGATGTAGCAGAGCAGAAGCGTGAGAACGACGGTGAACGCGAGCTCCAGAAAAAGCTCCATGATCTTTAGAGAGAGAGAGAGAGAGAGACAGATTGGCTTCGAATTGACGACAATGAGTATACAGTGAAAAAGAAAGAAAGTGAAAACAGAGAAAATAAAGAATTTTGCGGTACAGAGCAAAGTATATTCTACAACGAAGTCACAGTTTTTCTCTCTCATATATATATATATATATATTTTCCTCTTTTCGAAACAAAAGTGTTTTTTCTTTTTCCTTTTATTATTATTTTTAAATCGTTGCTTTTGCTTTTGCTATATTACGTGTCGGTCTCGACTTGCTGGCAAGCGTTTACAAAACGAGGTGTTGTTGGAAAAGGACTCTTTCGCTAACCGGTAACCGCTAAAGAAGAGAGTAAAAAAACCAAAAATAAAAAATAAATAAAAAATAAAAAATAAAAGAGGTTTTGATTGTTCAATTGAAGTTCATTGAATTTTTAAAAAATAATTATTATTTTTGTTTTTTTTTTCAGAAAAAGATTAAAAAAAATTCATAAAATACAGTTGAATTCAAAATAAATTCAAATATTAAACGTAGACGGCTTCATTTGATATATAAGTTTAATTTAAACTAAACTATACTTTTCATCTCAGTTTGTTTTTTTTCTAAAAAGTCAATAAAACTTATAATTAGTTTTTGAAAATTCAATCAACTCTAATTTAAAAAATTCATTTCTAAACGATAAACCAAACACAAACTCAGTCTATTGGAATTTGGAATTTGAGATGTAATGTCATGAAGAAAAACTGATAAGTTGATACATTTTTGTTTGTTTTATCAGAATATTATGATTCACGAGCTCATTGAGTGAATTGTGCTATAAATATATATAAAATAATGTTTAATTTTGTTACAAAAATATTAACACCAAATAGTAACAATAGATGGTTAGAGATATAAATCTAGTTTGACGATCAATCAATTTAGGGGTGATTCCATGTTTTTGATACAAAAATGAGCAATTCCATGTTACTCGATACGATATCTCTCTCGGTTTAGTCGGTTTGCTACCTTGAAATCTATTTAAGGGGAATATTAGCTTCAACTCTTCGTCACCCCCTCCCATGATGTACTCAGTGAGCTAACTGCACAACAATAGTACTTGTGGGCGGGGCACAAAATTTGTAGACTACCATGAGGGTGTCAAGTGTCTCCATTAGTCGAAATATTTCATGAACAATGTGACGAGGTCGATATTGCGCTGGCCTATTGGCAGTGAGGTTTACCTATGTGTTTGCAGTCCCCAAAACGGGGCACTCGACATGCCTCCTTAGGGTCGCCTGGTACTCAATGTGAGTCGGCTTAAAGTTCAACTGTGCTCGCGGAATGTGACAGCCAATGTGTTATAGTTAGAAGACCTAATGTGGGAGTGCAAGTCGGAGATAGTCACTCGAGTAGCTTTCTTACAGGGTTGGGCCTTGTTGGCTCTAGTGCTGAGTAATAGGTTTGAAGAAGCCCTTAGTATTGTGGCGCACAAGAGATGTATCATCGTCGGAGATCGAACAAATTAGAAGTGTTGTAGGTTGGACATTAGCATATTGTCACAATTGTTACCAGGGGCATATGGATTTATATGCGAGTTCGCTGACATAAATCGGGATGAATGTATGGAAGAATGCAAGAGTCTAGTTAGGAAGACTTGATTTTGAGGAAAGATGGCCTTGACTTGATGGAGTCTCGCTGCTGATCCCACACTATGATAGTTGGTACATGATCACTCAAGAGGAGTGTTAGGCATGAGTGAAGGCACTACTCATTTAGAACTGTTAGGATTGGTGCTTTTAAAGCTATGATTATACACAAAGGCAAAGGCAAGGGGTGCGAGTGGGGGCTCCCGTTGAATTTTTTGTTATTTTAAATTTACTCCAAAAATTTTATAATTTTTTACAATTTATCCTCACTAAAAAAAAAGTTCTCATATACTTCCTACTTTGCCCCTGTCAAAAATAAAAAATTCTTACATAATCTCTACTAAAATTAATTTTATATTTATAATTTTACTGTTTTGCCCTTACTAAAATTAAAAATTTTCACATAACCCTCACTAAAACTTATTTTATCTTAAAAAAAAAAAATTAGTGTGCATCCCCACTTAAATATATTTATGACTCCGCCCCTTATTTATACATTAGAAATAAAATTTATGCACATTACTAACAATCATATGATAATAATTAATTACTATGTTTTGAGCAAATATCATAGTGTTTCTATGCTTGTCAATGGCCTGTAATTATGTAAATGAAGTGTTCATAATACATAAGATATATTTTTAAAGGACTTTGTTCACAATCGATAAATAAAGTTAGATACTTTATTAATTGTGATGTTGTCTACTTTCAAGTGGTAGAATGATCTTATCTTGAATAAATAGAGACATCTAATGGTGAAGTCAACTTATTATTTCAGTGGGGTGTATATTAAAAGAAAAAATTTTAAAGGGATTTATATAGAGATCATTCAATTTTTAGTATAGGTAAAATAAGAAAAATATAAAGATTTAAGAGGTGAAATTAAAAAAAGAATTACTGGGGGCGCAAGTTCTCACTCAGTCATAAGTGGTTTCGTCCCTAAAGACACCAGTTTGTGATAAGATATATTGAACTAAAATCCACTATTTTGATGTGAATTTTTTTACAATATGATCTATGAATTAGAATAGTTTTATGTTACATAGATCAGATTAATGATATATGAACCCAATAATTAAAATAATAATTTTTATTGTGATGAAATAAAACATTTCCAACAGTAAAAATTCCTTAAAAAATAGAGTAATTGACCCAAATAGTCCATGAAGTCTTTCAAATGTGACAATTTAATCCATGTTCTTTATTTTTTTGGGCCGAGATGGCCCTAAACTTTTATTTTTTGACTGTTATGGTCTTTTCCGTCCAAAATCATTTAATTTTTAACTGAATCTTGTATGTGCAATGCATGTTATCAAATCTAAAAAGGTATTTTAGTAATTTAATAATAAGTTACTAAACAAAATTTTTTTAAAAAATCATTAAAAAATTATATATACACACATATATATATATATATATCTCTTCATTTCTTCCCTCAGATGTGGTAGCAAAAACCTGAACCCTGTATTAAAAAAAAAAACCCCCTAAACCCAGAGAAAGGACCTTGGCAAGGAGGCATCGGGTGTGGGGAGCTTTAGCTCGGCAATGACAAAGGAAGGAGGGTGGGGGGTTTGAGTTCGTTTTGGAGGGATCTGGGTTTTGAACTCGTTCGATGGGGGGTGGTGCTTGTGTTCATCGGCGGCGGCGGCGGTGGTGGGAAGGGGGGGGGGGGGGGGGGGGGGGGGGGCGCTCAGGCTGGGGCAGGGTTTTGAGTACGCTGAGTTGGGGTTGGGGTTGAGCTCAGTGATGGCGGACCGGGGGGGGGCGGCTCGGGCTCGACGATGACGAATGAGGGGGTCTCGGGCTAGGTTTTGAGTTCGGGGAGAAGGGGCTCGGGCTTGGCAACGGCGAAGGAGGGGGTCTCAGGTTGGGTTGAGTTCGGCAAGGGGGGTCTGAGCTCGGCAACGGCGAAGGAGGGGGGATGCTAAGTTCTGGGTTTGGGTTAATTTTCTGGTTTTGTTTTATTTTGTTTTGTTTTTGTTGTTTTGTGGTTTGAGGAAAAAAAAAATGGGGGAGAAGGTAAATGAGTAAGAAGATAGAAAATCTAGGTGTGTGTTAGTCTTTTTACTACAAAAATTATGACTTATGTAAGATTATATTAGAAATTTAATGGTTTTGGACCGAAATGACAATAACAGTCAAAAAATAAGAATTTATAATCATCTCGATAAAAAAAAAAAGGGATTAAAGTGCCACTTCTGAAGAGTTTATGAATTATTTGGGTCAATTATTTAAAAATATAAAAACAATCCATGAAATGACAACAATTGTGGACATTGCAACAATTAAAAACGACAACAACTGGTGACAAGACACTGTTTCCATGACAAAAGCCATAAAACTGACAACGGTCAACAAGTTGAACATGGGCCATGCATTTATTGGGCGGTGACGTTTTTAGCAGTGACTGGATCATTCTCTCTCCGGATATAAAGATGCCGGATCGCACCGTTTCGCAGTTCAGTTGGAGCACGGAACCCAGGGAAAGGGACAAGGAAAAGAGCTCATCGCGAAATTAGGGTTTTCAGGTTCTCTTCTTCTTCGGTTGCTAAGAAGCCATGGGAGGAGGCAATGGCCAGAAATCAAAGATGGCCCGTGAGAAGAACATGGAGAAGCAAAAAGCCGCGGCCAAGGGTAAGCCTTCCTTCCCCCCCACCCCGCGGGAAAATGAAGGAAAATATCTTGGAATTTCCTTTTGTTTCTCAGACTAAACGATTCAAAATCCCTTTGGGTGTTTGTCAAAAATCGAAAATCTATACGTTTAATTGTGAAGTTTCGGAATCGTGATTTATCTGGCATAGATCTGATTTTTGTCTTGAATGATTTTATTTAATTTCTTGTTTTTTTGGGGATTTGTTTGATTTATGCAGGAAGCCAACTTGAAACAAACAAGAAAGCTATGACAATCCAGGTAATTTTCTTCTGCAATTCTATTTGGTTTCTTATCTGAGAGCGGTGCCAGATGTTGTATATTTCATATTCCGATTTGTAAATTAGCCCGTGTTTGTTTGAACTTTTCGCAATCGGATTTGAGTATACAAAATGATGGAAAAATTATTCTTGTAATTTATATATACGTTAAATGAGCAAGCTTTTTTTCTGTTCTTTGGGGAGGGGAATTGAGAGGAGGATTGTTGGGGTCAGACTTTGTCTCCCCCATTATGTAATGCCTAGGTCACGATGACCTGCAAACCAATGACCAATAAGCATCGAACTGTGGTCCATTGACCATTCAACTTGGGTTTTGCGAGTCTGTTGTCTCCATTATCTGATGGTATGAAGAATGTTGAAGCATGATTCATCAATCATTTGACGTGGGTTCCATGGTCCCGAGTGACTGTAGATTTTTAGCATCTACAAGGATGCTATTCATCAACGCATTTATGTCTTGTTAAATGGAACCCAGCTAGGAGATCCAGGTAGGGGAGAGGGTGTTCAATGTATATATAAACACCATGATAATCCAGTAATTCGGCGATATGGGAGTAGTTCAACTTCTAATACACGCGGGGTTGTGTGTCACTCCAATGGGTTGGGATCTAAACCTATCGTCACGTGCAAAAGTCTGGTTCTATACCCAAATTAAATGGGCTTGGAAAAGCTAGTGCAAAAGGAGATGGTGTCTAATCCACGTATAAATATCATAGCAATCCAGGGACTTAAATGCCATATATTTGGATGTAGGTATTACCTTGTTGCTTAAAAGAATCTACGTGGTTGCATTTCGATATCCATTTAAGGCAACATATAATACAAGGACATTGGACTGAAACATTTATTAGGTCCTCTCTCTATGTTCTCTCTCTGTTATATCTTAAAAAAAAAAAAAAAATTTACAATAACTGTAATGATGTTCAGCTTAATAATGCTTGGTAAATGTTGACCCGTTTGATCATAATCATGAAAAATTTTATCATGATTGCATACATGTCTAAGTTTCTGTAGGTTGTGTTTAAATTGAAATTACTATTTTCTCTCGGCTCAAAGTGTTGTCAAAGATTTTGACTTGTTATAATGTCGGATGCAGTGTAAGGTGTGCATGCAAACGTTTATTTGCACCACCAGTGAGGTGAAGTGCAAGGAACATGCAGAGGCAAAGCATCCGAAGTCTGATTATTTCACATGCTTTCCTCACCTCAAGAAATGAACTAAAATTTTGTGCCTTGGAACTATGCTGGGAACGGCTGCGGAGGTGCTGTCCCTTGATTGGAGATTTCTACAAATATTTAACCTAGGATTTTACCTATATGAGTGGCTGTTTGTTGCAAGGATGGTCTTAAGAAAGAGTGTGTGATAGTGTCTTTGTTGAAGTAAAACATGGTGATAAATGATCATGAATATCATGTGCCCTTCACATTCAAAGACGAGTTCTTGTTGTTATATATATAGTTTTGTTTAGGCATTCAGAGTTCTTTTTTCCTTTGATAATATATTCGTAGTAGCAGGTTTCTTGTTGCAATCCAGAATAACCCAATACTAGAGGAGAGAGACTGATCTCAATTCTTTTTAGGGAATATGTGTTTAGTGAGCCTTTGTTTGAAGGGCCGGTCTGAAAGTGCAAGACTAGCTGGACCTGGATTGACTAATACAAATTTCATTATTTTCTGCTCAAATCAATGAACTAAACGTCAACTCAGCATTTGTTAGGGAGACAACATTTTAACCAAAGCCTTTTGATTTCAATCCCCATTTATGAAACAATATTATAACAAGAACCTTTTGTTCTCGGTTAATATCAAGAGTTATTCTCATATGTGGCCCCAAATTTTATTGTCATTTTTGGTTTTGCCCTCCGGTTTTTAGAAATTCTCACTTCACTACTTCCTACATTACATTAGTTTCATTCAACCTCACTTGGAATATCCATAAAAAATGAGCAGCAGAAAGTACGAATCTTCAAGGTTTTTTTTTTTTTTTTTTGTTAGTTTACCTTTGTTAAATAATGATTAAGGGTTGTTTATGGTGTGAATTAGTATTAAATGTCCGTTTAGCCTCTTTGGGTATATTTTTTTTGTTCTTTAAACCGAAAATCCAGCAGAAAAGGATAAGCAAGACAAACTCAGAGTTTGGAGCAATAAAATGAGTGCTTTTCAAGATCAGGCGCAAAATTGAGAATGAGTGCTTTTGAAGATCGGGCCAAAGTGAGTAAAGTTCCAGCACAATAGAAATAATACCAATATCAAAGCCGGTGAGAATCAAACAATTTATGGAAATTTGGCCAAGGTTAAAAGCTTTCTAGATGATTGACTGTAGCATGGAGGATAAAACAAGAGAAAATTTTGTAGTTCACCCTTGGGAAACCTAACATTCACTTTCAGCAGTTGTAGCTTTTCATAATCTACGAGTTAGTTCTACATCGTAGCAACTTTTTACGATCCGCGTGTTGATTCTATGTCATTGTATACTATGCAGTATCACACAGCACAGTGATGTCGTTACCATCTATATCATTGCCTCAACTTATCCATGACAATCCAGTAGACACCATACGCACACACACACACACATATATATATATATATAGAGTCCATATCGAAATGCCACATCATCTCTCAAACTCTCACAATACGCAATAAGATTACATTGTGAAAAGGCAGAAATGAGGTTTCACGATATAAAATACATTCCCAAACGACACAAACTGTGTTTCGTACATGAACTAGTATTGATCGGGCTATTGTGTACGCATCCTGCTGCTTTCTGCTGCCCTCACTTGAGAGAAGTATGGATGAGCCTGCAGTGGAAACACCGAAGAGTTGCAACTAGAAATTACTTCCCTTAAACAAAGATGCCAAAATTGGATATGAGAGCAGGAGTAACCAGAGAAGAAAAGAATTTAGGAACGGGAAAAAGAAATAGATAAAGTGTGAAAAAAGTATCGGGACAACTTTGCTTGATACGAAAAAACGAGTAGGCCATAAAATGATATGAGGAGATTATTCAAGTGAAGAGAAACTAGTCATTACCAAGTGTCTTATCTTTGTATTGACAATGAAAATAAACAGTACAAACAAAAAAGCTCGGGAGATTACCATCGCTTCTCTTGCGGTAAGCCTGTCCTGATGATCATACCGAAGAAGTTTGTCGAGAAAATCAATTGCCTGCATATAATATTAGCAACAAAATGATTTCCTATCCATTTGCAAGAACTTAAAATCAAACAGCTGGAAACATGTAAAAGACAAATATAAGGTAAGTGACCTCCGGAGACACTAGATGCTGATTATCTGCATTAATAAACTTAGACCAGGGCTTCCTGCTGTGCCTGCAAGAGAACATAGGGACATAAGAATATATTTTGAGCGACACTTTTTTTACGCCACTAATTATCCAGGTCCTCAATTCATATTTTTAAGCTGCCTACTTATGGTAAAGAGATAGAACTGTGTAATTGACATAAACATGTACACAAGAATGATAAGATAATAACAAAATCTACCTTTCACAGGAGTAGAGATCAACTGCACATACAAGAAGAAACGTTTCAACCTACCTCCCAACAAGTGCATCAAGTTGTGAGTCGAGCTCTAAGTGATATTTGCTTAAATATGCATTTAACTCATCGGTCCCAAGTACCTGGAAATGCATGTGAAAAACTGAAGTTACAACCTTGCATATAATCCGGTACATATTTTGATGCATTTACATACATCAATAAATTTGGCAATATTAAGCCGCGCATGATGTTATATATATCCAATACAAAGCAAAAGGTAACAAAATTTGGTCAGACTGGTAGTAGCATAAACAAAAAAAAGTGATAATACTGTTTTCTTCTTAAACAAATTCTGAACATCCATTTAAAATGTAACAGAAATAATTAATTTTAATTATTAAGTGACATATTTCGCAAAATATTTTGGTCAAGTTCTTTTAAGCTAACATTACCTTGGCAATTTTGACAAGTTGATCATGGTTGTCATGACCATAAAAGAATGGTTCCTTGCGAAATATCTGCAAAAATTACTAGACAAATGAGTAGAGCAAACCTCTGATCAACCACACGCAACCTACAAGTGATTGGCTCATTTGTTCCATGGATAATTAAGAGACTAATCTCACCATTCCAGCAAACATGCAGCCGAGGCTCCACATGTCCAGAGAATAATCATAATCTTGCAAGTCAACTAAAAGCTCAGGACCCTTGAAATATCTGAAGACAGGAAATTGATTTTTCAAAAAAGAAAAAATGGCAAAACAGAGACAAAACAAAAAACAATTCAACCATGATAAACCATTCCATGTATTATTGCCGTGAATGATGGTAATTTAATGCTTTCTAAAACATTACCTTGAAGCTACACGAACATTATACTCCTTCCCAGGGTGGTAAAACTCCGCAAGACCCCAGTCTATCAAGCGAAGTTTTCGCAACTCATGGTCAATCATAACATTGTGAGGTTTGACATCTCTATGCATTATTCCTTGTGAATGGCAGAAATCTAATGCCTGTAATTCAAAGACCACTCATCCAAGTGAGGTGCATATAGTTCAACGCCAGTAAGGTGTAGGAGCAAATATATGATGTATACATGGACATTAGATATTAACAGCATCCCGACGAGCTTATAGATTCCAATTACAAAAGAGCTGAACAAATATTTGTTCTAAATCAAACACATGAATTACCTTGAGAAGCTCGTAAATGTAGTAGCGAATGTCATAATCAGTCAGTGTGGGGTACAAAACTTTGAAGTCAGTACTGTTCACATACTCAAAAACCAAGCTAGGAGTTTTTGAGTGTTGATCTCTAACAATATCAAGAAGCTTTACTATATTAGGGCCGCCACAAAGGTTCTGCAGTATTTTTATCTCTCTCTTTATCTGCAGAAATATCATTCGAAAAACCACGAGTTAAAAACTTTAAAATATATAGCACGCTGAGTTCATACAAATCCTGCTCGATTTGATTATAAGCTACTGTGGATTTGTAGAGAGATTAAAACTGTACCTTCTTTTTCTTAACAGGCTTAAGGATCTTGATAACGCAACGCTCATTGCTATTCACATTTATCCCTTCGAAAACCTCGCTGTATTTTCCCCGCCCTACTTTGCGAACAACCTCGTAATCATCTTGATCACTGAAACAAGCACAGACACAAAAGCCATTGATACAAAAATGCACAAAATAAAAAATAATAAAGTTGAACAATGGAAACAAAATGGTAATCAAATCAATTAATAGATTAACAAAAAAGATGATCAAAATAATTGTTAATCCTCCATGGCAGATCAAGCAAGTACAACTTTCTCAGCTCTTTCACAAATAAATCATCTTTTTTAGTACAATCAACACTACAAAAAGATACTAGCTTTCTCGAATCCCTCAAATGTGAACTAAGAGATCCAACTTAACTACCACGATCTCGATTAAAAATTGAACCAAGTTACAAAGTCCGAAGATTCTCAGAATCTGTACTTCCTTTTCCCAATCAAAAATTTTCTCAGAAAGGAAAAGAAAATGGACAAACACGATTGAAAAGAAATGTGAGCTAGGGCTTGGAAAGAAAAAAGGAAAAAGCTTTACCCCCATTGAACGGTGAGGGACTCGTAGTCCCAGTACTCCTTGGGGCGGAGGACATTGACGTCAGCATAGACGCGAGCTTTGGACATGACGGAGATGTTCACCGGAGCGGAGATCTCGCCGGTGGGATTGGTCCAATGAGGCTGATCAACGACACTGGTGGTGGTGTTGAGGTTAAGGTTAAGGTTACAAATGGGATGTGAAGGATTTGTTGGATTTGTTGGGAGGGAGAAGGTGCGCAGGTTAGGAAGGTGCGCAACCGGCGCACGAGAGGCGACAATAGTGCACACTAGCAGGAAACGGAGGGCTAGTGCGGGGCTGTGCGCATCCCTCATGTGACACACCACCACACCCGGCTAACGTGCGCCGATCGAAAAAAAAAAAACATAAAAAAAAAAAGCTGTGTTTGGTTTTGGTTCACAAAGGGGGTCTTTTAGAGTTGGAGGGAGTGGGTATTCTTCCCTACGGTACTAGGATTGTTACTCCCGTTACGTTTATTCTTGTCTATGACGTGGCGAGGAATGATTGGTCAAGTGAAAGACTTAGAGACACCTGAAAGAAAGGCTTGTTCTTTTTCCTGGGCTCTGATTGGCTGGCAAACAGAAATTTCTGGTAAAACTACAAAGTTAAAACAGAGTTGCTTCTTCTGAAACTTTTTTGGTGCATTTTTGCGTTGGCTTTCAGAAGTTTCGGTTCTTTTTCCTGTTGGGGGTTTTTATCCTAATGGTCTCTTGAGATTGTTTTCCACCGTTAGTTGTAAATTTTTTTTTTTTTATTTTGACATAATTTTAACCAAATAAAATTTATGATAAAAACCATAATTTTATCATATCGTAATAATATTATTATATCAACCAATTTTATAATTGGAAGTAGTTTTGTGTTAACTTTTTATTATGAACACCGGTAAATTAATCTGTGAAAAAATTTACTATCAGTTAAAATAAACAGAAAATATATTTTATATCTCATAATTTTCCCATTTAATTATTCTCAACAATAAAAATAATTCATGCAGTAGAACGTTTCCATAATTTTTTTTTAACTCGTTCGGTGAATCGGTATTAGTTATTTTCCATTATCTGACGCTAAATCCAAACCTAACTCTCTAAAATTCAAATCTCACACCCCAAATTTATCATAAAAAAAAAAAAAAAAACAATAATAGGAAAAAAGAAGCTGATTTATTCCCATAACACAATTTGCTAAAATGTGAACCCTATACGACAAGATAAGGTGCATCAGCATTTTCCACTCGCAGTATTGAATTGTTTTGTGCTCCATTATAGTTTTTATATTTTCAAAGCAATATGCAAATGCTATGCCTAATGGAATACGTTTCAATCAAAAATAATTAGCACTTTGACATGCCTATAATAAAAATCAGCCCTGCTAAGAAAAACCAAAAATAAAAAATAAAAAATAAAAATAAAAATAAAAACTAGCTATCCTATGCTGTCTGTTTTCAACCCCCATTTCTATTGCATTGGATTCAGATTTATTTCATTCTTTACACTGCTTTGGGTTGGATTTGCTCAAAATCAAAAACCTCGAACATGAGGCGCCTCACATCCGGCTTCCCATATATAGCGTATGAGAGGCCATGAATGGCTTGTTGGACGGCTGTTGTGGCTGGATTCCTTAGTCTTCTATTGTGCTCGTACTTATCTTGAACCTCTTCCGAGTAGATGATAAAGTTATGGAGACGCTTGTCCCTTAAATACCGCCCGCAGAACTTGTTCATGAGTAAACGGCGGTGCCTCTCCTGTATCCACTTTCCAGGAGCATCCAAGTGCTTCATCAACAACCTTTCCGCCATTACAAGATCCTAATCAGGACAATTTAACAAAATTTCAGCAATTGACAGTTGGAAAGCATTTTTTCTTAAGAATGGAAAGAGCCCCATTTGCGTTCATGTTGAAACATTTCTTACCTGGATCTTTTGGCCAAGATATTCTAGTCTCTCGTAGCAAAACCGGGGATGCTCAAATTTGTGCTTTGACGGATGCAAAAAACACAACTGTAATGAAAAATGAAAAGTAAACAGGGTGTATCTTCCATTAAAATGGTTAACTAGTGTAAAATTTTCTTCAAGAACTCATATCTCTGGTGGGTTTAAATTTTACGGGAATAAGTTGGCACATGCAGTCCGGAAAAATTTCTAAGTCTAAGAAAAGGAAAGACTACCTAGCTACCATGGTAATTACAATCAAGAATCAGATTAACAGCCAACACCATAGAATCATATAATACACTAGTTTAGCATGCCACCTAACGCCTGCTTATGTTTGGGAATAAGGAAAATTATGGGATGAAAGGGAGAAGAACTACCTGTAGGCCAAGTCCGAGTTCAATGTTCCTAGCTTCGGTAATGTCTCGAATTCTATCTTTCATATGTAAGGGATATCCCAGAGCTCTCATAACTTGAGGTCGGCAATCATAATCCCATATGTTTCCTCTGAATCTATGCATACCTGGTGGAACACAAGCCCTGAAGAGCCTAGGGTGCACAAAAAGAGCATCTTCAGGAGGCTGCAAAGGGTAAAATGTCACGTGTTAGGAGAAATTGAAGTTTATGACTACTGAATCAATAACTCCGAACTACGACATAAAAAGGGTCGACACTGCTGTTTTATGTACTAAACCGCTACATCAGAAATACATAAATAAACTGATTCTTTTATGGGTCTAAAACTGCTGCAGACACATCAAATTTAATTAGCTTGTTCCAGTACAGAGTTCTTGAACATTAACTCTATCACGGAGGACGGTAAGAACTAAGAAAGAAAGAAAGAGAATAGGGCTCTCTATGTCGTTATATTTTCCTCATAAGCATCATCAATCTAACTTTTGGTCCCGGACAAAACAAACAGGAATATTGAAAAATACCCCCCTTTCGTCTGACTTCAAAACTCCAGCAACATGTATGATTATCCAAATCTAGATGTTAGTCATTTGAAATCAAGATCTCGTATTCAGTACTCTCATAATTGGATAGGGATGTATGGGCAGAAGGGCTGAATTAGATGCTCTGACATTCCTAGCAAGATCGCTGGAGCAATCTCTGGGGCACTCTATATTGTTGGATGAACAACATAAACAAAAAAGAGAAGGAAAAGAAAACTCACCCTGTATGTAGCTACATCTTGCCAGCTGAGTTTGTTGCCTTCAAATTCAACCGAAACATAATCGATATCTTCAAGTTGTCTCCTTAACCTTGGCTGGCAGTCCTCAGCTTCCGGGTCCATTCCAAACACTTCAAAAAGTACACGATACACTTCTGGCATACCAAAACACAAGTAGATTGCCGCAAACAAAGCCCAGAATACAGACCTGCCAAAAAAGACAAATACCTTTGATTCTTTGAAGCTCAATGAGCTTTTTCATAAATAATTGACAGTCATTAAAATAGTTGAGACGTAGTTAACAAAGGAGTCGATGACATCCCAATTCAATCCAAGGGACATTATCATATAATTTGTCATCACTCGAAATGCATATGCTTTTACATAAGATAAATGCCTTATATTTTCTATCTCAAAGGAGAGAGAAAAAATATGCATTAAAATCTTCAAAGACAAGACGTGTAAACAAGTACTAGAAGGTGTGACATTCACGTTAAGCCTATTCTTCATTCCAAAATCAAGCTAGGACTTTAAGTATAAACCTCACCAGCTATTTTACAGACTGATCTAACATTCAGGTTGAATATTTAGTGTGCAGCAACCATGAACCAGTAAATAATCTACCGGAACATCTACATGTGACTTAAAGCCAATCTACTTCACTGATTAGAGTTACAACTAACTTCTATAATTATCTTTATCTATAAAAGCTTCCACACACAAAAAACGACAGTAGTTATATCAGTTAGAATCCTTGACAGATAAAAAATATAAACATGCTTAGTTCACTCTGCATTGTCTAAAGGGTCCTCTTGAAGGAAAATAGCTTAAACTATAAGCCTACCACAGATTACATAACCAATCAACTAAAAAGCTCCAAAAGAAAGACTTTTTTCTGGTATTGAAAAAAAAAAAAAGAGGATCAGGGTTATGTTCTAGTCAGAGAAACGCAACATTCCTGTCCATCCTAAGACTAACTCACTCAAAGGAGTAGTTTTTCCACCAAAGAACTATAGTACTTAACTATGAGACAACAACATTGCCTTCTTCACCGTGTTGATTTCAAAAATATAGTTTCTAAACTTCAACAAGAGATAACTTGATGTAGGAGAAAAACACACACAAGCAAAAGTTTCCCATTCTAGGCCAATTCTAGAGTTTCCTAAGTTTTAGATTTTATTGTTTTCTATTTAGTACTTTTCTTTGTAATTTACTAGTTTTTTTCGTTTGGTTTAGTTTCGTGTTTCTAATGTAGAGTCGTCTATGTAAACTCCAAATTCTCTAGTCTCAGATAATTTGTCAATAGTATTATCAAAGTTTCAGACAAATTCCTCTCAACGTTCTTTCAATATTCATATTCAATCAAACACAATTCAGCTGCATCTTGACATTCTCGGCATCCATGAAAACCAGTTTTATCAACGGAAAAACAACAGCAATATCCATAACATAGAAAAACAAACACAAAAACAATAAAATCAATTCTAAGAGAAACCAATTAACTTACTTAACAGGAGGCTCCCTGTCCTTCCTCAACATCTTATCCATATCCTCGAACGGAAACACCAGATTCTGCAAGCTAGCGGCTTTGATCCACTTGGGCAAATTCCTCTTCCCGATCAAAGCAAACACCCGCTCTCTCATCGGCCCCGGCGACTCCCTCGGATACCTCTGCAGGAAAAACTCCGCTAATGCCAGCTCAAGAACATACTGCCCCAAGAAGCTCAACCTCGAATGGCCCGACCTGACATGTCTCGCGTTCGTCCTCTCGCAAGATGGATGCTGAAAAGCCAGGTACAGAAGCGTGTCGAATTGCTTCGCCGGATTGTCATCCCCGAATCGATCAGAGGGCTCGAGCGGGTACCCGAGGGCCTGTTTCGCCTCGAGGAGGTACTCGTCGATCCAGGTCTTGTCAGCATTGTTGAGCCGCGAAGACGGCAAGCAAGAGCTTAGCAATGGGAACGATTTGAGGGACAATTGGGGGCTGTGTAGGAACCTCTCCGCCAGTTTCTTGTCGTCCAAGGGAGGTCGGAGCACGAACCGCTTCGGCGGAACCTTCTTCTTCGGAGAAGTCGCCCTTTTCCGCTCGGCGAGCTCTTTGAGGAGTCTCTGGGGGGAGTTCTGAGGGAGGTCTTGCTGTGGGCCGACGGCGACGGCGAGAATTCGGAAGTTTCGAGACGTGGGGTTCGGCGGATTTTGGAATTTTTTTAGTCGGATTTGGATTGGGAAGGTTGAAAATGAGGAAGAAAATGAGTTTGGGAGATTTGTGAAGGGAGAAGAAAGTTCCATTTTTGGAGCTTCAATGGTGAAGATGAAGAAGTACTGGAGTTGGGTTTTTAAGCCTGGAGGTTGGGTTCTAGAAGTAATTGGGGTTTTCGGGGTGAGATTGATCCGCCATGGGAAGAAGGAGGTGAAGGGTTTAGCGAGACTGGTTATTGGGGTTTTGGAGGTAGGATAAGATGGAAAGAGCGCGACCAGTTTCTTGGATATTTTCGCGCTTGCGTTTGGCTCTTTAGAATGGCTAAAACGGTGTCGTTTCTGTGGATGATTAAAAATCATTTAACCATGAGACAAAAAAAAAATTTAACATTAGACTGATATGATACAAAATTAAACTAAATTTAGCTACAATTTATGTCATATTGATTAAGAATAAAAAATTTATGTCATATTGATCAATAAATAAAAAAATATGATTATTTAGATAATTTTCTAATTAAAAAAATCGATAGATTATATATCTGGAATCACTGAGAGAGTGATTATTTTTATTTTGAAAATTAAAATTATATTTTAAATATAAAAGGTGATATGAATTATTAATTCACAGACAATGCCTCCTCACGTTAATAAATAATTGATTTGATAAGTAAATTTGAAAATAATAATAATAATCTGCATAATCTCTTGGAGAATCATGATCCGACAAACAACTAGTTACACTAATAAATTCAATTGAAATGTTTAAGAAGAAGAAGATTGTAGCGTGTTCCAAAACCGAACATTTAAATAGATACACTAACATCTAATACATACATAACTTTTGGTGAATTAACAAAACTGACAACTTTTTTTTTTTTTTTTTTTACCAACTTGACGTTATTTTTGGACACAAATTTTTTTTTTTTTCTGCTCAAGTCAATCTAATATGTTTCATTCAAATTTCTTCCAATTATTAAAAAAAAAATCCACTATATTTACCATTACTTTCACAACATTATAACGTACTAAGTTAAAAACATGTGCAATGCACATTATGAGACATATTTGAGAAAATTTATCTGAATAAAAAATATATATAAGTAAAGAATAGAGAAAAAAATCAACAAAATACCTAAAAATAAAAAATAAAAAAAAGGAGGCATGAAAAAAAAAAATATTGGCGCTATAGATGGCACACACGTACTATGTGTGCCACATCAGGATAATCCGGAAGCATGGATTAATCAAAAATGTGTGAACTCGTAAAATATCTTGGCCGCGAGCTTATTCGATTTGAAGTTCACTTATATGTTGGCCGATTATGGGGGATCTCGTCATGATGCAAAAATACTGTAAGAGGCAATAGCGTTTCATGGATTCCCAATACCACCACCTAGTAAGATTTCCTAAATTCTTTATGACTGTTATATCGTATCAAGTAATTATATATTCCATTTGATAACGCGATGATTACTTGACATGTAAATTTTACATAGTCGATTCGGGATACTCAAATAAGGATCATTTTCTTAGTCTATTTCGATGAGAGACTTATCATTTATTCGAATATCGGAAACGTAAAGTCGGACTGGGCACCCGGAGGAAAGTATTTAACTACATGCACTCATGTCTGTGGAATTGCATTGAGTGAACTTTTGTTGTTTGGAAGGCCAAATTTAAAATATTGAAAGGCAACAACAATTATTTCATGGAAAAACAAGTAATGATCCCAGTAGCGTGTGTTATCGTTTATAATTTCATAAGGATGGTACAGGTTGTAAATCCTTTTCTTGAAAAGTATACGGCATATGGTGTGCTTGTAGGTGGCCATGCTGATGTTAACGCGAATGCCATGTTGGATGACAGCGCCGATGATTTAGGTCTAAGTATGAGAATGTAGCAAGACACATCGAGGAGGGGCGCAATGAATCAGCTGAAAGAAGTATTGGCTGATGATACGTGAAACAGATATCAACAATTTCTATAATATAAATCTGCTTGAAATTAAGGCTATTTCTATCTGTTTAACGTGAATTAGGGGGAATGGTTTTATTTTTATTTTTATTATTAGCACTTAGTTGGGTTGTACTTAAATTTGTTGTATTTTATGGCTTTGTACTTAAATTTGTTGTATTTTGTGATTATGGAAAAAAGATTGTAATTAATTTGATGTATTATATTAATATGCTTCCCCCTCCCCTTTTTTTCCTTCACAACATATAATGGCATGTTATATGAGGGGAAAAAAAGGGATAAAAACATCCTAAATTGCTTGGTATTTAAAAATAATCCAACTCAAAACATTTTTTTTCTTTAACTACGGTAACAATTATTATTCTATACAAAGGAACCCAAATTAAAAATTAGAAAGAAAAAAAAAAACTCATTTTCAATGCATAATACATTTCTATTCAAGCACATTTTTTAATACAACTCAATTTTTACATCCAAACACTCAACTTAAATTAAACTTTTTCAACTCCAATTTTTTTATCAAATACTCAATTCTAGCTCTTAATTTAGCTTATCTTCAACTCAACTTAAAAATCTCAACTCCGCCGTGACACCAAACGGAGGTTAAGATTACATAAATTTATATATATTTTTTTCAATCAACACCTAATTTTAACTTAAAAATACCTAAAATATAATTTAAAAAAAACCTAAAATATCCTTTAAAAGACAAAAGAATATTTAGATTGTTTACCTTTTTATATTATGTATTTTTTTTAAAAGTATATCTTAGATGTTAAAATCAAGCATTTTTATACCAATATGTTATAGTTAAATTTGAGGCTGAATATTTAGGAAAAAACATATGAACCACATAAATTTAATAGCTACTGCACTAATATAAAAAAAAATACACTAAGTTAATATGATACAAATTATAATTATATCATAAAAAAAAATACAAAAATTTATGTTACGTTGGTGAATGAAAAATGTACTTGTTTGGGTAATTTTATGAAGCAGTTCGAACCCAACAGTAACTATAGCCACACTTCACCTAACCTCTTTACCTCTCTTGTTCTCTTTCGGACGTCCTCATCAACAAGCACCGTGTCCACCACCGCCGATTTGCTGCCAGATCTTACCTTTCTGGTTCTCTCTACAACATCCTCGTCAAGAAACACCACGTCCACCACCGTCGAGTCTCCGCCAGATCTAACCTCGCTGGTTCTCCCTCCGACGTCCTCATCAACAAACACCACGTCCACCCCCGCCGAGTCGCCGCCGGAGACTGCCAAACGACATCGCTCTGCAATGTCTGGCTCGAGTCCTGAGACCGTACCACCCAGTCCTCGCGGCGGTGTCGAAGCCCTTCAGATTCCTCCTCTCCTTCCCACAGTTCTTGGCCGCCCGATCCGCCATCGGCTTCTCCGATCTCCTCCTTTACCTCCGGGTCGACTTTGTCTTCGACGGACCCCGGGATTGGTTCACGGTCTTCGGACCACCCAACCCTAACTCCTACAAGACCCGTTTCGCCATCGCCCGGGCCCCCGGACTTCTTCCCGTTGACCGCCTGGAATGGTTCAGATTCGTCGCCGTGGGCCCCAAGATCGACCTCTTCGGCGGCAAAATCGACGGCTACTATTCTTCGGACGTGTGGGTTTTCGACTGCCGATTCCACACGTGGGAGCGCGGTCCAAGCATGCAAACGCCGCGAAAGGTGTCCATCGGCACCATTGTTTTGGACGGCGAGATTTACTCGATCGGACAGTACACGGAGAAGGACCAATTGGGCGATGTGCTAGACACGGTGACCGGGCGGTGGGATTCGATTCCGAGTCCCGATCTCGAGGGCAGACGGCTTTTCGGCTATGGCGTCAAGCGAGGTAAGATTTGCTTCTGGACGGATGAAAAAGAGTTGAGATTTAACCCAGTAAAGAAGACATGGAAAGTGTTTGAGAAATGTCGTGTTTGATGCTCAAGTTCGTCATACTGTTCAGCTTTTCGAAGCGAATGGGGCATTGTATCACTTGGATGATTACGGGAAAGCGATTTTATTGATTGATCCAAGAGTTGGAGTGTGGAAAATGTGCGAGTTTCGGGCTCGAGGGCTGCCGAGTATCTTGCACAGACCTTCGATGGTCAAGGTGGGAGGGAGGGTGATAGTTATGGGGTTGGTGGAAAGATGTAAGGCAACTGCAAATTCAGAATTGGAGACAAAAGTCGGAGTCTGGTGTGCGGAAATTCAAAGTGAAGATGAATAGAAAAAGGGAATTACGGGTGAAAGTTTTGTGGTCGGAGATGGTTTATTCGCGGCCCGAATGGCTGTTAGGCAGGACTAGCGTCGCAGACTTGTACTTTAATTTCTTTCCAGTTTCTGTATGAGGAGTAAGTGGACTGTATGTAAAATATATGTTTCGTTTATCTGATCAGTGCTGTGAATGCGTAATTCGGGATGTACTAAATGGTTGTTAGGTATGTATAACGTTTGCTTTGTTTAACCTCATCAGTGCTTTTCATGATAGTTTTCGTTGTGAATGCGTGTACTTCGGAATATATGTCGAACTCAAGTTGTAGAAATCAGATGGATTTCTTACTGAATTAAGAGTTGATACTGCTGATCTTCCTTGAATCCTTGTTCATGTGCTCTTTTTTTTTGGTTAAGTGGAAAATACTTGAAAAGGGGCTGTAGTCTTTGCAACTTCACGGTCATGCTTGTTAATGGTGTTCAAAACTTTCTTGAAGCGTGCCACTGATTTCCATACTTGAGCTTTGACATTCCGCACAAGCAGTAAATGTTTGGTCATTTCTCGAAGCTAAACCAACAATTTGTAAGCTAGTTTATGTAGATCCGTAGTAGTTTTTAGCTTCTTTATTCCATTTCTTAGTTCTGGTCCTCTGGATTCTGTTATTTATCATGTTTGTGGAGTCCTGTGACTGCCTTGCCTCTGCTGTTCTTTAGTTTCTGGTGATCTGCTTCTGTTATGTAAACCTTTTTTTTTTAAGCTTCAATGAATTCGTTCTTACTGATCGTGCTTTCCATTCTCGGATTGCTGAACGTTCCTGCATCGAATCTTACGGTTTTGTTGCATCTTTTGGAAGATAAAAGTTTCTATGGTTTCCCAGTGAACTGGTGGATATAAGAATTGCTCAACCAAAGGTTTTTAGAAAACTGTTTACCAATACCAACCCGTTCTATCATACCACTCACCAAATGCACATGTATTTTGTGTATTTTTATTTTTTTCCCGGTTAAAGATTACAATTAACCTTACGTTAACACAATAATCTCATTGAATCCTAGCCATTTCATGCTCTGTTGAGCTGCAAGAAAGATGATGATCTTTGGCATAGCCGTAGTTTTGCATATATATCTGGTGTATTTTTATTTCTACATAATAAGAAATCTGTTGATTTGGCTGAAATTTTGCAATTTGCTAGTTAACCTTTGAGAATTTGAGGAGCTAAATAGGAAAGTGATCCATAAAAACCAAATTTGTTCCATATAGGCGTTGGAAATTTAGCAGATACGAAAGGGGACTTCAAAAGTTCAAAATGGAGTTGGTTAAGCTTGAAGGTTAAAAGGGAGCTCTAAACTGTGTGATGTTTTAGTTGTTCCTGTAATTAAACAAACAAGTCATTTTTCTTCCAAACAAAATACCAAACTTAGCTGTCTTTATAAAGAAGGCATGATTTGGCTAGGAGGGTTAACAAAAAAAGTAAAAAAATAAAAATTCCTGCTTAAGTACTTTGCACTTGCACCTTAATATCCGTTAAAAAAAGAAAAAAAGAAAAAAGAAAAGCAGCTGGGTATAAATTGCACTCTCTAACAGTCATCAAATATTGCCCATATTGAGCAAGACTAGGTTTCAGGGTAGTACTTCTGTTCGTGATCGTAGTATGTTACGTTGTCTTGGCCCTGCTGCATTGAAGAGTATCGATGCACTATTTCTGGTTCACTGATAAGGAAGATAGAGTTGGGGCGGGTGGGTTGGGGGGGGGGGGGGGGGGGGGGGTTGGCGGGTGTGCATCGGCGGAAAGTTTTCTATGGCGAGCTCAAGAAGAAGGCGCAGCCGAAGGCCAGTAAAGCCCTACTTCTATCCAATTGGAAAAACCCGACTGAACGAAACACCGTTCACTTGTAAGGTCCCACATGCAGCATTCTCAACAGCGGCGACTATCCCGAGCTAGCCGTCCATGGTTGTCAACCTCTCTTAACCACAGACGTCCAAGACTTGGCCCCTGAAAGGCTGAAAATATATAGCAGACGTGGTTGCCTGCTACAGGGGCTGTTTGAAACCAACCAAGTCAAGCTGCTAGGCAATGAACTCTGATTCGATGAAGGACTGAGATATGCCTGTTTGCTAATTTATTTCTCTGTTGAAATCGTGAAATATGAAATAGCTCTTCCATCTAATGGTGGAGACCGAGGTACTCAAGAGAGCAGAGAGAGAAAACCATTTTAAAGAGAGAATCTCCGGTGAACCACTTTCCTCTTCTCTTCTGTTCTTCATTCCTTTCATTCCCCTACTCCACTTTGTATGAAAATATAGTTATACTGCTAAGAGATTTTTTTTTTAATTTTTATTTTTTTAAGAAGTAGACCTTTTATTTCAAGATAATGTTAGGATTTTGTTGTATTTCATAATGTTTTTTCAGGTCTCATCATACAAATGAATTATGAGAATAGTGGCTATGTTATTTTATTTTATTTATTATTATTATTTTTACATTTTTACCTGTACATTTGAAGTAGTGAGAAGAAAAAGTTCACTGAACCCTGAAGGGAAAGAGTTATGGTATTTATTATAAATATAATATATACATTTAGTGTTTACAAAGGCTACATGTGAAGAAGCTTTTATATCAATTGAAAAAACAGTGGTTAATAGTAAACAACGAACTTGAGGTATAATTTTGTTATCTTATTGGTTTCTTGGACTCGAATTGTGTTTAGTAACTTCTTTGGGAAAATTGTGAAATTAGCTCTTCTGATGGACATATTTTATGTTTATGTTTGTTTACCCTTTCTTCAGATTTTTTTTACCCTTCATATTTTTATAATTGGAGATTAAAAAAAAATGAAGATATTGTAATTGGGTCAATAATTCAAGGATGTACTTTTTGAAGGACAATCCTATAAATCAACCTACACATTTGAGTTCTATAAATTCCGCACTATTATTTTAGACTATCCACCTGATCCAACTATTGATGGTTGTGATTTGCCGATAACTAATGTTGATATCTCACCGACCGATTATGACTCTTCCATGTCTACTTCTCTCGAATCTACATAACTATGTCTTAAATGTTTCACTTTCTCTGTTTTGACCATCTTCGATCACAAAATCATATTTACTTTCTTATGTATGTTATCTTTTAGATTTTTAACCATACGTGACAGAGAACGAGATATAGACCAATTAAGACTCTTTCAGGTCGACTTCCCTTGAATCCGCGTAACCATGTCTTAAATATTTCACTCTCTCCGTTTTGATCATTTTTGTTCACAAAACCAAACTGACTTTCATACATATGTTATCTTTTAGATTTTTGATAAGACGTGACAAAAAATGAGATGTAAAAATAGAATCATATGAATCTATCTGATAAGATCACACACATCGAATTGTATCATCCTCTATTTTACCCCATAGGTGATTTTTTTTTTTTTTTTTTTTTTTTTCACTTCCTCAATTGACAGAGTCAAGTGAGAAAATTAGCTTGAGAGACATGTTGATCTGAGGTGACAAGTCACATATGCCAGTTTAAATTGTCAGGTAGGTTAACAGAAATTATAGAGATTCAGTAGAAAAAATGTCTCCTCTTAAAAGGGGGTTGTGTGTGAAAATTATTGTTCCATTGCTGTCCATCTGATTTTACATCTTCATATGATCGTATCTTCTGTTTACCTTCCAAATATTGATTCTCCAGATCGGCTGTACTCTTTGTCCCCATCTTAAACCCCACCACACAATAAGAATCTTCTTGAATGGAAAATCACTTTTTTCCTTTTTATTTATTTATTTATTGTTTATATATTGATGTGATTTAAAGTTATATATTCCGAGTATTTTATGGCTAACCTATCATTATCTTAAACTGTCAGATTTTTTATAAACACAATTAAATTCATATATATTTTTTAATATTATATATTTTTATTTGATTTGAGGGTTTAGAACTGTCCGGTCGTGTATTACAGAATTCTAGCACGTATGTAACAGCTTTGTTGAGCCACCATTATTATTCAATGGATGGGTGACGGAAATCATCTGATCAGAACCCAAAAAGGCACCGAGTTTTTTGTTTGTTTTGAAGGTTCTGTTCACTCAATATTGTTGTGGTACGGTTTTGTTTTTGGAATATTTGTGCGCTGTACCAAACGCATATATAGAGGGCAGATTTTTTCTCTAGCTGTGACAATCTCTTATACATGTACACAGTTTATTTTTCATATGTGATGATTTTCTGGATAAGTTGAAGAGGTATTAACAGATTTTCATGTTACTTATCCAATACTTCGGGTGATCTTGATTTCATGTCTGTATATGACCGCATCTATATCTTTTTATATCGGTCATAAAACTACTTGATTATTGATAGAAGAGTGTTTCTATGTTGTGTAAATATTTGAGTAAAACAGAATGGCTTTAGTTGATTTGATGCCATTTGGAAGTGGAAGCTCAAGTCCAAGAAAACTCCGCAATTTGTCGGAGACACTAACAAAAAGTTCACAAATTTCATTGATTTCAAGAAGGGTAGAGGTCATGAGAGGCATGGATTACAAAACATGTCCGAAACGAATAGATCCATTTCAAAATGACTTTTCATTCTGAAATGGCCTAAAACTACGAAACAAACAAACGGGGGATAAGATTGTCAAAAAGAAAATAAACATGTTACAAAGGAGTGGCAAATGGGGCCAACAAGACTTATGTGCCTGCATTATTTGGACTAAGATTTCAATGAAACAACTAATGTGTGGTGAAGTCATTTCATGCACTGTGAGTAGTTCTAGGAGTAGTAGTTTTCTTTAGAATAGTTTTCTTTCCAATATTGGGGCCCTTAAATTTGCATGATTTGAAGGCTATACTTCAGAGTGAGCCCTTTGATGTGTACAAGAGATATTGTTTTATTTATTAGTTTTCTGAACACCCTTTTTCTTGCTGGAGATAGTTCTACATCTCATTCACTACCCTTACAGCTAATTGTAACGAACCCCATTTGGGTTCTTTTATAAGGAAGATCGTGATCGGACAGAGACATCTGATTTCCTCACCAATTAAATGCTGGCGTAAAACATTTAACCACTACCCAATTCTCAAGAGGCTTAGAGAAACACAAATTTCAACTAGGCAGACTTGTTGAAGGTCCCAGCAAAGACTTGCTTAGTAGCATTAATTGTTTTGTAAGGACACGGAATTTCACTTCTATTATTCCTCACTAGTGAGTTGTTTCCTTCCCCAGTAGCTATAAAAGTCAGCATTTTCCGTCGCAAACTCGCGGTGTCCTTGATCACATTACAAATTGGTAACTTGTGTTTGATTGATTTGCATGTCATTTATGCCCTTTCAGTCGGTGAAACACAGGATGTAAGAAAGTAATTTTCCTGTTTAGTACCACATTTTTTATCCAGCTGATGTATTCATGTCAGTACATTTATATTCAAAATGACTCTATTTGTATCATAATTTCATAATACACATAAAATTTTTATGATTATGTGAACGTAGATCATGTGGCATGATCGTGTAATCAGACAAGAGAATAGTACGCTGAAATTCGAGGGAAGACCGGGTTTCATATGTCGAACAGTTGCTACATGGATCGCGATAGATAAAAAGGAAATACTAAATCCAAAGGAAGAATTCAAAAGTTTAAATCAATACAAATAAAACTTCCAAGGGTTAAGTTGAAAATCGTCCCGTGAAACATGGACACAAAACAATGTCGTAAATTGTTGGATTTTTGTGTGTAATGTTCAATCAATGTCCTCAAGGGCCCCCTTAATTTGCCCCGCGAGGAGATGCTGCCTTTGAATCTGTATAGGAGCAGTTTTTATTTTTACTTTTTATTTTCAAGAAAAAAAAAAAAGGATTAGTGGTATCTTAATGGCCCAATCTCTGACCTGATAGAAGTGAAGGCTTCAAATAAGATCTCTTTTGTGTTCATGTCACCACCACCGGTGGTTTTTAAAAGTAGATGTTTTCACTTATGAACATCTTTTTTATTACTAGGTAAGTTTGTGTCTTATTCATTGTGATTGCACCCGCGCAAGATTATCTAAAACCAACCCCAGAAAGGTAGGTCACAATGGCCCATTTCCCATTACGGTCTTCATATTCCTTGTCACTAGAAAAGTAAGCCATATTTTCCTGTTTGCTTTCTCTCTTGGGGGGCAAATTTGAAAACTTTTCATCACTCCAATGGCAAGATTGCAAAAGGTTGAAGACACCTCACATCTAGACAGTGATCTACTAAGCTTAATACTTCATGTCAATCCTTACCCTTGTCTGTATTAGCCTGTTATTCCCCACACTGATTATGTTAGAATATAAAACTATTGTAGGTCTACCTCTTAACATCTTAAAGTTTTGAGATTGATTGACAAATTAACATAATATCATAACAGAAAATCCTGAATTTAAACCCTTATAATTACACTCTTTATCGTCAATTAGTTATTGGATTTTTAATATGTTTCGGTTTAAGAATCTGAATGTCAATATTAATAGAAAAAAGCATTCCAAAAAAGGGAAAATAAATTATTTGGCACTTTTGTCTATGAATATTTTACGATTTGGAAAGTTGCTTGCTAATTTAAGAATTTGGATGAAATGTCTTTGTACACGCAAGGTGAGCTCATTTGAAGATATATATTAAAATTTCGGATGACAAGACGTAATGTCACATGAGGGTGTTTGTTTAAAAATTTGAACATTCACATTATAATATTTTAATAAATTTAGGAGATAATTTATCAAAATCAAAATCCAAAGACATTTTGTCGATACACTACAAGTTCTCGCGGAAAAAGCAACCAAAAAAAAAGGGGGGGACTCATGAGAAATGGGTTTATGGCATATGTGGTCATGGTTTTTGGAAGACCATTAGAGTGTTTGCTTGCGTTTTCTTTTTGGGGAGTGGTTGTGGCCCTGGTGAAACAGTTCATAATCTTCAAAAGCGAGCTGTCAGCTTTGTAATATTCTTTCTAGTGAACAAATTAAAAAGGTGAGTAGGATACTACTTCCTCAGAAAATGTTGTTTTCCCCCCCTAAAATTTAGGTTCCTGTCAACCTTAACATCACTTTAGTAGGAGAAAAAATTACACTTCAAATTGGAAGAAGGGCATTTTTCTATGGTGCATTATTTGACAATTCGAACCATGAGTGATAGTGACATGATAACATAGTGAAAATTCTATTTAAAGCCTTCATTTCTACCGGTTTCTATATTCGAGCAATCTTTTGACCAAATAGACTATATGTAGCCTACTATTAAACCTTAAAGATTGTGAACGGTTGAAAACTTTGGATCGAGATTCTTATTATCTCATCTATAATTCTAATAAATTCTTTAAAGGCATTGGACGATTTGAATACACTATTAATCCTCTTTTTTACCATAATAGAATAGAAATGACCATATACATATATATATTTGACAATTCTAGTTGTAATATGGTAGGGAGAAAATCGGGAAAGATAGGTACATATGTGGACGGGACTGTTTCCCACGTGGGAACTTTGTGTCAATTAGCCGCCATCAAAAACTGACCAAATCTCATCCTCTCAACGAAATTTCCCCAATCCAACACAACCACACACGCACGCACCACCACCATCTATACCTTTCAAAATTACCCCTTATGCAATCAATAATATCTACATGTGCCACTCATATCCCTTCTCCAAACTACCCCACATCATTAACAAAAAAAAAAAAAACCATTTTGGATAATTTCAGTTATGAGCTTCAGTTTCTACACTAGCTCATCTCGTCACTGAAAACTTGAAAATAATAATAATAAAAATAATAATAAAAGGTTCAAAAGAAACAAAAGAGTACCCTGCATAACTACACATATAATTGGTGTGTGTGTGTGTTTTTTTTCCTCATCATTACCTTTTTGGAAAACGGCCTCAAGCTTAAAAGCTTTCTCTTCTTCCCTGCTTTTCTACTACTATATCTACACACACACACACACACACACACACATATATATATGTATATAATGGAGAAATTTATCATATGACTCAGGATTCCTCAGTCACTGGCATGGTAGATCTTGATCAGGAGAAAACAGCTCCACTTGCTGTCAATATGAACTCCAGAAAGAAAGAGCTTCTTTCCACTGCTTTGAAGAGAACCAGTGAATGGTCTCCTTTTCCCTATCTTCTATTGTATCCCTTTCACTTTCCAATTCTTTTTTTTTTTTTTTGGTTCTTCATGAAGTTGTATTTAATTTGTTTTTTATTTTTTTATATTTTTTTGGCAGGATTTTTTCTCAGGAGATTCCTAGTGACGTTGCTATTGATGTTGGAGGAGTTTCCTTCTCATTGCATAAGGTATTTTGTACCTCAGTTTCAAGACTTAAATAGCAAGATTTTTTGGTACAAAATATGTCTTTTGTTATCTAATAGAAAGAAAGAGAAGTACCTTTAGCCTAAGGCTAAATTTGTTCAATTGACACATGGTCATAGAAAGTCTACAACCAACTAACAGTTATTTTAGTATCTTTTCCTTGATTCATTGGCAGTTCCCACTAGTTTCAAAGTGTGGATACATAAGAAAACTGGTGTCGGAATCAAATGATTCCGATCTTTCCGTCATTGAGCTTGCCGACGTCCCTGGAGGGGCGGAAGCATTTGAGCTCGCCGCGAAGTTCTGCTACGGGATAAACTTCGAGATAAGCACGGAAAACATAGCCAAGCTTAGGTGCGTGGCGGAGTACCTTGAGATGACGGAGGACTATGCGGTGGGAAACTTGGTGGGAAGAACCGACGCTTACTTGAATGAAGTGGCTTTGAAAAGCCTTGCAAGTGCAGCCTCAATTCTACACATGTCGGAGAACTTTCTCTCCATGGCTGAGGAGGTGAAATTGGTGAGCCGATGTATAGACGCAATTGCGTACATAGCCTGCAAAGAGAGCCAATTTTGTGTGTCGGGAAGGAGTGAGAGTGGCTCGGAGGGTGTGATTTCCTCCACAGCTTCCGAGCCGAAACCAATTGTGGATTGGTGGGCTGAAGACTTGACTGTCCTTAGAATTGACATGTTTCATAGAGTTCTTGTTGCAATGATGGCAAGAGGGTTTAAGCAGTACGCTCTTGGGCCGATCCTCATGCTCTATGCACAAAAATCGCTCAGAGGTTTGGTGAGATCCTCTCTCTAGAACAAGTACTATGTCGCCTTTTGTCTTCGTTGTTTCGATCAAATGGATGTGGATGAATCAATTTCAAATTGCATTTCCTTTTGTGGTGCAGGAGATATTTGGGAAGGGAAGGAAGAAAATTGAGCCGCGACAAGAGCACGAAAAGAGGGTTGTGCTAGAAACCATAGTGAGCCTTCTACCAAGGGAGAAAAATACCATGTCGGTTAGTTTCCTATCCATGCTCCTCCGTGCAGCGATTTATCTAGAGACAACGGTCGCTTGCCGCCTGGATTTGGAGAAGAGGATGGGGATGCAGTTGGGGCAGGCTGTTTTGGATGATCTCTTGATTCCTTCATACTCATTCACCGGTGACACATTGTTCGATGTGGAGACCGTTCAGCGGATTATGATGAATTTCCTCGATTTTGAGATGGGGGGTAATCGCTTAGTCTTCAATGGAGATGATGAGTATGTGTCTCCTTCACCAAGTGAACTTGACAGAATTGGGAAATTAATGGAAAACTACCTGGCAGAAATAGCTTCCGATCGAAACTTATCTGTCTCCAAATTCATTGGTCTCGCCGAGCTTATCCCTGAGCAATCAAGGATAACTGAAGATGGAATGTACAGAGCCATTGATATCTACCTAAAGGTGCACATTTTTTTTTCCATTCCAGTTCAAATCTTCTTTTGCTTATTTTTTATTTTCTAGAACATTTTACTTTTCCTAAATAAGCAAGTCCTATGCATTTTAGTAAAAATCAAGCCCTTCAGCATTGATTTATGTTGGGACTTGGCCAACTCTGAGAACATTGAACATCCATGAAATTGAGAAATATATATATAATATATGCATGTGTACATATACATATATATATGTGTATAAAATCTGTTCACAAACAATGACATTGAAAATGCCATTATGGTAAAAAAAAAAAAAACTAGAAGCTATACTTTGCAGTTCTCAAGTAGACCAAACTGAACTCGAAAAAAACATTAAACATCAAGGAAGATTGACATTTTTAATCTGTTACCACATAAAATTACTCAACCAAGCAAACCAATCGCTCAACAAAACCAAAAATTCATATCATAAACAATCCAATCCATCTTCAATTTAGAACCTTCTTCACATTTTTTTTTTTGTTTTTTTGTTTTTGTTTTTGCGTTTCCAAACTTGAAAAATCAACAGGCTCACCCTGTTCTAAGCGACATGGAGAGGAAAAAAGTGTGCAGCCTAATGGACTGCCAGAAGCTGTCTCGCGAGGCCTGTGCACACGCTGCGCAAAATGACCGGCTTCCTGTTCAGACCGTCGTCCAAGTCCTCTACTACGAGCAGCAGCGACTCAGGGACGTCATGAACGGCTCTCTCATCGGCAGTGAATCCCCCGCATCCGCTCTTCCTTCCAAGCATAACTTATACTCTACAGACATCCACCCCGTGTCCGACGAACTCTCCAGCCTGCGGAGAGAGAACGAGGACTTGAAGATAGAGCTCGTGAAGATGAAGATGAAGGTGAAAGAGATTGAAAGATCGACAGCGGTTAAGTCAGCGGTTAACAGTCCACAGGGTGTTATAATGTCCTCTGCTGATAAGCCTCCTCATCCAAGAAAATCCTTCTTAAACTCGGTGTCGAAGAAGCTGGGACGGCTTTATCCGTTTGTTCGTTCCGATGGAGTCACACCTTCTTACAAAGGAAGAACAAAACCCGCCAAAGATCGACGGCATTCGATTTCATAAGAGTATTGTTTTGTTAGAGAAGTGATCTTGTTGAATGGTTAGTGGCTTTACTAAGCTATAACAGTCTGCATTTATTTATTCTCTCTCTGTCTCTTTTAAAATCTTTTTCTTCTTTTATCATGTTCTGCTTCTGTATGAAAGATTTGGTGTAAATAATATATTCAGTTGAGTTTTTGAGTATGATGAGTAATTCAATGGATGAAGAATATAGAGGAAGTGAAAAATGGAATCATCATGTTTGCATGTTCCACGTATCTGGTGTCGTATATTTCATCTTACATTATAGTGTTCAAATCTCTTCACTCTGAAATCCAAACTAATAATAATAATAATACTAAATAAATAAATAAGGCAAGAAAACCGAATCCAATGCTTGGAATCCATTGCAATGATTGATCAGTACAAACTTTGATATGAAAAGATCAGTTAGGTATTTTTTTTTTTTTTTTCTGGGTTCCAAATATTTATCACCTTGAGGTACAGTAAAACTATCATTTGAGTTGAAATTAAGATGGTGCTTAGTTCAGAAAGTTCACTGGTTCAGTGTGAAAAGCAGTAAATTCCAATTATACTATTAAGGTTGCTTATTGGTGGGGTGAAGGCTGAAGAAAATTATTGTAAATATATGGATTCAAATCTTCTTGGTGTCCTAAATGGTGTCTAATCAATAATATCATGTTAGGTCATTTTAAAAGTTTGAAATGCTTTATAACCAACATTTTTATTTTAAAACTAACTTCATTCAATGATATATCAAAATATAAATGGTTAGACATCATTTAAGATATCAAAATTGAACAGAAGATAAGGATTTTAAAGATATAAGATTTTAATTCTTTTTTTTTAATTCTTTTTTTTAAGCTGTTTTTTGTGGGGTCTCTATCAAAATTATTGAATACTTTAAGATAAAAGAGCTTTTGCAAAAGCAAAACTTGCTCAAGGGACAGGCTAGCAAGTAGAGCATGTTGATGTCGGGGCAAATCATCATGGAACCTAAAAGATGGTTCCTTAAATTTTTTAAATATATTTTAAAGGAAAAAACTTTCTGAATTTGAGGCATTATTTTCTTTGAAGAAACTTTGTTCAAAACTATATATTAGAGGCCTAGTTTGAAATGGTAATCTTGTTCTGATAAAGATATCTCCTTTGCTTGTCTGTAGATGGTAAAGTCATAATTATTTCATTGATTTTATAAAAATAAAGTCCTCAAATAAAATTCTAAAAATCAACTTAACATAATGACATTCCAGCAAAATAAAAATAAAAATAATAAAAAACTTAACACAAATGATATCAGGCTTGATCTCAGATTATTCCTCAAAACTCACTGTTTTTCAAGAATAGAAACAAATCAACAGAATTTAAAATTGAAAAGTCAATATGTTTGGTAAACTTTTATTTTATTTTATTTTAGTTTTTACTGATAGCTTTATGTCACAGAAAAATCCCTAAATGAATAAACTTTTTTTTTTTTTTGGGTGTCACATATACACAGAGTTAAAGTAGTGTTGAGGCATTTAGCTGACAGAATGACCCACCATAACATAAATAACGCAGTCTAATCAAACCAAACTACAGTGAATTTTCACCACCTTTGTTAGTTTTGACCAGATTCTTCAAACTAGTTAAATAAAATCTTCAGTTCCAAAGCTTTCTGAGCATTACTTGTCAAAATACACGAATAGTTACACTATTTCAAAACCTCATAGATTGCTTGACACTCTGTGGAAAGATTGTCTTTTGTGCATTATTTAAAATTTTATACAATATTATTTTCTCTTATAAAAATTTAAATTCACTTTTAAATCTCTTATCCAAACGGGATTCATTACTTTTTTTTTTTTTTTTTGAATTAGATGGTGCAACCCAATACGGAGAGACAAGTACATGACTAAAATCTTTACATACAAGATCATCACCGTATTACATTAGAAACTACTACTTAATCAGAATATATAATTCCACTTCCACCGAAAAACATCAATCAAATCATCAGAATAAGATTAGCCAATAGGTAATGATCTCCAACCAAGTCTTTGAAAAAAAAAAAACAAAAACAAAGACAAAAAAAACAAAAACAAAAAGAAAAAAAGAAAAAAAAAAAAGAAAAAAAGAAAAAAAGAAAAAACAAAACCACCTTAATTAAGTCAAGTTTAAGCTCAAAACTTGGAAAAGCCAAGGAGGGTGTTTTAGCCTCAACTCTTCTTCAACACCACCAATATGAACATTTTTATTGTCGTTTTCTTTACTGGCAACTTGGTACCCCAACGACGTCGTATGTCCGATTGTTGTCGTTTGGCGACGAGAGTTGGTCGTCCGGTTCATCTGGCTCGACCCGGTCGAAGAAGAAGAGAAACTCGGACCGGAATCGGAGTTCATGGGTGCCTCCGCCGTCGTTTTCCTTTTCGGCAGATTGTTGTAACTCGTGGGACCCAGAGTCAGCTCGATCTCGCTCTCGTCTATGATCTCATCTCCACCGTCAGATTCATCTGATCTGATGTACTTCTCGGCCGGTCTTCTCTCTAGATCCAGAACTGATATCCTCTCAGCTTGTACTCTACCACTTTTTGATTTCATATTCTTCATCAATATCTTCTGGATTTGATATAGCCGGTGAAGTTCATATACCTATAACATATATATATTATGTAAACAACACCAAAAACCAAATAAAGGGTATTAATTAAAGTGAAACGTTACAATAATTATAGAGGACAAAACGCATATATATAGGTCTATGTATATATATGAATGTATATAATATGTACCTGTTGTTTGAAGGTTTCCTCATGCTTTAGCATGGCCATTCTCATGCGTTCCTTGTCGTACGGTTTAAAAACGAGCTTCTCCATTGAAGCTTTAATTTTCTGCAACTGCGAGACTGATTGGTTTTATATCTGGCGAACCCCGAGAGAGTATAGTTATGTTTGACTATTCGTACAACGGAATTAGTAAGTTGTCCAATGTGTATGTATATTTATATATGCATATGTATATCTCAGGTACATATATAAAACTTGTGCTTAGAAATGCATATCCGATCTGATCAACGATGATATTAATGCTATTTCACTTTCTCACGCTTCCTTATATACCTGTCAAACGAGGAAACAAAAAAGTTTGTTAATATATAAATATATATATATATATATATATATATATATAAGCTAGTGGGGGTAAAGGGAATGCCTTTGATAAAGAGAGCTAGCTAGATAGGCCAATCAACTATAATGTGGTAACAGTGATAAGTTCCTATATTTGTACATATTTATTTTTATTTATAATGTAATCAGTTTACCATCACTCTGAAAGGACCGTCCTTATCTTGTAATATTGTTTAACACTTTCTAATTTAAAGCATAACATTAAATTTGGTTATCACAAATCTGCAAGTACAGTAGATATTGATATGTATATATATATATATATATATATGCACACACATGTGAATGTGTGCATATATGTCAAACACCTAAATAAATGGGAGGTAATAATGTGACGTTAACTACTTTTTGATCACAATTTGTCTGTTTGTTTTGATTATTGTTGTTCTCCTATTTGTGTTAAGTCAGTCTGGGCCACAATATATATTCATAGTTTCCTGATCATACAATAAAAAGAAAATATCTCGATAACTTGACAGTTGGGTATCATCCGTCAGTACAGTAAATCCCTATCATGTGCTCGGCTAGTTGTTTATTTATTTATTTATTTTTTAAATAATTATGTGTTCATGTATAGTTATCTTCTTCATTATATGTCCGCATTCAATATTGCTGGATTTTTATAGTGATCTCCTTTCAAATAGTTCAATATCATTCCCAAAAAAAAAAAAAAAAAAACCACAGTTTTCTGAACATTTCTTCTTCTTCTTCCATTTCCTACCCCCCAACTAATTTGAGTAGAGACATTAATCACTATAGTATTAATGACATACCCGAGCAACAATAATTTGTCTTACATGGGGAAACAACTAACAACTAATTAGAAGAAACATCATAAGCTCTTTTAATTCCCATGTATATACATCAAAACGGGGCAACAATTTTGTCTTAATTGCATGACGAAAACTAGTCAACTAACAAGAACATATATTATCTCATATATATATATATATGTATACATATATTATTTAAGCCTCTTAAATTATCCCATAAACTTGTTATCATGATGATATTCGCAAATTTTCTTGTTTCAATCATACGACGGAAATTCTCTTATAATAGATTGCATCACTAAACTGCAGCTGATCCACAGGATCCGATCGAAAATATATTTAAAAAAAAAAAAAAAAAAAAACTTCTCTCTCTATCTCTATAGATTGAAAATAAACGTAAAAAGCCTTGGATTATTTATACTTCATGAAGGGTTCATATTTCACATCATATATGCAAACTGAAATGTCAAAATTAAATGTCGAGAAAATTCATTCGGAATTCATGAGTAATTTGCTATATCCTGTGTGTGTGTGTGTGTACATACACATATATATATATATATATATATACATGGAGAGAGAGAGAGAGAGAGAGAGAGAGAGAGAGAGTTTCCTCACCTGTTATGTATAGAGATGGGTTGAAGAAGGAGGTGAAAAAAGAGAGCAAAAAGAGAGCCTTGGGCTCGTTGGTGTCGACGAAGAAGGAAAGCGAAAAAACAGAAGAAACAAAGTGATCAGGATCTTCTTTCCCCAAAGGAAATCAGGAAAATTTAGTACGTTAAAGTACACAATTTAAGCTGATCTTCTTCACAATATTATTCCCCAACTTGATCAGCCAAATACCTGTACAAAAGGCTCTGTTTCTTTAAAACAGATTTAGGATCTGTCTAAACTTATCTTGCCCGCACATTCCCCATCAGTATGTACTGCAAACCCACAGATATAATCTATATATACATATATAATATTTGTATTTATTTTATATATATATATATATAACACAACACAAACAGGTGAAGAATTTAAGATTCTTTCTCTCTCTCTCTCTCTCTCTCTCTTTCCCACACACAGAAACCAAAGTGATTGTTGCACTTGGGTTTTGAGGCATGCCAAACAAATCCCAGTGCCTCAGCCAATCTGATTCAAGTTTTGTGAAAGAGATGCCTCAGACAAGTCCAGCAATGCAAAACGTTATTTAATTCCCTATATATATAATTATTAAGAATAAAATATCCACATATATATTATTATATATTATATCCAATTTTTGAGGATCACAAGGCTTTATGTGTGCTCAACTTAAAGACAAATCATCAAAATAACAGCTTAGCCCGCCAAGGTGAATCACATGCACCCACATATTATATATCACCGATATATATATATATATATATATACATGTATGTGTATGTATAATTACTTGTACAAGGCACACATTTATATCAAAAAGATGAAGTTGGCATGTCCTGGCCCCGCCGACAATTAGATCACGACCGTACGATAACTGGGCACCTCATCACGAAACAGTCCAAATTAGCTTAAGACTGGCCAAATGATCTCAAATGATCCAACAAAATATTTAAGCAAATTATATTTTTATTGATCTTGATTTTGTTTAATATATATATCTTTGCTAGGGAAGGCTAATGTTTAAGAAATCGTGCATTTGATATATATATATATATATATATATATTTATGTGTATGTGTACAATGTAACGTTTTTATATCTAGGGCTGGTGGGGGCTGAGTTGTTATACTTTTAATCGCCTCACAACTCACAAGGAAAGACCCAGCACAATGATTGTAACCGTTTTATTGGCCATGTGGGTGTGGTGGGGTGTGTGAAAAGAATCAATGGCTAACTAGATGAGATATCACATCAAACGGTGCATATTATTGGACCCATTTGATAGACGCTTATAATTACACGACTCAATCCAGAAAAATAACTAGCATTGTTAGATTTATATCAAAAATTGTCTTTTCTTTTAATGTGATTTTGATTAGATCATTTAACATGTAGAAGCCTAATTAAACTATCAATAACATATTAATCTATGGTACAAAGTTTTTTGGAAAGTAAAATATGCAAGACAATGAATTAAACACCCATTTATGACAAGTGGATAAACATCTCCTCTGTTTTATTATTATTATTATTATTATTATTATTTTGTTTGTGGAATAATTATTGCAGAGAAGGATTTGTCATTGTCATGCTGTTCCTTGGTATATATCGCTGTACAAATGGTAGGAAGAGGGAGATTTAAGGTCAGAATTAGACAAGGGACGATTTGTTGCTAAATCAAACAATAATTACATATATATATATATATATATATATTCACATATGTACATATAATATATATATATGTATATGTATAATTCTGAAATTGATCAGTCCTAGCGTTTCTCTAAAATCTAACTAAATATCTTCTGTTTTACTGAAGAAAGTATTTGGGCCTCCCTAAATTAGAAGGAGAGGAATGTTTTTGGTGTTTGTACGTGACAAATGGCACACAACTAACTTGATTTGATAGTTGAGATCTCCACATGCTCATGATTCTCAAAAAAAATTATTATGAAACTGGTCACGACTCACTTGTGGTTCAGGGAAAAAAAAAAAAAAAAAAAAAAGAGCCCATTAAGTTGATACAAAATTAGTTACTACTCACCTAAAAAAAAAGACATTAATTAAATATCTTCCCAAGTAAATACTACACATCATAATAATACTTGGATCAATCGAAAATGACCTATATCCATAATTTAAGGATAAACCAAAAATATATATATATATATATATTATTAGTCTTGTAATCAGAGATCACATGGTTGTAATTTAATTAGAGTGGTGTTGGGTTAGTGGAGTTACTCATAATTGAGACTTTTCTCACTCCAGGTATTTTCTACTTTCTTGCTAGCTATTAAAATTCCAGATTGATTGGAGAGAGACAGAGAGAAAGAGAGAAAGAGAGGAGAGAAAGAAAGAGGAGAGAGAGAGAAAGAAATAGACATAGAAGCACGCGTTGCCGGTGTGGGGAGATGCAGCCGTATGGGGTGGTGGGTCCAATAACATTGGGGTTTGCTGAAAAAGTCTGAGCCCAGTGCCTTGCGCTGTTCTTTGGTCCCGCCTCGATAGTTAAACTCATTTCAGACCAAACAAAACACCCAAAAAAAAAAAAAAAAAGGAAAAGAAAAGAAAAGAAAAGATAGAAAGAAAGAAAGAAAGAAAGAAAGAAGTTAAAACAATGAATCAATATGGAATTAAGTTCAACTTCTAATACCCTCTTATGGATCGCGAGCAAAACCCTCGTATCATGTCATGTAAATGAATCACAAATAAAAATATGATTCTGATATCATATTAATAGATTTGGACAAAACTAATTTTAAAAAATCAATAAATGTAAATAAAGTAAACAATTTACGAATAAATATTATAACTCAATAATTTAAGAAAAAACAGTTTTAAATTATATATAGCATTGTGTGTGTGTGTATATATATATATAGATATTTTAAAGTTACATCAGTGAGTGTTTCAGGATTTCAATACATTTGACTCAGTGGAGGGAATCTGTTATCGCTGCCATGTCGGCGTCTATATATTATGTAATACTCACCAACGTCACCAAGTCTTTCTTGCAAAAATATTTCGTCAGTCTTTTTTAATAGTCTCTTTCCCGTACCTTTGACACAAACCTAGTAGGAAGGCCAAATCAGATATTTGAGAAGTTGAACACGCATAAAGGATATGAAAAATATAAAAAGTTGATCTAGATATAGAAGGATTATTGTTGTGATTGGATAGGTGGTGTAAGACTCTAAAGTTTTAGGGCTTGTTTTGGGGAGGTTTTAGATATGTAATTTTAGATATATTTAAATTAGAATTTTAGAAATATGTGTTTGATTAAAAAATTATTTCGAGAAAAAAAAATATAAAAATTTAAAATGTCTTCAAAAAAAAAAAATCAATATGAATCTTTTTTTTTTTTTTTGCTACTAATATGAATCTTGTTTTGTTTCTCTCGAAATTCTATATAATTTTTTTTTAAAAAAAATTATCTCATTTAAACTTAAAATAACAAAGTTATGAATTTTTTAAAATTTGAGTTTACTGTAAATATTTGGAGATATAAATAGTAAAAAATAGTTTTAAGTTGGGGAAAAAGAAAAAAAATTTCTGGAAACCAGATGCCAAATTTCATCCCAAATGGGCCCTTAGTGTGTAATACTAACTCTTTTGAGAATCTTAAATACAAAAATTTGTTTCTATGAAACTACTCGATCTAACATGTCTGAAATCATGTGATTACTAGCATATTTGATGGGACTAAGTTGACATGTGCCTTGTTTAAAGGATCGTCTCAACATTAGGACTTTCAGCAAATATTCATGACAATCCTAGTTAGTCTCTAATTTTGTAAATTAAAAAAAAAAAAAAAAAGATATTCATCATTAATCATTCTAACGTACGCTACTCAGTTCCATTTGATCGAGATGTATCTTATGTGAATAATTCATTGAGTTAGGCTCAAATCATTGATGCCTTGATCAACATTTCTAATGTGGAATCGGTTTAAATAAGATGTAATTCTCAACATATTTTTGCAAATTGGAGTTAACATCAAACTGATAAATATAATATGAGATCATGTTTTTCTTGCAAATTATTTTGAATTGACCCTTGCTTTGAAACATACGTGTATAATAAGATGATCAACTTTGAATAAAATAAATTTGGTGAAGAAATAAAGTAATGTGTTTACGTGTAATATTGGTTCTCTTAATGCATGGCATTATCAATTGTTGAATGGAACGAAATTAAACGAGTCCTCATCAAATTTTTAGATGGAACATGACAAAGCTTAACTCTAACTAATTAATTTTTTTTTTTTTCAAAACGGAAATACAATTAATATTTTCCTGGAAAAAAAACAATAACAAAAAAAAAAAAAACGATTTTCACGTGATCAAGGGAGTTGATCATAAAAAAATAAATCACAATTTTATTCTCCAAAAAAAAAAAAAAGAAAGAAATAAAAAATTCGTCGTTGAAATTTCTGCTACTTTAATCATAAGTTTGAGTACCTTTTCATCTGTCTTAGTAAATATATGAGTGAAAATATGTATCATGCGCAAAACATTTGAATGATAATATTTTAATGAAAATATTTAAATAAGAATATTTAAATTGTCATCTGAATTGATATTTGGATATATAAAATACAAATGAAATAATTAAACATAAATATTTACGTATGTTCTGGAAAAAAAAGTAGGATTAATAAAGTTCTTATTTGTACCATAAGGTATAATTAAGACATTTTAGGTTTTACTTTTTGGATATACATGAGTTAAACTTGAAAGTAATTTATCTTATTGTCTAAATTATAAAAAAAAAAAAAAAAAAATGAGAGAGATTAAATTTAGAAGTAGGAAAAAGTACTGCACTAGGTTGGAGCATATTTGAGCTAAGCTGGCCCCTCTCGACAACCTTTTTTGAAAAGAAAAACAATAATTCAGAGATAAAAAATAAATTTAAAAAAAAAACTTCATAAACTATACTAATGATCGGTGAAATGAATCTAGAATGCATGTTGACTTAAGCAAGCAAAAAAACAATCCAAAACCTTCTTTTGTACAAAGATTCCATCAAAATAAAGGCAAAAAAGAACTACCTCGTGAATCATGATATTTCCATTTTTTTTTCCTATAATTTTTTTCTTTTTCCATTATTTCAACTTTCTCATAAAGTTGTAACAAAGAGGAAGTGTATCAATATGGCCAAGCCACATGTTGATAAGATTTTCTTCCTCAGTTGAGCACTTGTAATATAATAGTTTAAGGATCACGCAACTAACAAAGATTCTTTTTAAAAAAGTTTATAGGAGAAGTGCTTGTACTTTAATCTTTAATTTGCTCAACTCTTGACAACATCAGAGAGTCACAACCATCTGAGCTTCAAATTATTGGCTTCCTTTCTTTTGTCACGAGCTCAATTATAAAACCATCTCATTGTCAGCCATCAGCCAGAATTACTCCCTCTATTCATTAATCTAACCAAATGTTTAATGGGTTTTCTTTTTTTTTCTTTCCTTTTTTCTTAGCCGTGGCAGTGTGTGTATATATATACACAAACACATTTATATATAAAAGAAATGTATCGTATATATGTGATACCGCATACCATGCTGTATTTGTCTATATAGAATCTTATAAGAATTAGTTAATTAAATCTTGTCACATATCATTATTTAAATAACAATATTACATTTGAATCACCTTATAATATACCACAAGTCACGTTAATCTAACCAAATGTTTAATGGGTTTTCATTTTTTCTTTCCTTTTTTTAGCTGTGGCAGCAAGTGTATATATAGAAAATGTTTCTTATGCATTACTACATATCATACTGCATTTGTAATTTTCAATTTAGAATCTTGTAAGAACTAGTTAATTGATACGTAACTTCTTATTTAAAATCTTACCACATGTTATTATTCAAATAACAGTATTACATTTGAATCACCATATAATATAATACAAGTCACGTTATAAGTAATGAATGAGAAGGGTGTCTTATAAGAGCCCCTCCCTATATATATATATATATATATATATATATAAAAACATATAAAAAAGAGTTAAGTCTTATTTTTAGTACTTGAAAGTCAAATTTTGTTTGATTTCTCAACTTTTAAAACATCTTAAAACAAGATCCTGATTTATGAAATTATCTTAAATTAGTCCTTATGTCTATCCGATTGTTAAAACGTTGACAGAAAAAAAAAAATGCAGGTAAGCCATTTAGTGAAGGTTGATTTTGTAGTTTTACATGTTAAAAATGACTTCGAAGAAGAAAGTTGTGTTTTTTTTTTTAATCCAAATTTTAATAATTGCATAGACAGAGAGACTAATTTTGGACAGCTTAATATATCGAGAACTCGTTAGAAAACGTTTTAAAAGTACTCAAAGACATATAGGATTTGATCTATAATTTGAGGACGAAGATTAATCCTAAAATAATAGTAATTTAAGATCTATATAAATGTGATTAAAGGTATAATATAGCAGTAATTTCAGATATGATTCCGCGATAAGAAAAAAAAATCTATATAAATGGGTGACACGTGGTGCTCTCTCCCTCCCACAAATGCCTTTAACTTTTAGACAGTACTTTGATAATTTTAATAGGACATACCATATGACATTATGTGGAGTCTATGGCTGTCTGTCCCTACATTTGCAGAATTTGTGTGGCACGGGCTAAAAATGTTATAAAATCAAGGACCTCTCTTTTCAAAATCCATACAGAATAAACAAATGAGAGAAGTGCATTGAAAAAAAAAAAAAAAAAAAAAAAACCCCCGACGACAACAACAACAACGAAAAGCGTGTTGATATTCATTGAATCTTTTAGTTTTTTATTCTGTAAACTTGAGGAATCGAGATCTTCCAGTACTATTTTGTTGGTTTTTTTTTTAATGAAATTATTATTAAGGCTTCTGATGCAAGCACGTCGAGAAGACCCACTTTTGGTCTGATATATACACATATAATATATATATATGTATATATGCATATATATTAGTCGCGTGTGCCTAGATTCTAATAGCCATTTGGATTACCTACTAGTGTGATCAAACGAATGAAGCATTCTTTTACATCTTCAGAAATTAACAGTGACATGATCATGATCTTAATCAGTATTTTTATTAGTCCCAAAATACACAGCATGCGTACTAATCAACATAACTGAAAATAAAAAAATTAAAAAAAAAAAAACCAAAACTCAAAAGGAATAAAAAAAAAAAAAATATGTATATTAGGTCTGGAGCCATGTTCTGGAATCCTAACTTAATAAAACAAAAATTAGAGAAAATTTAATCAAAACTACGTGTTAATTTTAAATTTTATACTATTTTAAGCGTTTAGATCTGACTGTCTCCACATTTTTTATTTATCATGTTATCTAATTTAACAATAGGATCTAAATCTTAAAAATACTTATGTAATTCACTTAAGAGCCAAAATTAAATCTAATTAGAGAGCCAACTAATGGAACACAAAAATGAGACATCATATCTGAATTCTCATTTTAACGCATATTGTGATGAATTTTACTATCATTACCAACAAATAAAAAGTCCAGTATATAAATGAAAACTGTTTGTCACTTGCTAAAGAGTTCATGAACTAATTTGTATCAATTACCCAGTTATCAGATTATGATAAAGAATTAATATTATGTTCATATTTATTGCTATAATTACAGAAAGGACTGTCGTCTATGGGGTTACATACAAATTTGTCAAATTACTATGAACGACATGTCATTTAACAGAGTTGTGAAAATGGACCCCGTTTATCTCCAATGTCGTTTTCCTGTTTTTTCAAAAAACTGTACCCTCCAAAACAATCTCCATCCTCCTCATTGGAAGTTTGGAAATGCCTTTCTGGTACCAGTGCTCTCATCCCCACTACATTATTCATCATTGACAAAAATTTAATTAGTTAAAAAAAAGAGTTAAAATTCACTCTAAATTCTATAAAGCTCCATGATGATCACACAAAAAACCCCAAATTCTAAAAGCAATATTATAGTGAACGATATTAGATTAAAATTAATACTCAAATATATGTTAAAAGTAAGTAATGTGCACAATCTTTTTTTTTCTTATATATATATATATATATATATATATATATATATTGGAACGAAGGTTTCCAATTCAAGGATATTTATTTATCCTCCTTATTAGGGACAGGTACGTATGAGGTCCCATCCTGCAGGGAAAAGTGCCATCTCTAATGTATATGTTAAAGCTATAGTTATGATATTTGTTATAAAAAAAAGTGAGAAAATATCATATTTGAGATTTGTGTTCGAATGTATAATACTATTTCTAATACTATAGAAGTACATTTTGTCACCATTAAGTTTTGAAATTCATATATATATACATATATATAAAGTTTTACTATTTAAATATTTAAAATGGCAAAATTATAATAATTAGATGAAAAAGTTAACTGTAAAAATGACATAAAAAAGTTGTGATACTAACCTATAAAAATCAAAATGTCAGATTTAAAATTTACTTTACTTGGTGAGAAATTTGCCTCCAAATTTACTACATAGTAAATTTGACTTCAAAGATAATTTCGTTACATAGTACTTTTTTCATCTAAATGTCAAAATTTATCATTCATACATCAAATTTTTCCTCTATTGGAGATGTTCTAAGACCATCTCCAATGTATATCCCAATGTCAATTCCATGTTTGTTGTAAAAAATAGAAAGAAAAACAAACTGTGAAAATAGAATATTTGTGATTTTGTACTCCAACGTATAATGTTATTTCTTATATTATATATATACCCTTTTATCATCATCATGAAGCTTTAGAATTCATAACAGTAAACTTTTAGTA